>CM037884.1:6956149-7407982 GCA_021292165.1 Shinisaurus crocodilurus | reverse complement strand
TCTGGTCCCTCAGACACACACACACACACACACACACACACCCTTTCAAACCTTCCTGCTCTTTTTAAAGATTGTTCAACTTTCCCTGGTTAGCATCACCTGTCTCTTAAAAATCATCATTTTTATAATACATTTTGTTTAGAAAATTTACACCTGAAGAGTTTTGTATAATTGGAAGCTAGTGTTTTCCAGCATTTTGAACCTTAGTTGGTCTAATAAAGCGATCACCTCCTTTGCTTTGCTTCTTTGTTCCAAATCTACTCACTTCCTTTCTTCCCCACTATGTTTACTTGGGAGGGAAAGCAGATCAATGAAGGGGTTGGGAGTAAAAACTATTAGGTGAAAGGAGAAAGCAAAGCAACTGAGCAAGGCAATCATGGAGCAGATAGCTGGCCTTTTGAACAATTTCTTCTGTGGATTCTGACGAACTAGAGCTGTAAAGGCTGCTTAATTTTTAATACTGAAGCAGGTTGTCTAAAAAGGGTTGAGGAGGTTATTTTTTTCCCCCTCTTCATTTCCTGGCTGCCCACGGTTGCACTAAATAAAGAAAGCTAATAAAACAAGCTTCAGGGGCAAAGCCATCTAATAAAAGCCCATGTCCTGAGTTTGCAGAAGTACCAATTCTTTCTTTTAAAAATAATATAATATTTTCACCCGTAGAGAAAAAGCTAGATGATCAAAGGAGGTGTTTGGCTAAGGCAGCCATGCTTATCTGTTCAGCAAGCTGGGTTTGATTACTGTCAATGATCTAGCTTGAAATTAACATTTGGGAATGGGGTGGGGCGAATGTCCATGTAGATGTATCAGTGCCACGACATGAACACCTATATACAAAATGTAGTATGTATTTATTGCAGGGCCATTCCACCAGCCCTGTTGAAAGGCCGCCCTCCTGAAGGCTCCTCCTCATTCAATGGTCACCACCAGCAGCCATTCCAGCAGGCTGTGCAGAGGGAGAAGAGAGGGAGTGCAGGGCCATTCCACCAGCCCTGCCAGAAGGATGAATTAATATTCCTCCTTCTTCCCTCCCCATTCCTTTTTTACTGACCTGGTTCACACGTAATGAGAAGCCACCATGGGGGAACTTCTCCACAGGGCTTCTCATTGCAGCGGTAGGCACCATTTTGAATATTCGAGTCCCAGCAAGAATGCGCTGTAGATTCTTGTTACGTGCAAACCCAGCGAGGGTGAGTTGTTGGGGTGCTTGACAAGCCAGCCGGAACACTGCAACCTTAAATGGGCTGTTTTAAGGTTGCAGGTGGTTTGTCAAGCACCCCCAAGAACCCCCCCTCGCTGGGTTCAAACATAATGACAAGCTACAGTGTGGTTCAAACATGACTTGAATATTCAAAATGGTGCCCACCACCATGTGGGTGCCCAAGGTGGCTTCTCGTTATGTGTGAACCTGTCTAGTGTGTTTATTTAGGAATCAGGTACCATTCCTTCCCCCCCCCACATTTATCCTGTTCTACATTCTGTATATGAGTTCTGCTTGGGAATCAAGCCTGTCAGATCAAGTGGATTGTTCCTCTGGGGCTGTGCTTACTGAAAGGGGAAAGAGGGCAGTGTGGTTGTCTCAGCTAATGGACCTCTAGCCTTTCCAGCGTGCCACGCATCACAATCGTGAGTGTCACACCGAGAGGCAAGATGACAGCCTGTTCTTTTGCATTAGCCTCTTCCTTTTCATACATACAGAGAGGAAGATGCTCACAGTCACCCCAGATGTAAACCTTAATGCATCTCACAACAGTGGCATTTGCCAAACCCACCCCTTTTTCCCTTCCAAACACTAGGTACAAAGAAAACAAACTTCACTAAAGGGGGCTAGTATAATTGGGCTAAGGATGGCAGGAAATGCAGATGGCATACCCCTCCTCCCACTAATAACATTGGGCACAACATTGGGCAGCAGGATATTCTCCTGTGTAAACCCATTGAAATGAAACAGGAGCTACACAGGAATAAGTTAGGATGCAACCCTATGCATGTTTAGACAGAAGAAAGGCCTACAACTCCCAGCATGCCCCCAGCCAGCATGGCTGGCTGGGGCATGCTGGGAGTTGTAGGCCTTTTCTTCTGTCTCAACATGCATAGGGTTGCACCCTTAGGCTATGAGGGGAAATTTCCTAACAGTCTCCCGACAGGTATCTCCCTTGCACAGGTACAACTCTGAAACCAGAGTTTCCACAGAATATACTCTACGTTGATAAACTTATAAATGTACAAGTCCTGGGACAGCAGAAGCCCTTTGCGAACATTTGTATGAAGGGTCGTAAGTTTGGCAACAGAATTTGTGGTATTGCCTTGCATGGAGATTTTAAAGTAGAGGCTGAAGAAAACTAATCAGGCATGACTTCAGCCTCAGGCACCCTGCCACAGCACAAGAGGGGGCATTTGATATGCCGGAGGTCCCATATATCTTTAATACGTAGTGATTCATCATCCATATAGTATATAATCACAATGAAATCATACAGTTGTGGTTTCAATATTGCTCAGCAGCAAGGTGGAAATCAGAAGAGCACCGCTACAGCGTGGGAAGAGCTTAACTGTGGTGCATTGAAAGTAGGGATAAATGTTCAAAGGTGAGAATGGATCTGCAGCAGGGACAATCACATAGCAAGGTTATCTTGGTGACACACGAGTATGCACTTTGTTGTCACTTTTGCGTGGGTGAGGTGATTACACACTTCACTGTGATTGCGGCAGTGACTTCAAGCTCACAGCACTGTCAGCTGACAACGGAAGGTCATGACGTTGATCATGGAGGCATCAAGAGTCTAGAATGCTAGCCTTAAATGAAAGTGTGTGTGTGTGTGTGTGTGTGTAGATGGCAGCCATGCAAATAAATCCACAAAAAAATATACTAGCCCCCATACATTTTCTTTCCTCTGAGCAGGAATAAATATAGCAGTTGTGTCAACCATTTTTGGCAATGTGTTACAAATGAAGTCCAAAGTATGAGATAGAGCCACTCCAGGATACAGAACTGGAGCCAGGGGCACGTTTCTGGGGATAAAGCCTCAAAAGAATGAGAGGGTGTACGCCTTTGGACGTCTACAGAGCATGGTGCTCTGGCCTTTGATCAAGGCTCACATTGACTGAAGGAAGAGCAATTCCAGGCAGGGCACAGGTAAACCTCAGCCACCGAGCATACATACAGAGCTCCGTTTTAGCTGAAATGTGGCCATTGCCACATGCTCATCTTCCTCTGAGCACATGCTGCTTTGCCCTGGCTGCCTCCTCTCCCTCCAGGCCAAAAGGAGGTGGAGCAGCTCACCAGCAGTGCACACTCCACTTTTAAGTTACACAGAAGGAGAGAAAGAGGCCTCTCCTCTCCATAAACAAACTGGCAGTGGCAGCATCTTATCTTGGCTGCAACCCTCCAATGATTAGCGACGGTACCTGGAATTAACCTCCACCCCACCCCAACCCCAGTCAGGTCCAGCATTAAGGGTAGGCATTGTTGGGCACTTGTCAAGGGCTCCCACCCCAGCAGGGGCCCACTGACAAGAGTCCCCTGGAGTTGCTCCTCCATTTCACCACTGCAACCTCAACCTTTACTCACTGAGGAAGGGGGCCCGTGGAGGATGTCTTGCCCAAAAATCTAGAGCCAGCACTGTCCCCAATGCAAATAAAATATACACACAGCTATTTGTGGATTTCATACCTCAAAATGTGACCCTTGCCATGGAATCTAGCTCTCCCCCTTGTGAAGTTTTGGAGGAGAGATCTTATTTTCACAATGCTGCAACCTGAATTTCACTGCCCAAATCCAATTTCTCAGAATTCAAAACGTAGCCAACTGGAATAAATTTTAAAGGCAATGACTTAGAATGTGGGAGAATTTTTGAACAGGCATGGAAGTTGTTTGGAATACTGTGGGACAAAAGCATGCCAGCTTAAAGCAGTGAGGAGTATAAAACATGACTAGAATAAGAAAGAATTTTAATTAGAAAGGTTGGCAGAAGCAAGATATTCAGTATACAATCCTTTCTCTCTAGTTAGCTTTTGTGAAATTTAATTTATTTGCAACAATGTAGAATGCAGAGTTAAAAGTCCATGCTGAGCATCAAACACACCAGTTTTATGGCCTTGAGTACAAAAGAGCAATGTTCCTAGCATCAGGCAGCCTCTTCTGACTTCCCAAGCAAACAGCCAAGGTCCCTGGATAAGGCTGGAAGGTCTGGAAGCAGCCATTCAACATAAGACCCAAACCACAGCCTTCAGATAGGAAGCCAAGTTGCCTAGCCACTTGGCTGCATACCTTTTTCTGTAGGAAAAAAAAAAAGGCAACCGGTGACTATTTTTAAAAAATGAGTGTATATTCCCCTCTGGTGTTTGTAGTATTTTTTCAACATATCTTACTGCTAGGTGTGCATTTCCCCCTGTCTGTGTAAGCTTTGTTCTTGTTCTATCATTTACTCATTGCTATTAACAAAGCAACAGGGACTGGAAAGACCAACTCAGTGACCTAGTTCGCATGTAACGACCACCCCGAGTATTGGGTAAGTATGGGTTGTTGCTGAATCATGGGTTGTTCTTAAATCAGGCCTTGTCGTTATATGTGAGCTCTGCACTATGGTTTAACTATGTATTGTTAACCATGAACAACCCAGAGTTCACAACCCAACAATAAACCATGGGTTCTCTTCCTGGGTTGTTTGTGGTGAACAACCCATGGTTAAACCATAGTGCAGGGTATGCATGTCATGACAACCCATCATTCAACAACAACCCACAATTCAATGACAACCCATAGTCTGGGTTGTCGTTATGTGTGAACCAGGCATGTATCATACTACAGGACAGGAGTGGGGAACCTTTTTCAGCCCAAGGGCCAAATTTGTTCTGCATAACCCCCCCAGGGCTCACATACCTGAAGTGGGTGTAGCCAAAGCTTCCATATGTTCTACGTCCATTGTTTCCTCCTCCTGTTGGTCTGTGTGGGGAAAATCATCGTGTTCTTTAATAACTTGCCTAGAATTTTCCCTGTATGAGATGTGGGTGCGGGGAGTGAGCCATGAAGTAAAAGAGAGAGGCATGCCCAGAGAGACATGCAAGTGAGAAAGAGGGGAGAGACTTACAAGGGAAGCGCAAGACACACACACACACACACACCAAATGTGAATGCGTTCCTGCATTCATAAGGACTCAGAGAATTATTTCCTTTTTGTGATCTGATGCAGGGTGGGGCAGGGGTTTCACTAGGGAAGCTCCAAAGTGGAGGATGAAATTGACAAGGACATTGACAAGAAGGGGATATGGCTGTGCTGGCTCAATAGTGGATAGGCAGTCTTGAGGTCCTGTGCAGGACCCCTATTTTTTTTTAAAAAAAAGTTTGCAAACGCATTTCCATGTTCATAAGGGCTCAGAAACTTAAATCCCTTTGGTGATCTGATGTGGGGTGGGGGGAGTTTCCCTCGAGAGCTGACACAACCCCAGCGGACCAATTGCAGAAAGGGTGCCGACCGACATAGGGAATGAGGAAACGAAGCTTTCTGTTGCAAAGGCCCCTGTGATATGTCCCAGCAGCAGCCTGGAGGACTGAGAGGGACAGAGGAACAAGCCAGGGCAAGCTGCCAAGCGGGCAATTGTCTGTCAGGAGTAACAGACAAGCCACCCACCCACCATGGCTTATTCTCAGGGTGGTTTAGCATGACGTGTGAACTCACCCAATGTCTGGACACACACACACACCCGTAAAAGTCTGTGAATGAGGCAGGGCAATGATATGATAAAAGCTTCAACTGGAAGCACCCCCCAGCTCTCTTTCCATCACCAGATCACTGTCGGATGGGGAAGTCTGATGGGCTGGAGGTTTTCCACCACTATTGTAGGATATCTTTCCATGTACACCAGTCTTAGCCATGATGACTGTACAGCACAGACTGTCTCAATTAAGACTGAATGATGATGGTCCCACCCATTGCAGCTTCTCAAATACATCCAAAAACGGAAGCTGAGCCCATGTTCATACAGGTAAGACACATTCCCTTGTGAAGCATGCACTCTTCACTTCTGTCTGATACCTTTTCTCGCTTGCATGCTAATGATCATTGCTTGACCCTAGCTGAACTCTTTGCAGTTGGGAACAGACTGATCTGACCAACTAATGCTAATAAGGGGGAAATATTTTCCAGTAACAAGAAGGGACATATTTTATATATTCGCAGAGACTGTGTTAGGAAATCCCAATGCAGTATGCTACTGATTTGCAAAACACTTTTACCAACCTCTAGATGAAACACTAATCAGGAGGGGCGGGGGGGGGGAACCACACTAAAATCCGTTACTGAATTCATTAAAATGTTTGTTGTTTTAGGCAAGAGATCCATCTGTGCAGTTCTGTAACTTCCTACTGTACATACACCTTATATTCATGCTACCCAAGATGAGGACAGAGTCACAATAAATCTGGTGAATTTCATTCCCCCTCCCTTGTCCATGGAAAAAAATAGTGCAGATTTCACCAAAGATTTACTCAGTAGAATTTTGTGAACATTTCTCTTGTTGTGTGTTTTTACCTTTTTAAAAAAATAGCTCAGGTAAGATCAGTTGCACACCAGAGGAGACAGAGCACAGAAACTGGGGAAGGAAGATGTGTGTGGTAGGACCCAACTGTATACCATTCCGACAAGTACCGGTACTTCAGCTCCTGGAATCCTATCTTGATCAGCTCTAATGTGATACTTTAGTAGACACTGCTTACATGTTTTCTAAGTCCCCCAACCTCAACACACAAATTATCCCCTTGACCCTTTTTTCATCTTAAAGGGGGAACTGGGTACAGCTGTCACCAAAAATGTCTGAGAATGTAACGTAACTAGACACGGATCCTTAAATACCAGAAACTCAGACTACAAGCTGGTGGTGGACAGAAGAGGGAAGTGTTCTCTGACATCCAATTACAGACCCACTGCAAAACACTGCACAAACAGAGTCTTCTTTTGGGTAATTTTTTGTTAACATTTTTCAGAAACTGAGAAAAGAATATAAAAAGAAAACTGGTCTATCCTAATCCTATTCTGGACTGGGAACCTCAAGATGACCATTTAAGTGCACCCAATATAAAACATAAACTCCATGAATAGTGTTCTGCTCTTGAAATACAAAGTGGTTTTAATAGGCTATGGAACGCTTGGTTTCTCAAGTCAGGAGGACCAGTAGTGGAAGGAAGTGGTTTTGCAACACTCACATAATATTAAATGCGAATGTGCTTGCTTTTTCAGGTGGTTACCTGAGGACCATACTTTCACTACTACCCCTGTTTTCTGCACAGCCATCAGCCTACTATATCATAGGTACCTGTATAAAATCAGCCATCCTACACACAGTCTTTGCAATAGTCCATGTTAATAGCTTTACTATCCCTTTCTCACAATAACTTTGATATTCAAGAAGAGAGACACTGATCAACTAAGGCATTTAAACTCTCACATGGACATCTCTTAGAGGAAACCATGCAATAGATTTTTATCGAAATGATCCATGCCTCATCTTAGGTTTAAAAGAAAAATGAGATGAAATATAATGAGTTGTATACCTGGATTCTGAAGCAGAGGGTGGGAGACCCATTTCTAATCTCTCAAGTGTGAAAACTCCACTATCTTCAACAGTGTTATGCCAGGTTAGTATGTGAACCCACCCCTGGAAATGCTTATAGTAACACTGGGAGGCTACCTTGTGCGACTCTGAAAGGCACTCATTCATCCGGACAACCTGGGGAAGTCCTGTCAAAATCACCTAAAGGGAAACTCCTCATAGCATGATCCCCCTCTGAGTTAAATCCCAGTCATGTGTGAAGAGCAGATCCCCATCTGGATGAACAAGGAGGCTTGTAGAGGGAAGATAGTTTTCTGTATGTAGCCAGACACCGGATCCTCAAAAGTATGAGCTCAAACAAACCACAGGCTGCTGGTGGACAGAAGAGTGAGCCGTTTTCTAACATCCAGTAACGGATCCTCCTTTCACTGCCAAGAACACCCTCCCGCCTGCACAAGAGCTCTTCATTCCGTTAACCCTCAGCTGACTGAAGGATACAAGGCATCAGCATGTGTTTTTCTTCTGGATATGTATGCCTCTCTCTTCATTTTTCTAGCACACACTATCAATCCATCTCCCTTAATATCTTCTTCCCAGGATGCTGCAGCTTTTAGTAATGTGATCTAAGGAAAATAAAACAATAAGAGAGATTTAAAGGGGATTTGACAGAGAACACAGGCAGCCCTGCTGAACAACGTACCAAGCCATGGCTGATAAGGTCTGGCTGGAAAGCTATTATTAGAAAGGTGCAGCCTAACAAAACCAAATCCTCATCTTTCATATCTCACAGGCTGGAGTGAGGGAAGAAGAAAAGAGGAGGTGGCTATATCCATTTATGGATTTGGGGGGGGGGGTCCATGTATTTGTGCATTTGGAACAGATTCTTCTGGAACAGTCAACTTTGTTCCAATTGCTTGAGGAACATGATGGCTCAGGTGTTTACTGGACTCAGCATGTGGCTAACATTGGGGGTGGGAGAGGTATTGATTATATCCCTGGGACACACACTTTTTTCTAATGCTGTTTCTATTGCCCTTTCTGAGCTGCTCAGCTTCCGAGATGCAGTTTGGCCATGCAGTAAAATTATTAGGTGCAAGAGCAACAGGTTTAGAACCATCTTAAGGCACCTGATGGAGTTCCATCTCTGAAGCAAAACAGACCACTGTCTGCCTAGTACCTGGATTGGAGACTGCCTGGCAACTCCCTGTGCATCACTCCGACTCTCTTGAAGAATGGGTTTGATATAATTGTAAAAACAAATAAAATTGCTTGCCTTATTCCTAGTGCAATTAATGCACAAGAACAACCAGTTTATTCCATAAGAATGGAAGATGGACATAGCATTTGCCATTAAAAAAAAAAAAATCAACATCTGTATGCCATTTTTCAGGGCTAACCCTCCCAGTGTAGTTCACATCATACTAAAACATAAATAATCCTACAAAATTCATCGTTATATTGAGATAAGACAGAGCTGGGAGAGGGGTGGGAGAGGTATATAGAAAACAATGCATCAGATTAGGAAAATATTAATAGATTTTGGAGGGAAAAACAATATGTGGTATATAAACCACATATTGTTTTTTCCTCCAAATCTATTAATATTTTCCTAATCTGATGCATTGTTTTCTATATGTATTTATCCAGACAGATCATTCCAAAACAGCCCCAGGGAAGACTCCACTCATAAGTATTATATAGGTAGTTGGATGTCTTGACTCTGGGGTTGTTCAGGCCCTGCTCTGTCTTATCTCAATAAACGATCCATTCTGTGTGGGGCTCACTTACTCAACACTGCCTATAGGACACCTGGCAATCAGATTTTTTTCTCCTCACATTGTATATTCCACAAATCCCTGTCTCACTGGCAAGAAGAACAGCACAAGGTCTGTTTTCTTGTACTCCAGGGATCATCCACATATCGGTTAGATGTGGTTATTCATTGTTCAGATAAAATGGCACTAAATTCCCAGTAGCTAAAAGTAAATACACCCCAGTTCAATAGAGAACTCAGTATTCTTTCCCTTCCAGAAGATGTACAACTGAGAAGTCCCACCATGCCTCTCTGTGCACATAGTTACTGGCCTGGGAAGGAGAGGCATGCTTTAAAAAACAGACAGTCCTTTCTTCCACATTTACAAATACACCTTTTTATACAAACCAAACCTTGTTCTTCAGCAGCTTCAGAGCTGAGCACTTTAAAAATTACCTTGACATTAAAAAAAATCTCTACACATTAGTTCAGTAACATTTGCTTTTAGAAACCAAGAGCGAGAGCACCACATATCGACCGTGGCTACTGAAGAAAAATAATTGCCTCTGGTTGTGTAAGTCATGGCAGAGTGTTACAGAGAAAAGGGAGATTGCTAAAATGGCATTGCTTTATTGGCAACATATTCCAAAGAGTCGGGAGATCTCGGCCACCCAGTGTGTATCTGTCCTCAAAGTGAGCCACACTGTCAACAGCACTGGGATGGTTCACTGGTGTTAAGAGACTGACCATTTAGCAAAAATGCTGCATTGTTCTGCTGTTAAAGGATAGGTGCACATCGTATCAATCATCATGAATTATACATCTGCTTCATTGGGGTAATGTGGCCAAATGTGGGCTGATGGCTAAGGTGGATTATATGTCACCAAGAGGGACAAGAATCTTGTTCAAAGTTGTGGGAGGGGGAAGAGTCACTTCCCAATTCCAGAACTCCACATTCTGCATTGAGGAACCACAGATTCTTTACTCAACATACGTAAATAATTCAAATTAGCACAATGTATGTCAATCTGCTTATTCTGTATAAAGTTGCTCATTTCTCATGCTTTATGAGCTGTGTTCATAAAACATAGTGTGTGTATGTAATGTTGGATAATAGGAACAGGTCTGTATGCTTCCAGGCACTAGGGGACGATAGAGAACATCTAGCTCATCCCCTTGTTGTCCTGTAACTATGATCAGTTCCTTTTTCCTCCGCTTTCCTCTTCCTCTTCCTCTCTCCCTCTGCAACCAAGAAACAAGCAACATGTGTCTCCTCCTCGATGAAACCATATCTCATGTTTCTCTTTCACATACTTGCACTCACACACCCAGCTTTAGAGGGCGCTTGTAGTTAAACCATGTTAGTCTTCTCCAACAATGTGTAAGAAAGGACTAATAAAAGCAAGTTGATTTGGGACTTTTTAAAAACCAGACTGCCTCTAGCCTGTGTTAATTGCCTCTAAAACTAAATGCTGTGTTACTATGCTTTCTTTGTATAAGGCAACTCTGCTGCCTGTGAGTCACACCAGACTATCCAACATGTGGGAGGTATTATATAGTCCAAGAGCCTGTATCGAAATACTTACGGCATAAAGTACAAAAGGTTTGACAATCTGGACACCTTACAAAAGTATTGGCATCTCCAAAGCTGTCACTCTTATGAGCAACTGTGGGGGCATTTAGGGGGTGGCAGCCCCCCAAAACCCCTTTATGGGGCCAATAATTATGTCATAAGGTACATGAATGAAACAAGCAGTGTCTGTTGGGGAACAGTGTTTACAATTCCAGACTGTCCAAACTGATTGACTTTGTTGGGGCAAACTCGCTTTGTGACCTCTCAAAAAAAGGGGGGGCATTATTTACGTCATAAAGTACATGGCTGATACTGCTTGTTCCAACACATACTGCTTGTTTCATCCATGTACCTTATGACATAATTATTGGGTCCAAAAAAGGGATTCAGAGGGGCTGCAGTTGCTCATAAGACTGGCAGTTCTGGAGATGCCACAACTTTTGTAAGATGTCCAGTCAAACCTTTTGCATTTTGTGATGTAAGTTTTTTTACACGGGCTCTTGAACTATTTATTGTTCATAATTGGTGAGCCTCACAGGGGATGTAAGAACCAATTCCTGTCTGGGTCAGGATAGATTTACCAATTCTGGGAAGTATTGGTACAAAGTATTGGTCTACTCTTAGCCAGGGATGTTGAAGAGTCCTTGGTCTCGAGTCACAAGTCTTTGGACCCGAGTCTCGAGTCTGAGTCCTTGGTCCAAAATGGTGACTCACGAGTCACGAGTCCCTATTAAAATCAATGGGGTTTTTCCCCAACAAAATAAGGCTACTTCAGATGTGTGGTTTAAATAAATTCTAGGCACAAGTGTGCCTTTTTATTTCAAAACTCTGCAACTGATTTTGGCAAGAACAGACCAGGCAGAAAAACCCAAAATAACCAGGCAGGCAGAGGAGGCAGGGAACCCCAAAGCAGGCAGGCAGAGGCCTTTGTCTTGGACAGTTCAACTGTTGAACTGGTCAAGAAGAGACCAGGCAAGCAGAGGAGGCTGGGAACCCCAGGCAGGCAGGCAGAGGCAGCCAAACCCAAAATGTCTGAAAGGTTGCATTTTAGAAAAATGATTTTAAAAAATAAACTTGCTGTACTTCCTAAAATTTATCCATGTTGCATTTGAGGAACATGATTTTTTCTAAATGTTTGGCCCCCATTCTGGAACGGTAAGATCTCATCACAATTCCACCCTCACTGAACACCCGCTCCACTGGTGATGAACTTGCTGGAACCAGAAACACACTCAGAGCAGCCACACAGAGTAATCTCAGGTCCTTCTTCTGCCTCTCCCAAGTACGCAACACATCAATCAAAATAAATCTTGACACACTGTTGGGGCTGCACTCCTGGTAGCCGTCCATAGTGGCCGAGCAGCGGCACACCTCGCTTCCATGCGCTCTTTGCTGGTGAACGCGCTCCTCTCCACTCCTTCTGGCACAGCCCAGGGATGTTGAAGAGTCCTTGGTCTCGAGTCCCGAGTCTCGAGTCCCATTAAAAATATTGGGACTTGAGTCCAAGTCGAGTCATAGGGGGGACTCAGTCCGACCCACGAGTCGAGTCCTCGAGTCCGAGTCCCCATCCCTGCTCTTAGCATGAGTAAGTCTGGATCCAACCCAGTGTATCTTATTTTTAGAGAGAAAATAGTAAAAACCAAAAAAGTACCATTAGAATAACTCTGGCAGTCAACTTTGCTGTTCCTTGTAGAGTCAATGAAGGGGTAAATATAAAGGAGTTGTGTTTTGATTGGACATTTCCTGAGCACAAGTGAAGCACAGCACTTTGCCTCCTCTTTGCAAACAGGCTGTGTGTGTTGCCTCAGAAATCTAAGCAAGGATTTACAAAACTAAGGGTGCAATCCTATGCCATTTTACACAGAAAAAAAGGCCTACAACTCCCTGCATGCCCCAGCATGCCATGTAGGCTGGGGCATGCTGGGAGTTGTAGGCCTTTTTTCTGTCTAAACTGGCATAGGATTGTGCTCTAAATGGCTTAAACAAGAGAGCCACTGCAATGAAGTGGAGAGGACAGAATTTTACGTAGAAGATCCAGGTTCATGAGCAAAGTCTGACTTACATCTGCAGGGCCTGGTCCTAAAGTGCTACAGTCCACTTCAGTTGAAGAAATACCTGAAAATGAACTAAGTATTGCTTTATTTATTTATTTATTTATTTATTACATTTATACCCCACCTTTTTTTCCTGCAAGGAACCCAAGGTGGCGTACATAATCCTCCTCCTCCTCCTCCTCTCCATTTTATCCTCACAACAACCCTGTGAGGTAGGTTAGGCTGAGAGTCAGTGATTGGCCCAAAGTCACCCAGTGAGTTTCATGGCTGAGCGGGGACTAGAACCCGGATCTCCCGAGTCCCAGTCCAACATTCTCACCGCTACGCCACACTGGCTCTGTTAGCAGAATCTCACCCACCCCTCCCAGACTGAGTCTCACTGGCATTCTTCTTTCCTTCAGGAACTTAAAACAAGGACATTAACTAAAGGGGTGGGGATGGGGGAATCTACAAATATTAATTTTTAACATTATAAAGGTTTGCCCAGCTCCTCTAAGAGACCCTTGTATTAGAATAACTCTACCAGCACCTGGTCAATTTGGGAAGATGAAACCCAACAATACTTACAGGATTCACATATCAAATTGCAGGAAATCTGAAAAACATTCTAGGCCCATAATCCACTCCCCCAGAACAATATTTCTCTGAAGTCTATGTCCCCTCCCAAATTTAGTCATACCCATGAGAGCCATTGTAGGGGATAGTGCTGGACTTCGGGAAGGCCTAGGTTTAAAGCTCTCCTAAGTGATGAAGCTCACTGGGTGACCTTGGGCCAATGTCTCCCTCAGCCTAAACTACCTTGCTGGGTTATTGTGAGGGTAAAATAATGGAATATACTTTACCCTGCTTCTTAGAGGAAGGCCAAGATAAAAAATGTAATCTGCTGGTGAAGAAAGGAGTCAGCAGCAACCTGCCAAAATGGTTGTCAATGTTGCATCAAAGTGTTTATGGGAATTATGAGTCGATGCACATTAATTATTGACACTAGCAAAGTTTGGGGAGTGGGAAAATTCTGTGCATCACATGACCTTGGTTCCTCTGTATGGTGAGCAGACACAGATTTCCCAGGGCTTAGCTTCTCCTGGGCTTGGCTTCCACTTCAAGCTTATCTCCTAATGCCAGCCCTTCTCTCTTAGTAAGGCTGTCCAAAGAAAGGACATGCTATGCTAATTGAAATGGTTACATGCAATGGTGAGGGGTACACTCAGCTCTGGGGGGGGGGGGAGTAAGTGAGGCAAAGGATAATTGTCTTCCACAGGGCCCAACATTTCGATTAAGGGAAATTAAGGGCTTTATGTGGTTGTATATAATCATCCGAGACTGCCATACATAACTGAAGTTATATTTAGTATTTAGATATACTTTGGGAATCAAAACAAGATAAATAAATAATTCATTATCTTTTTCTCTCTCTTTTTTCTTGATGCAGCTATGGCTGGATAGCTTTCTGGCAGAATGTCAGAGCTTGACTTAGTTCAGCTTGTTGCTGTTATTATTATTATTATCTGGAATCAACATGCCATCCCCTTGGAACAAAAATGGAGCCCAACCACTTGGCATACTAATCGTAATATCAACTGCTCCCAAGAATTGTGCCATATGATGAAATAAGAAACCAGGCAGATGAGCGAGTGGCACTCCGTAAAGGCAAACAATGGCTTGAGGGGACAACATCGGTTTACTCTCGCTTACCCAAGTATGGGAAGAGTGGATGGCAGAGGGTAGTGCACAGCACAGGCTGCTTTGGCTACTGAAGAAACATTATAGCAACACGAGAGTCTCCAAGTTCCAAGATGCACCAGCTCAATATCAGGACCGGGGCTGGAATATATTCTTTGGTTCTGGCACAAATTTATTAGGCTCTGCACAGAAGAAATTGCTCCACTTCCTAAGTGCCAGCACCAAATAGCAATTCTGACCAGAAAGTTGCAAAGCCTGGCTTGTAATTACAGCATCTGGGAAGAAAATCAGAAGGGAGATAATGAGACAGGCTTCACGTTTTCCTGGGCAGAGGAAAAGGGAAGACGTTACCACTCGAGAAATAATCACATTTCTTCTTTGTAACTTTCCTCCACTGAGGCAGCTGGAGAGCTAAAAATAAAAGCAGGGACAGCGGGATGGATGGACTGAGGCGATGCTTGTCTTGGAACCTGAGCTGATTGACGGGCTGCAGCAAATCACCACAGTGTTTGAAATGTCTCGTGTGACAAGTGATAGACAAGAACCACACATTCATGATGGGAATCATCTTGGCAAGGACAGATTGTGATCCCACGCCATTGTGGAGAGCTTGTGCTCATTTAAAGACTGTTCACTCTAACTTCTCCTTGTTGCATAACCCCACAGAAATCACAGGGCTTTTTTTTTTTCTCTAACACATCTTCTAAACATGATTTTCCAGTCAAAGATATCTTCTTTTTTTACAGCTAGATGTCACTCACAATCAGGGTCCAAAACACCATGATGCTGTGGTTCTTGGAAACTCTTGAAACATAAAAGGCTTGCTTTCTCTTCGTCACCTGGGAAGCTTGTAATGTCTGTTTACCTAAAGTCTGAAGGATTGCTTGTGTTACCATCTCACAGTTTGTTTTTTATTTTAACTTCACTAGCCCTCCACATAGATGTCGTAAAAATATAAGAACAGCCATGCTGGATCAGGCCAAGGGTCCATCTAGTCCAACATTCTGTTCACACAGTGGCCAACCAGCTACCCATGGGTAACCCACAGGCAAGACATGAGTGCAACAGCACCTTCCCACCTATGTTCCCCAGCAACTGGTGTACATAGGCATACTGCCCCTGTTACTGGAGGAAGCATATAGCTATCGGAACTAGTAGCCATTGATAGCCTTATCCTCTATTACTTTGTCCAATCCCCTTTTAATGCCATCCAGATCGGTGGCCATCACTACATCTTGTGGAAGTGAATTCCATAGTTTAACTATGCACTGTTAACTATGTTTAACTATGCACTGAAGAAGTACTTCCTTTTATCTGTCCTGAAACTCACACCAATCAGCTTAACGGGATGACCCCGGGTTCTAGTATTATGAGAGAGGGAGAAAAAATTCTCCCTATCCACTTTCTCCACACCATGCATAATTGTGTACACCTCTATGACATGTCTACCAACTACCAAAAAGGCCACTTTCATGGTCAGCAGTAATAAGTCACTGGCCTCCAGCAGCATCTGGGGACCCAAGGTTGTAGAGCCTTGGAGTAGACCATGGACTGAGAAAGAATAAGAGGGAAGAGTAAGTGGAGAGGGAGGCTTAACATAAAGGAGACAAGGAACCGAGGCAAGAATGGGACAATCAGAGGGAGGGCTCCAAAGAAACTTCACAGCACTTAAGATCAGGAAGGAATGTAGAAGGGGAGAGGAGTGCTATGGAGGCTGGTCAAAGAACATAGTGGCTAAAGGGGGTGCACCAATTTTGTTAAATTTGTTCCATCTGTGTTTCACCAGTTTGTCAGGTGTCTGTGTCTTTCATTCTGTTGGCCGCTCATTGACGGAATCTGAATATATATATATATATTTAAGGGATATATTAACATTTCATTCCTGTTTGCAAACGCACTTTGTTCCTATGCACTTGCATAAATGTGCATTTGCGCAAATCCCCCCAAAAGTAAAAAAATGGTCCACAAGTCTACTGAATCCACATGACACGGAATCTACAGGTCCAATTCATAAAAATCTTTAGTCATTTGAATCCGTTGAGGATTTCTCCAACATTCCTAGTAGAGACATAAAGCTGAAGAAATGAGGACATAAGGAGAAAATAAAATTGGAGAAACTATACATAGGGCCTAGTGGCAGGAGGGGCTGTCCACTATTGGCAGGAAGGAGGATGTGGGCAGAAAAGGGTGGTTTAAAGGGCTGGAGAATGTGCCAGAGAGCTAAGGGGGTATAGGGCTACTAGGTCCAGATCCTGAGAATTTGAATTGTTACGGCTTTTACTATCATTGTAGCATTATGACCTGGCAACTTTATGGGGGCAATTAGCACCAAAAACCCACGGATGGAGGCAGAATTTCACATATTGATTTGAACTAGCCAGCCAATTCTTTGTTCCCTGGGTTCTAGTAAGCCGGTGCTAGTTTCCACTTTAATTGAATAGGTAGCCAGAGATATACAGTGGAACACTTGGAACAGCTCCCTCCTTTGAAGTGATTAGAGGCCTGTTCACATCCTGGAAAATGGATTACATATGGTGCATTACCTACATATTTTCAAGATGCATCACCACAATCATAAGGGCTAGAAACTTGTTTATTTAATAAAAGAAAGACAGAGTTAGGAATCTATGACAGTTTTAAAATTTCAGTATGTACAGAACTGCAGACGATGCACAGTCCTGTCTGAAATAATAGTAGAAATTATGAAGTTCCAATGCTTAGCATTCAAGTTGTTGTTTTCCTGGATTGGTTTGCCTTCCCTCCTTGCTTGCTGTAGCTGCATTTTGAAGAAGCCACAATAAAATAGTTTTCAGATAGTGTTTTGTTGAAGGAGGCTAACATGGGACTAACATTGAATACTACCACATGTGTATTTCTTTGAATTAGAAAAAAAGTTGTTATGAATTGGTTCCTTTTATTCCACTGGCCCATGGATTTAAACATAAGTAAATCAGGAAGGGGGCAAGCAAGATGTGCTACATGACAGTCCTTGAACAACTGACAAATTATTTTCCAGAAGGATCACTTTGGGCAAATTTCATTATTTATTATTCATTGTTATTCATTTTTATTTATTTATTTACAGCATTTGTATACCACTCCATATCTAGACAGATTCCAGAGCCAGGGACAATAAAAAGATAAAACAGATAAAAGAATAAAAACAATGTATTAAAAACAGGATAACATTAAAACTGTAGCTGGTCAGCAAGGAAGGCTTCCCGGAATGAAGATATCTTCAGGAGGCACTGAAAACAATACACTGTCAGAGCCTGCCTGACCTCCTTCTATGAACGGGGAGTTCATAGAAATGGAGCCGCCACACTAAAGGCACCTGGTGGACTCCAATCGGGCCATGGGTCCATGTTGAACCACCAAGAGAATGTCCTCCGGTGACCTCAGTGACTGGGCAGGTTGGTAAGGGAGAAGGTGCTCTCTCAGGTATCCTGGTCCCAAGTTGTTTAGGGCTTGGTACACTAGTACCAGAACCCTAAACCTGGCCTGGTAGCGAATAGGCAGCTAGAGCACTTCCTTCAGCAAAGGAGTTGCATGTAATGGCAAATTACTACATCGTGTCCTGACCTTGCTAGCTTATATGACTTAATTTCTTCCTATTCCACAGCAAAGGCAATAAGAATTCACTTTAAAAAAAAACCCTATTTCTCTTCCCTTGAACAGAAAAGAGTGTAGTGTGGCATAGAGCATGGAAGTTCAGCAGACAAAGATGATTCTGGTAGTGTTCCAAGATTTAAAGTGTTCAAAGCAGATGCTACACAATCAAACACATTTTCCTTCCAAATGAAACAGACTATTGCACAGAGTGGCAATCTGAGGCATAAACATCAACAGGAGGAATGTACATGTAGTAGTAGCAGCAGAGAGAGGGTTCTTAAATATTCCTCAAGATGAGCAAACTATGCTCACAGACAAAACAACCCAGCACTTAAGAACACAGGAGGCGGCATGTATCTCACGTAGTGTATAATTAATTTTGCATCAGGCACAGAATTCTGTATCCAAAGTCTCTGAATCTAAAAAGAAACTTTTATTTCTTCTTAAAAACAAATTTCTAGCCGATGTGGATGCAAATGTGGGCAATGCCAAACTGAATCTCAAGAGAGCTACAGGATTCCCCATTGTCAGGGAGAGTTCTTCATACTCTTTTAGCCTTTCTGTTGGCTGGCAGAAGTATAGTAAAATTAAGCAAACTAATTACATGCCAACTTGCATAATTCATTCTGGTAACAGGGATTGCCTTTCCTTGTCCATGATTTGAGACAGCTTGATGTATAGAATTTTGATTTTTTTTTTAAAGCAGAATATAAAAACACACACATAAAGAGAAGCTACACATGCAAATGTTGTTTTGACCAGTAATTAAGAAGAAATTGCCCCATTCCAGATATCTTAGAAATATAAACACAGCTTCCAATGCATTGCTTTTTTAATCTTAACTGCATGTTAGGGTCAACAAGAACACCCTGAGTGCTGCCTTTGGGCTGTCTGATGCTGTATGATGCCTGATGATGATGATGATGATGATGATGATGATGATGATGATGATGATGATGATGATGGAGAGGGATTACTCCTGCATGTTAGGGTTAGGGTTCAGCTTCAGGTCAGGGTTAGTATAACCTGAATACCTGTGCAGGTCCAGGGCCTAGAACTAGCCTAGATTGGGCAGACATAGCGAGCGGTCAACAAAAATACCATGTGGATTGCCTTCTGGCATTGTGCTTTGATTTGGAAGGATTTTAGCTGCACCTTATGGTTAGGGTTAAGCTTCAGCTTAGGGTTAGAAAAACCTGGGTCCTTGTGCAGGTCCAGGGGCCTGGATTGGGCAGAAAGAGTGAACAGTCAACAAGAACACCCTCAGTGCTGCCTTTGGGCATTCTGCCTTCATTTAGAAGGGTTTTAGCAGTGTGTTAGGGTTAACCTTCAGGTTAGGGTCAGTTTTAGGAATACCTGTGTCCATGTGCATGTCCAGGGGCCTGGAACTAGCTTAATTTGGGCAGACAAATTGAACGGTCCACAAGAACACCATCAGTGATGCCATTGGGCATGCTATCTGAATGTATATGGATTAAACCCAGGTTCTTCTGCATGTCCATGGGCCTGGAACATGCCTTGATTAGGCAGAGTGAGCAGTCAACCAGAACACCCTGAGTTCTGCTTTTGGGTGTGCTGTCTGAAGGTATGGGGATTACACCTGCCTATTAGGGTTAAGCTTCAGGTAGGGTTAGGGTTAGTAAAACCTAGGTCCCTGTGTATGTCAGGGGCCTGGAAGTAAACTAAATTGGGCAGACAGAGTGAGAGGTCAACAAGAGCACCCTCAGTGATTCCGTTGGGCATGCTGCCTTTATGTATAGAGATCATACCTATGGGTTAGGGTTAAGGTATGGGTTAGGAAAACCTGGGTCCCTGTGCATGTCCACAGGCCTGGAAATTGCCTCAATTTTTCAGAAAAAGTGAGTGTTCAAGAGAAAAGCCTCAGTGGTGCCTTTGTGCTTGCTGCCTGAAAATATGGGGATTATACCTGCGGGTTAAGGTTAGGATTAGGAAAACCCAGGTCTGCCTGCATGTCCAGGGGCCTGGAATTAGCCTAGATTGGGCAGAGAAAGTGAGCGGTCAGCAAGAACACCATCAGTGATGCCTTTGTGTGCATGCTGTCTGAATGCATTATACCTGCGTGTTTGGGTTCAGGTTGGGGTTAGGGTTAGGAAAACCTGGGTCCCTGTGCATGTCCAGGGGCCTGGAACTAGCCTTGATTATTTAAATTATTTTTGATACCATATTATAGTCCCCATGTATTCCACAAGCCTTGAATCACCTGAAGTTGATATATTCATTGAAATTCTCCTCCAGTGTAGAACTGAGAATCCTGCTTGATTTCATAGATGGCTCTTTCATGAAATAGCTAGGTTAGTCAGTTTGCTTTTGGCAGAGGGAACCTAGAGGGGTCCTGATCAGAACTGACTGTTTGCCAAGAGATGCCACTTTACTGCAGCTGGCCACCCCAAACACAGCCAGGCCAGAGGCATCAGGCACTCTGCATTATCCTTCTAGGAGCTGAGGTACCAACGGTCCCGGGAGAGCATCCCAAGGACCATAGGATACGACTCCCTGAGGTCGAAGCAGTGTCTGTGACGTTGGAAGGGGGTATCTGGTATCTGATCCCTCTCCCCCGTCTCCTTGCAGCTGCTACGGAAAGAACTGCACCAGCTGCTTTCTGAGGTTGCAAGGGCACGAGGTCTGAAAGGTGGCCATGACAGTGGGCCAGCCCTGGATTAACCATTAAGCAATATTAAGTACATGCTTAGGGCACCAAGGGAAGGGGGGCACCACAGAGTACCAGAAATTTTTGCATTTGCATTTCCCCCCTTATAACAGTTTTATTAGAAAATGCATAAAACAGTGATGAAAAATTGTCTTTCTGTTGCCCCAGTTATAAGTAAGTAAGTGGCTTATATTGCTTGCTGCTATGTAGTGTTAAATAAATATAATAAAAAAACAGTTTATATTTAATGTAGGTGTGTGTTGTTCTGGTGTGGGGGGATGCCCTTGAAGAAAACTGAGTGTTTAATGTCTTATTTCGCCTTCAGCACTTATTGAGTCTTAATGTCTTGCCAGCTAAGCCATGGTGGAAGGGCCGAGGGGGCACCATTGTTGGGCCGTGCTTCGGGCATCAGCTGGCCTTAATCTGGCCCTGCAGTGGGCAGGAAGATGAGGGAAGGGCAGGCAACAGGAGAGGCCAGGATACACAGAATCCTATGACCCCCTGGCCAGTGCACCTCCTTTAGACAGGCTGAGAGACCTGCGGAGAGTAAAGACACAACAGCAGGAGAACAGGGAGTCAAGAATTGCCCCTGTCTCTCCTCCTGCCCTGCCAGTAGTGGTCTAGCAGGTATTTGGATCCAGGGAACCCTCCGAGTTTGGAGGCTTCCATCTAATGAGGGCACAACCTAAAGCAGTGATGGCGAACCTTTTTGAGCCTGAGTGCCCAAGCAGCAACACAAAACCAACTTATTTATTTCAAAGTGCCAACACTGCAATTAAACCTGAATACCGAGGTTTTAGTTTTAGAAAAACAACTCATACAGTTGTACGAACTAATTAACATCTTTTGTCTTAAAAGAAAAACACAATAACAGAGCTTTCAATGATACAAACAGTTTTTTGTTGAAAAAAAATCAACTCAAAAAATGATTATAGTACTACATTGTACACATAGCCTGAAGGGAATTTATACAAACTTTTTAAATAATTAGGCACATGTATTTTTGGATAAGGGATTCTCAACTTGTAATATGATTATATGCCAGACTGAAATTGTATGGGGCAAGCTTTACTCCGGGTCCTTTCCCTGCTTCTACAGGTGTCGAATTAGTCAAAGTAAAAGTCAACCTGTACTAGGATGAGCAAGATAAACAAGAAAACGAAACGTGCTTAACACATTTTAAACACTTTATGTCTTGGACTGCAAACACGGCATTAGGTAAAAGTTTGCATTGGGCATGCTTTTGCATAATTAATGTGATTTTTGCTATTGCATGCATGCTGATAATTTGTCAAACCTTGGCTCATGGTCTGTTAGTTTGAGAGCAACACATGCAGCACTCAGGTCAACTGTTAGGGCTTTACATCCAAGCCATGCTCTGTGCATCATTCTTCAAAATCTTTTAAATGTGATAACAGTGTAGAAAAGAATTCTGCCATGTCATGATATGATGTATTTTTGGAATATAGATTAATAATGGATTATGTGGATAGAATTGGTTTTGGCCCCAGGGTGACGGGTGCACTTGGAGTTTATGATTTGTAGGTTTATGGGGTTTTTTGTATGTGTGTTCTTTTAAAAAAATATAAATAAAATTTTAAAAAAAATTAAAGAAAAAAAAAAGAAAAAGAAAAGAATTCTGTAACAGGAATTCTAGAATAAAATCATTCTGTTCCACACTGTGAGAAAGAACAAAATCATTAGTGTTTTGCAGAAGGGGACAGTCTTTTCGCGATCTGGTGACCAATGGCTCGAGTGCCCACAGAGAGGTCCCTGCGTGCCAGCTGTGACACCCGTGCCATAGGTTCACCATCACTGACCTAAAGGATTATTTGTTTATTAATTTATTTCTTATATTTCTATCCTGTCCTTTTCCCTGCAAGAAAACCAAAGTACCGGTAGATGACATAATCCTCCTCATCCTCCCCCCCCTTTCATCCTCACAACAACCCTGTGAGGTAGGTTAGGCTCAGAGGCAGTGACTGGCTCAAAGTCACCCAGTGAGCTTCATGGCCAAGTGGGGACTAGAATCCAGATCTCCAGAGTCCCAGTCCAACACTGTAACTACTACACCACACTGACTCGCTTTAAAATGGCTGCTTGTTAATGCTTTCAAAGCACTAAAAGGGTGAAGGCTGGAAGGGTCTACTCATGAGGAAGCAGCAGCAGCTGTGACTACTAATGAGGCTGACTCAATTCAGTTGTGACTGGGTAACCATGGACATAGTTGATATAAGCTCTTCCCCATAGGAATCACCCTTGCCAGCTCCTCTGCCCCAGTTAGTCTGCGACAGTTATGGACTGACTCCCTTGCTCAAGCTGCACAAAGGATTACTTGGGGACTCACTTGGCTCACCACCAGACTCCACCAGCTGGGCCAAAACACACACCCCAATGAAATACTGCATCTGTTCAAGGGATGCCTGAAAACTAAGGTGCCTTTCCTGATATTGCCATTAGTAAGTGTGAGGAAATGGGCTGTGTGGTATAGCGGTTAGAGTGTTGTCCTGGGCCCTGGGGGATCCAGATACTAGTCTCCACTTGGCTATGAAACTCGCTGGATGACTTTGGGCCAGTCACTGTCTCTAAGCTGATACTGCCTTACAGGGTTGTTGTGAGGATGAAATGAAGAGGAGGACTGTGTAAACTGCCTTGGATTCCTTGCAAGAGGAAAAAAGAGCAGGATATAAATGAATACAGAAACAGATAAATGAATAAAATTGTTTTTCTGTGGTGTTTACTTTGTGTGGCCATTGTCAGGGCTGGCTGGGGCATGCTGGGAGTTGTAGGCCAAAAACATCTGGGGACCCAAGGTTGGAGAACACTGCCAGGCTCTATGTAATCTGTGTTGGCCTGAAGCCTTGTTCTGTCCTTTTCACTATTCTGTGCAGTTGTTGCTGGGGGATGTTCTGAAGGAGACAATAGCTTTGAAATCTATTAGTGGGCCTGGCTGAGGTAAATTCCTTTCTGATTGGCTCTGAGTTTGAGTCATGGTGTGGTTCTGAGTGGGAGAGAGAAACATCCCAGTCCAACACTAACTACTACACCACACCAGCTCGCATTAAAATGGCTGCTTGTTAATGCTGTTAAAGTGGTAAAAGGGTCAAGACTGGAAGGGTCTAGTCATGAGGAAGCAGCAGCAGCTATTTCTACTAATAATGAGGCAGACTATTCAGCTGTGACTGGTTGGCTATCAGACTTCCCCATACCCTTTGCTGAGTGGAGAGCCTCCACTGAGCTCCTCTGCCCCAGTTATGGGCTGACTCAAGACCCTCCCTTGCTCAGGCTCCACAGTGGGTCACTTGGGCGCTCACTAGACTCCACCGGCTGGGCTGAAAAAACACACAAAGCCCGGTTAAATACAGCACCTGTTCAAGGGATGTCTGAAAACAAAGATGCCTCTCTGCAGACTGTCATTAGGAAGTGTGAAGAAATGTCCTGTGTGGTGTAGTGGTTACAGTGTTGCACTAGGACTGAGGAGATCTGGGTTCTAGTCCCCCCTTGACCATGAAGTTCGCAGGGTGACTTTGGGCCAGTCTCCGCCAGCCTAACCTACCTCACAGGGTGGCTGGGCAGATGAGATGGAGAGGAGGACTGTGTAATTCTCCTTGGTTTCCTTGCAACAGGGGGGGAAAGGCAGGATATTAATTAATTATATTTATACCCCACCTTTTTTCCTGCAAGGAACCCAAGGCGGCTTACATAATCCTCCTCCTCTCCATTTTATCCTCACAACAACCCTGTGAGGTAGGTTAGGCTGAGAGTCAGTGACTGGCCCAAAGTCACCCAGTGAGTTTCATGGCCAAGTGGGGACTAGAACCCGGATCTCCTGAGTCCTAGTCCAACACTCTCACCACTACGCCACACTGGCTGCAATAATAATGAAATAATTAAAATGCAGCAAATTTCTCTCTCCACCGATATCTTCCCCCCCACCCCAGCATCTGCTGCCTCTGCCAGCTGACTCAATTGCCCAATGGTAAGGCCTCCCGTGGCAGTGTGGTGTAGTGGTAAGTGTGTTGGACGAGGACTCAGTAGATCTGGGTTCTAGCCCCAATCAGGCATAAAGCTCACTGAGTGACTTCGGACCAGTAGCCAACTCTCAGCCTCACCTACCTCACAGAGTTGTTGTGCAGATGAGATGGAGAGGACGACTATATAAACTGCCCTGGTTTCCTTGCAAGAGGAAAAAAGCAGGATATTAATGTAATATTAATAAACTAATAAATAAAATAAAGTATCCACAGCTCTCTTCCCCAAATATCTTGCTCCCACCACCAAGTATCTGTTGCCTAAGCCAGCTGACAGTTTGCCAGTGTGGTCAGGTTAGAGTGTTTGACAGGTCTTGGGAGATCCAGGTTCTAGTCTCTACTTGGCCGTGAAGCTCACTGGGTGACTTTGGGCCAGTCACCAACACTCAGCCTAACCTACCTCATGGTACTTTTGAGGAGAGGAGGACCATAAAAACTGCCTTGATTTCTTTACAAGAGGAAAAAAGGCAGGATATAAATGTAATAAATTCTGAAATAAATAAATGAAATGCAGCATCCACAGCTTTCTCCTCCAATATCTATCTCCCCCGCAAGCATCTGCTGCTTGCACCAGCTGACTCACTTTGCCCAATTGTACCACTGGGCGTGCCAATATGCCTCACAGGGTTTTTGTGTGTGAATGAGATGAAGAGGACCACCATATAAACTGCTTTGGTTTCCTTGCAAGAGGGAAAAAAAGTCAGTATATAGTATACCGTAAATGTAATAAATACAGAAACAGGTGGATGAATAAAACTGTATTTCTGTAGTGTTTACTTTGTGTGGCCTCTGTCAGGCTCAGATGTATCTGTGTTGGCCTGAAGCCTTGTTCTGTTCTTTTCACTATCCTGTGCAGTTGTTGTTGCTGGGGGAAGTTCTGAAGGAGACAATAGCTTTGAAAATATTTGGTGGCCCTGGCTGAGGTAAATTCCTTTCTGATTGGCTCTGAGTTCTAGCACTGGTTTCTTAGTGGTGTTTTGAAGGGAGACAATCACCTTGCATATTTATAGGCAGGGCCTGTCTGAGGTAACTTTGATTCTGATTGGATGGGTGTTGTAACTGGGGGGGGGGGAGGAGTGGTTGGGACCTGCATTTAAGGAGCTGAGTGTTGTGACGTGAGGTGATTTTTGGCGGGTAGACAGTAAGGGGGAATGGGTCTGCTGGTTGGTGGGTGCTGTTATAGAAGAACTAGGAGAAAGCTGAGGAGAAAGTGAATAGCTTAAGCAGCCTGAATATGAAGCTGTTCTTTCTCTGTGGGGTAAGCTTAGGTGGCTGGTGCAGAGCAGGTGGCTGTGTTATGCCAGGAGCATACCCTAAGATCTAGTCTAACTAGGGTTGGTATCAATCTCATGTCTAAGTCCCTTATACCACCTACTGGGAGGTTTTAAGGTATGCTAACGTAATTGATGGCATCCAAGAAGTGTCAGCTTGGGGGGATGTTGTGTTATAGGGATAGAGTTCCTTAGGTGCTGAAACGTAAGCATTTGGTGGAAATAAGGAAGGGTGGAATTGCCCAGCAAAGCAGCAGTGTCCCCTTAGGCGGTGGCAGCGCTGGGGAGAGAAATAGTATGTTTTTTAGAATTGTATTAGTTTTGGTAGTGTTTTCTTTGTCACATGTAACGTGTAACATTTTTCACATCCCTGCTCCAGCTTGGGTGCCTGCTCCCGTTATGGATTCCCTCAGCCGAGCTAGGCAACTCCTGGCAGGAAGAACAAAGATGAAATACAGCTTCAGTTTAAGGGATGCCTGGAAACACTGCTCCCCACTGGGGTATTGTCAAATAGTGAGTTTTCTATTGACTTACTTTTGGGTTGTGTCCTAGGATTCCATTCTAACATGTAACTGAACATTTCCACATCTTAAACAAAACATGTTCCTTAATTTGAAGATTGAAAGGTGTCCTCCCACTTATTTCAAGTTTAAAGGCCCCAGTGGGCAGCCCCACCTTCAGTGTGTAACCCAACCTGCAGCTTAGATCTGGGGTTTACAACAGCAACTGTAGCAGTAACTGAAGCAGGCCTACACTTCAAGGCGGAGGCTGACCTTAAAACAGGGGTTCACATCTGACTGGCCTGTGCAGAGGCCTGCCGAGAGTAAAAACTCGACAGCGGGAGAATGGAGAGTCAAAAATCGCCCCTGTCTCCCGTCTTGCCCTGTCAGGAGTGGCCTGGCAGGGTATTGGATGCAGGGAAGCCTCTGATTCCGGAGGCTTCTATCTAACGAGGGTGCAACCCATAGGATTATTTATTTTCCTTTTTATTTTATTATATTTGTATCCTGCCTTTTCTGCAAGGAACCCAAGCCGGCTTACATAATCCTCCTCCTCCTCTCCATTTCATCCTCACAACAACCCTGTGAGGTAGGCTAGGCCTGAGAGGCAATGAATTGCCCAAAGTCACCCAGTGAGCTTCATGGCCAGGTGAGAACATAAACCTAGATCCCCCTGAGTCCCAGTCCAACAACCTAAGCACTACCCCACACTGGCTCGCTTTAAAATGGCTGCTTGCGAATGCTTTTAAAGCACTGAAAGGGTCATGGCTGGAAGGGTCTAGTCATGAGGAAGCAGCAGCAGCTATTACCTATTACTACTAATGAGGCCGACACAATTCCGCTGTGACTGGTAGATATTGGCTATGAGACTTCCCCATACATACCCATTGCTGGGTGGAGAGCCTCCGATGAGCTCCTCTGCCCCAGTTAGTCCACACCAGTTATGGGCTGACTCAAGACCCTCCCTTGCTCAGGCTCCACAATGGATCACTTGGGCACTCACTTGGCTCACCAGGCTCCACTGGCTGGGCCGAAAAACACACAAAGCCCAGTGAAATACAGCATCTGTTCAAGGGATGTCTGAAAACTAAGGTGCCTCTCTGCAGACTGTCATTAGTAAGTCTGAGGAAATGTCCTGTGTGGTATAGTGGTTAGAGTGTTGCACTAGGACTGAGGAGATGTGGGTTCCAGTCCCCCCTTGACCATGAAGCTCTCAGGGTGACTTTGGGCCAGTCAGCAACTGTCAGCTTAACTTCCTCACAGGGTTGTTGTGAGGATGAAGTGGAGGGGAGGACTGTGTAAACTGCCTTGGCTCCTTGCAAATGGAAAAAGCAGGATATGGATGCAATAATAGATGGGGCTGGTGACTCCTATTTTAGTGGGGCTCCTAATCGACCACGGGTTTTATTTGGAGCCTTGTAGGAGCTATCCATGGTGCTCCAGGGTGGTGAGCCTATTTTGGTGATGGAGTTCAGCACCATGGATAACTCCTATAAAGCTCCCAATAAAACCTTCAATGGATCAGGAGCCCCACTGAAAAAGGAGTCAACCAGCCTCTCAAGGCAGTGAATACATGCAGCATCCACAGCTCTCTCCCCCAATATCTTTCTCCCCCCCCCCCATAATTTGCAGTCTAAACCAGCTGACTCACTTTTCTTAATGGTAAGGCCAGCCGTGCCATTGTAGTGGTTAGTATGTTAGACTAGGACTTGGGAGATCTGGGTTCGAGTCCCCACTCAGCCAGAAAGCTCACTTGGTGACTTTGGGCCAGTCACTGCCTCTCAGCCTAACCTACCTCACAGGGTTGTTGTGAGGATAAAATGGAGAGGAGGAGGAGGAGGAGGAGGAGGAGGAGGAGGAGGAGGAGGAGGAGGAGGAGGATTATGTAAGCCGCCTTGGGTTCCTTGCAGGAAAAAAGGCAGGGTATAAATATAATTAATAAATAAATAAATAATGGTAAGGCCGGCCATGCCAGTGTGGTGTAGCAGTTAGAATGTTTGACGAGGACTCAAGGGATCTGGGTTCTGGTCTCTGCTCAGCCATGAAGCTCACTGGGTGACTTTGGTGTCAGTCACCAATTGTCAGTCTAACCTACCTACCTCACAGGGTTGTTGTGCAGAGGAGATGGAGAGGAGGACTGTGCAAACTGCCTTGGTTTCCTTGCAAGAGGAAAGAAGGCGGGAAACAAATGCAATAATAGATAATGAAATAAATAAAATGCAGTAAACACAGTTCTCTCTCCTCCAATATCTCCTCTCCCCACTCCACTCCCGCAAGCCTCTGCCGCCTGTGCCACCTGACTCACTTTTCCTAATGCTTAGGTCGGCCGTGCCAGTGCAGTGTAGTGGGGGAAGTGTGTTGGACTAGGACTCATAGAATCATAGAGTAGAGTTGGAAGGGGCCACGGCCATCGAGTCCAACCCCCTGCTCAATGCAGGAGAACTGATGTGGGCAGCCCAGGCAGTCACCCATCCAAGCACTGACCTGGCTCATACCTGCTTAGCTTCAGCATGTGGCCTGCATTATGTGCTCTTGACACCACTGTCGAGAGATCCAGGTCTGAGTCCCCACTCAGCCATGAAGCTCACTGGGTGATTTGCGGCCTGTCACTGCCTCGAAGTCTACCCTGCCTCACAGGGTTGTTGTGACGATGAAGTGGAGGGGAGGACTATGTAAACTGCCTTGGTATCTTGCAAATGGAAAAAGCAGGATATGGGTGCAATAATAGATAAGGTTGGTGACTCCTATTTCAGTGGGGCTCCTAATCTATGGCAGGTTTTATTTGGACCTTTCTAGGAGTTATCCATGCTGCTCCAGGAGATGGAGAGGAGAACTATAAAAACTGCCTTGGCTTACTTGCAAGAGGAAAGAAGGTGGGATACAAATGCATTAATAGTTAAGAATGGTCCAGAAGAAGTATCCTGAAAACCCCAAGTAAATATTAATATTCCCTTTTGCACAAAATACCACTTTTTATAAATTTATTTGGGTCACTAAGGTTTGTACCAATCCTAAGTCTAAACCCCTTATGCCAGCTACTAGGAAATAAGAAAGCCCATGAGTGGCAATGCCCTGTAAAGGAGCAGTTTTCCCTTAGGCTGCGGCAGTGCAGGGGAGAGAAAATCCGGCATGATTTTTTTTTTTTACATTGTATCAGTTTTGTGGTGTTTTCTTTGTCATACGTAATGGTACATTTTTCACTACTCTGCTGCAGCTTGTCTGCCTGCTCCCTCTATAGACCCCAGACACCTCACCCGGGCTAGGAAAAAAGATACTTGAGCTCTTTCTCTGATCTCTGATCACCAACTTCTACACAGGAAGAACAAGGATGAAATTCAGCTACATTTTAAGAGATGTCTGGAAGTTCTAATCGACCTCCTCTTCATGGGAGATTGCTCACATTAGAAATGATTGCTCACCTTCATGGGATGGACCAGGTAAGAGCCAGTTCACACCCATGCCAGGCAAGCCTCCTCTTGATGCGGACTGCTCACCTTAGAAATGGGGTCCTACATTACTTTTAAGGTGTGTCCTAGGATTCTCTTCTGCTGGCTCAGCTTGTCTGAGTGTGGAAAGCTAAGCAGGGTCAGGCCTGGTTATTACGTGGATGGGAGACCCTCCTCTAGTTTCCTGCATTGAGCAGGGGGTTGGACTCGATAGCCTTGTAGGCTCCTTCCAACTTTGTGATGTATGAAATCTATGTAACTGTAGATTTCCACTTGTTCCTTAACTTGGAGGTTTAACGCTGTCCTCCCCTGTATTTCAAGCGAAAGAGGGCACCAAAAGTTAGCCCTACCTGCAGTGTGTTGTAAGTTGCAACCCCAACCTGCAGCATGGAGCTGGGCATTACCACAGCAATTCTAGCAGTAACTGAACAAGGCCTACGCTTCAAGGGGGAGGCTCAGCTTAAAGCAGGGGTTCACATCTGACTGGGCAATCTCCCCTTCAGGGAGATGCCTCCCAAGCCGCCTCTTCCCTGAATTATTAGTTTTGGTGTTTTCCCTGTCATATGTAATAACTACATTTTTCGCTCCTCTGCTCCAGCTTGTGTGTGTGTCTGCTCCCGTTACGGACTCAAGACACTCCCTCAGCCGGGCTAGGCGAAGAGATACTTGGGCTCTAACAACGATCACCCAACTCCTGGACAGGAAGAACAAAGAAGAACTACAGCTTCGGCTTCAGGGATGTCTGGAAGTACTGCTCCGTGGGGATATCGTCCGACGGCGAGTTTTATAACGTGTGGCTTTTGGGGTGTGCCCGCTTCATAGGGGTGGCTCAGCTTCGAACTGGTTTTCACCACGCTGGCCTACCCTCCTCTCCGTGGGAATGGCTCTGCTTAGAGGCCGTACTCACCCATGCCAGGCAAGCCTCCTGTTCATGGGGATGGCTCAGTGAGGTATCCGTTTGGGGGGGTTGGAGTCCGACGGATTTTCACGACTCGGCCCTCCAGATTCCATTGTGTATCCCCGACACTGGGGCCGACTCGATCTCACGCGAGTCGAGCCCGCACGCGGATTTCCGCTTTTAAAATGGGCCACAATTTGCTCGACTTTACTTTTTTCCTTCAAACCAGTCAGGAATTTCCGCAAATAGCGGAGGCTGACATTGGCGCAAATAACGTGTTGTTGTCAATTTCGTCTAGTTGGGCATCGCCACTACGGTTTTCGGCGAGGGTTCCCTGATTTGCACACATTCAACGCACACATTCTTTAATTATTAGTTTCAGTTATTATTTTTCAGCTCCCATGAGTCGTGCAAACGGGGTCATGGTTTGTTCGCGACTTCCCCGTCCCCCGCTCGCTCTTCCCACCAATGTTGTGCGTGAGTTTCTTTATATATATTCTTTTCGCTCAGGAAATGTGCGCAAATTTCCTGAGCTTAGAAAAAATAATACTAATGAACTCAGGCGTACTATTGGAGGGAAGAAGCAGGGGGGTAGAGAAAGAGACGAAATAACAGTGACCCCCATTTGCCTGTAAATAAAAAAAAGCACTGAAATAATAAATATAAAATTATGGATAGAAATAAAATAATAAACAGAAAATAATAAAGGAATAATATAATTAAAAAATAAAATACTAAACAAATAAAATACTAAAGATAATAAGGTGATGATTGCAATCATCCCTGAAAAATGATCACTGAAAATGATGCTTAAAAATGTGATTATTTGATAGGTGCAGATCATGTAAGCCCAGCGGGAAACTGTAGTGCCGATGGCGAACTAGACGCAGTTGACAATGACAAGTTCTCACTGTGCGTAGCTATTTCACGCGCATTTACGGACCCCGATACAAAACATCTGGCATGGTCCATTTCCGATGGCCAGATGGGAAAAGATGTCCAAATCTGTCGGACACAAGGAAACGGATTACCTAGCGTCTCACATCCCTAGTGTTAGTTCAAGGGAAAAGCTGAGCTCTGAGCTGGGTGTCAGCTGTGCCAGGCAAGCCCTCCTCTTTATGGGAAGTGCGGAGCTTGGGGCTGGGATTCATCCTTGCCTTGCTAGCCCTCCTCTTCTTGGGGAAGGCGGAGCTCTTGGTGCTACTTGTCAAGCTTGCCTGGCTAGCCCTCCTCTTTATGGGGAAGGTGGAGCTCTTGGGGCTGGGATTCACCCTTGCCTTGCTAGCCCTCCTCTTTACGGGGAAGGCGGAGCTTGGGGCCACTTGTCACCCTTGCCTGGCTAGCCCTCCTCTTTATGGGGAAGGCGGAGCTTGGGGACACTTGTCACCCTTGCCTGGCTAGCCCTCCTCTTTAAGGGGAAGGCGGAGCTTGGGGCTGGGATTCACCCTTGCCTGGCTAGCCCTCCTCTTTATGGGGAAGGTGGAGCTCTTGGGGCTGGGATTCCCCCTTGCCTGGCTAGTCCTCCTCTTTATGGGGAAGGCGGAGTTTGGGGCTGGGATTCACCCTTGCCTGGCTAGCCCTCCTCTTTATGGGGAAGGCGGAGCTCTTGGGGCCACATGTCACCCTTGCCTGGCTAGCCCTCCTCTTTATGGGGAAGGCAGAGCTTCGGACCACTTGTCACCCTTGCCTGGCTAGCCCTCCTCTTTATGGGGAAGGCGGAGCTCTTGGTGCTACTTGTCACCCTTCCTGGCTAGCCCTCCTCTTTATGGGGAAGGCGGAGCTCTTGGGGCTGTGATTCACCCTTGCCTGGCTAGTCCTCCTCTTTATGGGGAAGGCGGAGCTTGGGGCTGGGATTCACCCTTGCCTGGCTAGCCCTCCTCTTTATGGGGAAGGCGGAGCTTGGGGCTAGGATTCACCCTTGCCTGGCTAGCCCTCCTCTTTATGGGGAAGGCGGAGCTCTTGGGGCTAGGATTCACCCTTGCCTGGCTAGCCCTCCTCTTTATGGGGAAGGCAGAGCTCTTGGGGCTGGGATTCCCCCTTGCCTGGCTCGCCCTCCTCTTTATGGGGAAGGCGGAGCTCTTGGTGCTACTTGTCACCCTTGCCTGGCTAGCCCTCCTCTTTATGGGGAAGGCGGAGCTCTTGGGGCTGAGATTCACCCTTGCCTGGCTAGTCCTCCTCTTTATGGGGAAGGCTGAGCTTGGGGCTGGGATTCACCCTTGCCTGGCTAGCCCTCCTCTTTATGGGGAAGGTGGAGCTCTTGGGGCCACATGTCACCCTTGCCTGGCTAGCCCTCCTCTTTATGGGGAAGGCGGAGCTTGGGGCCACTTGTCACCCTTGCCTGGCTAGCCCTCCTCTTTATGGGTAAGGCGGAGCTCTTGGGGCTGGGATTCACCCTTGCCTGGCTAGTCCTCCTCTTTATGGGGAAGGCGGAGCTTGGGGCTGGGATTCACCCTTGCCTGGCTAGCCCCCCTCTTCATGGGGAAGGCAGGGCTCTTGGTGCTGGGATTCACCCTTGCCTGGCTAGTCCTCCTCTTTATGGGGAAGGCGGAGCTCTTGGTGCTGGGATTCACCCTTGCCTGGCTAGCCCTCCTCTTCATGGGGAAGGCAGGGCTCTTGGTGCTGGGATTCACCCTTGCCTGGCTAGCCCTCCTCTTCATGGGGAAGGCGGAGCTTGGGGCTGGGATTCACCCTTGCCTGGCTAGCCCTCCTCTTTATGGGGAAGGCGGAGCTTGGGGCTGGGATTCACCCTTGCCTGGCTAGCCCTCCTCTTCATGGGGAAGGCGGAGCCCTTGGTGCTGGGATTCACCCTTGCCTGGCTAGCCCTCCTCTTCATAGGGAAGGCGGAGCTTGGGGCTGGGATTCACCCTTGCCTGGCTAGCCCTCCTCTTTATGGGGAAGGCGGAGCTTGGGGCCACTTGTCACCCTTGCCTGGCGAGCCCTCCTCTTTATGGGGAAGGCAGAGCTCTTGGTGCTGGGATTCACCCTTGCCTGGCTAGCCCTCCTCTTCATGGGGAAGGCAGGGCTCTTGGTGCTGGGATTCACCCTTGCCTGGCTAGCCCTCCTCTTCATGGGGAAGGCGGAGCTTGGGGCCACTTGTCACCCTTGCCTGGCTAGCCCTCCTCTTTATGGGGAAGGCAGAGCTTGGGGCTGGGATTCACCCTTGCCTGGCTAGCCCTCCTCTTTATGGGGAAGGCGGAGCTTGGGGCCACTTGTCACCCTTACCTGGCTAGCCCTCCTCTTCATGGAGAAGGCAGAGCTCTTGGTGCTGGGATTCACCCTTGCCTGGCTAGTCCTCCTCTTTATGGGGAAGGCGGAGCTCTTGGTGCTGGGATTCACTCTTGCCTGGCTAGCCCTCCTCTTTATGGGGAAGGCGGAGCTTGGGGCTTGGATTCACCCTTGCCTGGCTAGCCCTCCTCTTTATGGGGAAGGCGGAGCTTGGGGCCACTTGTCACCCTTGCCTGGCTAGTCCTCCTCTTTATGGGGAAGGCGGAGCTCTTGGTGCTGGGATTCACCCTTGCCTTGCTAGCCCTCCTCTTTATGGGGAAGGCGGAGCTCTTGGTGCTACTTGTCACCCTTGCCTGGCTAGCCCTCCTCTTTATGGGGAAGGCGGAGCTTGGGGCCACTTGTCACCCTTGCCTGGCTAGCCCTCCTCTTTATGGGGAAGGCAGAGCTCTTGGTGCTGGGATTCACCCTTGCCTGGCTAGCCCTCCTCTTCATGGGGAAGGCAGAGCTCTTGGTGCTGGGATTCACCCTTGCCTGGCTAGCCCTCCTCTTCATAGGAAAGGCGGAGCTTGGGACTGGGATTCACCCTTGCCTGGCTAGTCCTCCTCTTTATGGGGAAGGCGGAGCTTGGGGCTGGGATTCACCCTTGCCTGGCTAGTCCTCCTCTTAATGGGGAAGGCGGAGCCCTTGGTGCTGGGGTTCACCCTTGCCTGGCTAGCCCTCCTCTTCATGGGGAAGGCGGAGCTTGGGGCTGGGATTCACCCTTGCCTGGCTAGCCCTCCTCTTTATGGGGAAGGCGGAGCTTGGGGCTGTTCCCCACTACGTCTGCGAAGCTATCCAGGAGCCACGAGAATCACTGTGTACGGCTGTCAACGTTGGGCAAACGGGACATTGCGCAGCAAGTGGGTGAGCGTCATAATGTTTTTGTGAGTAAGCAGAATGAAGAAGTCCGGAACAGCAGACACATCCGAAGCAAGATCATCGCCTCTATAAGTTTCTGTGGAGCCTTTGAATTAGGCTTTGTGGCCACGAGGAGACGGAGCATTCAGACAATCCTGGAACTTTTGGAGGTCTGATCAATCTTGTGGCATCCATCGATGCGTCTGTGGAAGGTCAGCTACACAGTTCCACGGTGTTCCGAGGTCTCTGTAAGACAATACAGAACGACCTTCTGGACCACATGTTGACTATGGCGAGAGATCACATCGATGCTGGGAAAGGATCGACTGAAGACAGAGCTCGGCCCCTGTACGACATGGAAGACTTGCCGAGCCGCAAGGATGCCTGGGCACTCCTACGAGAACTATCTGGAAATGACTTTGGAGCCGCTGTTGATGTCGCTCAGAATCCTCATCACCGCTCCAATGACAAGATGAGAAGCTGCAGGATCCTTTGCAGCTCTGGAGCGGATAAAGACGTTCCTGCGGAACACAATAAAAGAGGGCCCGGCTCAACGCTTTGGCAATGCTGTCCGTTGGGAAAGCACAGATAACTGCCTAAGCGGAGGTTAGGGGTGGCTGTAAGGGGAGGTGGAGGCCACACGCCTGATCTCCCAGCGAAGCCAGGGCAGAGGTAAGATGCTTTGCTGCAATTGACCGAGATGCTCTGCACACACTTTTTACACATTCCTAACCTGTTTCGCCATCCTCATTTTGCAGACACAGTCCTGCTGAGAAGTTTCAGAAGGGGACCAGCTCTGCCTCAGGCAGCTCCACGGCACGCCTTCCTTCCTGGCACAGAGCCAGGTGTGACAGCCACCAGCCTTCTCCAGAAAGGTAAGAGAGTTTCCTGAGCTTTGCTGAGATGCTCCACTCACCTCCTGCTAACGGTGTTCTCGGTGTTCTCAATAACAAACTGAATATGAGCCAGCAATGCGATGTGGCTGCAAAGAAGGCAAATGCAATTTTGGGCTGTATTAGAAGTATAGCTTCCAAATCGCGGGAAGTGATAATTCCCCTTTACTCGGCACTGGTTAGGCCTCATCTTGAGTACTGCGTCCAGTTCTGGGGACCACACTTTCAGAAGGATGTAGACAAACTGGAGAGGGTTCAGAGGAGGGCAACAAAGATGATAAAGGGACTGGAAACAAGGCCCTATGAGGAGAGACTGAAAGAACTGGGCATGTTTAGCCTTCAGAAGAGGAGACTGAGGGGAGATATGATCGCACTCTTCCAGTATTTGAAGGGATGTCACACAGAGGAGGGCAAAGATCTCTTCTCGATCATCCCAGTTTGCAGGACACGGAATAATGGGCTCAAGTTACAGGAACCTAGATTCCACCTAAACATCAGGAAAAATTTCCTGACTGTCAGAGCAATAAGACAATGGAATCAACTACCTAGGGAGGTTGTGGGCTCTCCCACTCTGGAGGCATTCAAGGTGCAGCTGGACAGCCATCTGTCAGGGATGCTTTGACCTAGATTCCTGCATTGAGCAGGGGGTTGGACTCGATGGCCTTGTAGGCCCCTTCCAACTCTACTTTTCTATGATTCTTCAAATCCCCTTTTTCTAGACTGAGTCTTGATGAGAACCTTTGCCTGAAAGACTGGAAAGCTGGCCTCCGAAAGCTTTATGGGCACAGTCCTAGGCGTGGCGAATGGAGGATAGGGGTGGCTGAAAGGGGAGGAGGAGGCCACACACCTTTTCTCCCAGCACGGAGCTGATTGTGACAGACCTTCGGAATCGAGGTGAGACACTTAGACCTTGCATGGGAGGAGGTTTGTGTATGATTGCTCACCTTCATGGGATGGATCAGGTAAGAGCCAGTTCACACCCATGCCAGGCAAGCCTCCTCTTGATGCGGACTGCTCACCTTAGAAATGGGGTCCTACATTACTTTTAAGGTGTGTCCTAGGATTCTCTTCTGCTGGCTCAGCTTGTCTGAGTGTGGAAAGCTAAGCAGGGTCAGGCCTGGTTATTACGTGGATGGGAGACCCTCCTCTAGTTTCCTGCATTGAGCAGGGGGTTGGACTCGATAGCCTTGTAGGCTCCTTCCAACTTTGTGATGTATGAAATCTATGTAACTGTAGATTTCCACTTGTTCCTTAACTTGGAGGTTTAACGCTGTCCTCCCCTGTATTTCAAGCGAAAGAGGGCACCAAAAGTTAGCCCTACCTGCAGTGTGTTGTAAGTTGCAACCCCAACCTGCAGCATGGAGCTGGGCATTACCACAGCAATTCTAGCAGTAACTGAACAAGGCCTACGCTTCAAGGGGGAGGCTCAGCTTAAAGCAGGGGTTCACATCTGACTGGGCAATCTCCCCTTCAGGGAGATGCCTCCCAAGCCGCCTCTTCCCTGAATTATTAGTTTTAGTGTTTTCCCTGTCATATGTAATAACTACATTTTTCGCTCCTCTGCTCCAGCTTGTGTGTGTGTCTGCTCCCGTTACGGACTCAAGACACTCCCTCAGCCGGGCTAGGCGAAGAGATACTTGGGCTCTAACAACGATCACCCAACTCCTGGACAGGAAGAACAAAGAAGAACTACAGCTTCGGCTTCAGGGATGTCTGGAAGTACTGCTCCGTGGGGATATCGTCCGACGGCGAGTTTTATAACGTGTGGTTTTGGGGTGTGCCCGCTTCATAGGGGTGGCTCAGCTTCGAACTGGTTTTCACCACGCTGGCCTACCCTCCTCTCCGTGGGAATGGCTCTGCTTAGAGGCCGTACTCACCCATGCCAGGCAAGCCTCCTGTTCATGGGGATGGCTCAGTGAGGTATCCGTTTGGGGGGGTTGGAGTCCGACGGATTTTCACGACTCGGCCCTCCAGATTCCATTGTGTATCCCCGACACTGGGGCCGACTCGATCTCACGCGAGTCGAGCCCGCACGCGGATTTCCGCTTTTAAAATGGGCCACAATTGGCTCGACTTTACTTTTTTCCTTCAAACCAGTCAGGAATTTCCGCAAATAGCGGAGGCTGACATTGGCGCAAATAACGTGTTGTTGTCAATTTCGTCTAGTTGGGCATCGCCACTACGGTTTTCGGCGAGGGTTCCCTGATTTGCACACATTCAACGCACACATTCTTTAATTATTAGTTTCAGTTATTATTTTTCAGCTCCCATGAGTCGTGCAAACGGGGTCATGGTTTGTTCGCGACTTCCCCGTCCCCCGCTCGCTCTTCCCACCAATTTTGTGCGTGAGTTTCTTTATATATATTCTTTCGCTCAGGAAATGTGCGCAAATTTCCTGGGCTTAGAAAAAATAATACTAATGAACTCAGGCGTACTATTGGAGGGAAGAAGCAGGGGGGTAGAGAAAGAGACGAAATAACAGTGACCCCCATTTGCCTGTAAATAAAAAAAAAGCACTGAAATAATAAATATAAAATTATGGATAGAAATAAAATAATAAACAGAAAATAATAAAGGAATAATATAATTAAAAAAATAAAATACTAAACAAATAAAATACTAAAGATAATAAGGTGATGATTGCAATCATCCCTGAAAAATGATCACTGAAAATGATGCTTAAAAATGTGATTATTGATAGGTGCAGATCATGTAAGCCCAGCGGGAAACTGTAGTGCCGATGGCGAACTAGACGCAGTTGACAATGACAAGTTCTCACTGTGCGTAGCTATTTCACGCGCATTTACGGACCCCGATACAAAACATCTGGCACGGTCCATTTCCGATGGCCAGATGGGAAAAGATGTGCAAATCTGTCGGACTCAAGGAAACGGATTACCTAGTGTCTCACATCCCTAGTGTTAGTTCAACAGAAAGGCTGAGCTCTGAGCTGGGTGTCAGCTGTGCCAGGCAAGCCCTCCTCTTATGGGGAAGGTGGAGCTCTTGGGGCTGGGATTCACCCTTGCCTGGCTAGCCCTCCTCTTTATGGGGAAGGCGGAGCTTGGGGCTGGGATTCACCCTTGCCTGGCTAGCCCTCCTCTTTATGGGGAAGGCGGAGCTCTTGGGGCCACTTGTCACCCTTGCCTGGCTAGCCCTCCTCTTTATGGGGAAGGCGGAGCTTGGGGCCACTTGTCACCCTTGCCTGGCTAGCCCTCCTCTTTATGGGGAAAGCGGAGCTCTTGGGGCTGGGATTCAACCCTTGCCTTGCTAGCCCTCCTCTTTATGGGGAAGGCGGAGCTCTTGGTGCTACTTGTCACCCTTGCCTGGCTAGCCCTCCTCTTTATGGGGAAGGCGGAGCTCTTGGGGCTGGGATTCACCCTTTTCCTGGCTAGCCCTCCTCTTTATGGGAAGGCGGAGCTTGGGGCTGGGATTCACCCTTGCCTGGCTAGCCCTCCTCTTATGGGGAAGGCCGGAGCTTGGGGCCACTTGTCACCATTGCCTGGCTAGCCCTCCTCTTTATGGGGAAGGCAGAGCTCTTGGTGCTGGGATTCACCCTTGCCTGGCTAGCCCTCCTCTTTATGGGGAAGGCAGGGCTCTTGGTGCTGGGATTCACCCTTGCCTGGCTAGTCCTCCTCTTTATGGGGAAGGCGGAGCTCTTGGTGCTGGGATTCACCCTTGCCTGGCTAGCCCTCCTCTTCATGGGGAAGGCGGAGCTTGGGGCCACTTGTCACCCTTGCCTGGCTAGCCCTCCCCTTTATGGGGAAGGTCTAGCTTGGGGCCACTTGTCACCCTTGCCTGGCTAGGCCTCCTCTTTATGGGGAAGGCGGAGCTCTTGGGGCTGGGATTCACCCTTGCCTGGCTAGCCCTCCTCTTTATGGGGAAGGCGGAGCTCTTGGGGCCACTTGTCACCCTTGCCTGGCTAGCCCTCCTCTTTATGGGGAAGGCGGAGCTTGGGGCTGTTCCCCACTACGTCTGCGAAGCTATCCAGGAGCCACGAGAATCACTGTGTACGGCTGTCAACGTTGGGCAAACGGGACATTGCGCAGCAAGTGGGTGAGCGTCATAATGTTTTTGTGAGTAAGCAGAATGAAGAAGTCCGGAACAGCAGACACATCCGAAGCAAGATCATCGCCTCTATAAGTTTTCTGTGGAGCCTTTGAATTAGGCTTTGTGGCCACGAGGAGACGGAGCATTCAGACAATCCTGGAACTTTTGGAGGTCTGATCAATCTTGTGGCATCCATCGATGCGTCTGTGGAAGGTCAGCTACACAGTTCCACGGTGTTCCGAGGTCTCTGTAAGACAATACAGAACGACCTTCTGGACCACATGTTGACTATGGCGAGAGATCACATCGATGCTGGGAAAGGATCGACTGAAGACAGAGCTCGGCCCCTGTACGACATGGAAGACTTGCCGAGCCGCAAGGATGCCTGGGCACTCCTACGAGAACTATCTGGAAATGACTTTGGAGCCGCTGTTGATGTCGCTCAGAATCCTCATCAACCGCTCCAATGACAAGATGAGAAGCTGCAGGATCCTTTGCAGCTCTGGAGCGGATAAAGACGTTCCTGCGGAACACAATAAAAGAGGGCCCGGCTCAACGCTTTGGCAATGCTGTCCGTTGGGAAAGCACAGATAACTGCCTAAGCGGAGGTTAGGGGTGGCTGTAAGGGGAGGTGGAGGCCACACGCCTGATCTCCCAGCGAAGCCAGGGCAGAGGTAAGATGCTTTGCTGCAATTGACCGAGATGCTCTGCACACACTTTTTACACATTCCTAACCTGTTTCGCCATCCTCATTTTGCAGACACAGTCCTGCTGAGAAGTTTCAGAAGGGGACCAGCTCTGCCTCAGGCAGCTCCACGGCACGCCTTCCTTCCTGGCACAGAGCCAGGTGTGACAGCCACCAGCCTTCTCCAGAAAGGTAAGAGAGTTTCCTGAGCTTTGCTGAGATGCTCCACTCACCTCCTGCTAACGGTGTTCTCTTCAAATCCCCTTTTTCTAGACTGAGTCTTGATGAGAACCTTTGCCTGAAAGACTGGAAAGCTGGCCTCCGAAAGCTTTATGGGCACAGTCCTAGGCGTGGCGAATGGAGGATAGGGGTGGCTGAAAGGGGAGGAGGAGGCCACACACCTTTTCTCCCAGCACGGAGCTGATTGTGACAGACCTTCGGAATCGAGGTGAGACACTTAGACCTTGCATGGGAGGAGGTTTGTGTATGATTGCTCACCTTCATGGGATGGATCAGGTAAGAGCCAGTTCACACCCATGCCAGGCAAGCCTCCTCTTGATGCGGACTGCTCACCTTAGAAATGGGGTCCTACATTACTTTTAAGGTGTGTCCTAGGATTCTCTTCTGCTGGCTCAGCTTGTCTGAGTGTGGAAAGCTAAGCAGGGTCAGGCCTGGTTATTACGTGGATGGGAGACCCTCCTCTAGTTTCCTGCATTGAGCAGGGGGTTGGACTCGATAGCCTTGTAGGCTCCTTCCAACTTTGTGATGTATGAAATCTATGTAACTGTAGATTTCCACTTGTTCCTTAACTTGGAGGTTTAACGCTGTCCTCCCCTGTATTTCAAGCGAAAGAGGGCACCAAAAGTTAGCCCTACCTGCAGTGTGTTGTAAGTTGCAACCCCAACCTGCAGCATGGAGCTGGGCATTACCACAGCAATTCTAGCAGTAACTGAACAAGGCATACGCTTCAAGGGGGAGGCTCAGCTTAAAGCAGGGGTTCACATCTGACTGGGCAATCTCCCCTTCAGGGAGATGCCTCCCAAGCCGCCTCTTCCCTGAATTATTAGTTTTAGTGTTTTCCCTGTCATATGTAATAACTACATTTTTCGCTCCTCTGCTCCAGCTTGTGTGTGTGTCTGCTCCCGTTACGGACTCAAGACACTCCCTCAGCCGGGCTAGGCGAAGAGATACTTGGGCTCTAACAACGATCACCCAACTCCTGGACAGGAAGAACAAAGAAGAACTACAGCTTCGGCTTCAGGGATGTCTGGAAGTACTGCTCCGTGGGGATATCGTCCGACGGCGAGTTTTATAACGTGTGGCTTTTGGGGTATGCCCGCTTCATAGGGGTGGCTCAGCTTCGAACTGGTTTTCACCACGCTGGCCTACCCTCCTCTCCGTGGGAATGGCTCTGCTTAGAGGCCGTACTCACCCATGCCAGGCAAGCCTCCTGTTCATGGGGATGGCTCAGTGAGGTATCCGTTTGGGGGGGTTGGAGTCCGACGGATTTTCACGACTCGGCCCTCCAGATTCCATTGTGTATCCCCGACACTGGGGCCGACTCGATCTCACGCGAGTCGAGCCCGCACGCGGATTTCCGCTTTTAAAATGGGCCACAATTTGCTCGACTTTACTTTTTTCCTTCAAACCAGTCAGGAATTTCCGCAAATAGCGGAGGCTGACATTGGCGCAAATAACGTGTTGTTGTCAATTTCGTCTAGTTGGGCATCGCCACTACGGTTTTCGGCGAGGGTTCCCTGATTTGCACACATTCAACGCACACATTCTTTAATTATTAGTTTCAGTTATTATTTTTCAGCTCCCATGAGTCGTGCAAACGGGGTCATGGTTTGTTCGCGACTTCCCCGTCCCCCGCTCGCTCTTCCCACCAATTTTGTGCGTGAGTTTCTTTATATATATTCTTTTCGCTCAGGAAATGTGCGCAAATTTCCTGAGCTTAGAAAAAATAATACAAATGAACTCAGGCGTACTATTGGAGGGAAGAAGCAGGGGGGTAGAGAAAGAGACGAAATAACAGTGACCCCCATTTGCCTGTAAATAAAAAAAAGCACTGAAATAATAAATATAAAATTATGGATAGAAATAAAATAATAAACAGAAAATAATAAAGGAATAATATAATTAAAAAAATAAAATACTAAACAAATAAATACTAAAGATAATAAGGTGATGATTGCAATCATCCCTGAAAAATGATCACTGAAAATGATGCTTAAAAATGTGATTATTTGATAGGTGCAGATCATGTAAGCCCAGCGGGAAACTGTAGTGCCGATGGCGAACTAGACGCAGTTGACAATGACAAGTTCTCACTGTGCGTAGCTATTTCACGTGCATTTACGGACCCCGATACAAAACATCTGGCACGGTCCATTTCCGATGGCCAGATGGGAAAAGATGTGCAAATCTGTCGGACTCAAGGAAACGGATTACCCTAGCGTCTCACATCCCTAGTGTTAGTTCAATGGAAAGGCTGAGCTCTGAGCTGGGTGTCAGCTGTGCCAGGCAAGCCCTCCTCTTTATGGGGAAGGTGGAGCTCTTGGGGCTGGGATTCACCCTTGCCTGGCTAGCTCTCCTCTTTATGGGGAAGGCGGAGCTTGGGGCTGGGATTCACCCTTGCCTGGCTAGCCCTCCTCTTTATGGGGAAGGCGGAGCTTGGGGCTTGGATTCACCCTTGCCTGGCTAGCCCTCCTCTTTATGGGGAAGGCGGAGCTTGGGGCCACTTGTCACCCTTGCCTGGCTAGTCCTCCTCTTTATGGGGAAGGCGGAGCTCTTGGTGCTGGGATTCACTCTTGCCTGGCTAGCCCTCCTCTTTATGGGGAAGGCGGAGCTTGGGGCTTGGATTCACCCTTGCCTGGCTAGCCCTCCTCTTTATGGGGAAGGCGGAGCTTGGGGCCACTTGTCACCCTTGCCTGGCTAGCCCTCCTCTTTATGGGGAAGGCAGAGCTCTTGGTGCTGGGATTCACCCTTGCCTGGCTAGCCCTCCTCTTTATCGGGAAGGCAGAGCTCTTGGTGCTGGGATTCACCCTTGCCTGGCTAGCCCTCCTCTTTATGGGGAACGCGGAGCTCTTCAGGCCATTGGTCACCCTTGCCTGGCTAGCCCTCCTCTTCATGGGGAGGGCGGAGCTTGGGGCCACTTGTCACCCTTGCCTGGCTAGCCCTCCTCTTCATGGGGAAGGCGGAGCTTGGGGCTGGGATTCACCCTTGCCTGGCTAGCCCTCCTCTTCGTGGGGAAGGCGGAGCTTGGGGCTGGGATTCACCCTTGCCTGGCTAGCCCTCCTCTTCATGGGGAAGGCGGAGCTTGGGGCTGTTCCCCACTACGTCTGCGAAGCTATCCAGGAGCCACGAGAATCACTGTGTACGGCTGCCAACGTTGGGCAAACGGGACATTGCGCAGCAAGTGGGTGAGCGTCATAATGTTTTTGTGAGTAAGCAGAATGAAGAAGTCCGGAACAGCAGACACATCCGAAGCAAGATCATCGCCTCTATAAGTTTCTGTGGAGCCTTTGAATTAGGCTTTGTGGCCACGAGGAGACGGAGCATTCAGACAATCCTGGAACTTTTGGAGGTCTGATCAATCTTGTGGCATCCATCGATGCGTCTGTGGAAGGTCAGCTACACAGTTCCACGGTGTTCCGAGGTCTCTGTAAGACAATACAGAACGACCTTCTGGACCACATGTTGACTATGGCGAGAGATCACATCAATGCTGGGAAAGGATCGACTGAAGACAGAGCTCGGCCCCTGTACGACATGGAAGACTTGCCGAGCCGCAAGGATGCCTGGGCACTCCTACGAGAACTATCTGGAAATGACTTTGGAGCCGCTGTTGATGTCGCTCAGAATCCTCATCACCGCTCCAATGACAAGATGAGAAGCTGCAGGATCCTTTGCAGCTCTGGAGCGGATAAAGACGTTCCTGCGGAACACAATAAAAGAGGGCCCGGCTCAACGCTTTGGCAATGCTGTCCGTTGGGAAAGCACAGATAACTGCCTAAGCGGAGGTTAGGGGTGGCTGTAAGGGGAGGTGGAGGCCACACGCCTGATCTCCCAGCGAAGCCAGGGCAGAGGTAAGATGCTTTGCTGCAATTGACCGAGATGCTCTGCACACACTTTTTACACATTCCTAACCTGTTTCGCCATCCTCATTTTGCAGACACAGTCCTGCTGAGAAGTTTCAGAAGGGGACCAGCTCTGCCTCAGGCAGCTCCACGGCACGCCTTCCTTCCTGGCACAGAGCCAGGTGTGACAGCCACCAGCCTTCTCCAGAAAGGTAAGAGAGTTTCCTGAGCTTTGCTGAGATGCTCCACTCACCTCCTGCTAACGGTGTTCTCTTCAAATCCCCTTTTTCTAGACTGAGTCTTGATGAGAACCTTTGCCTGAAAGACTGGAAAGCTGGCCTCCGAAAGCTTTATGGGCACAGTCCTAGGCGTGGCGAATGGAGGATAGGGGTGGCTGAAAGGGAGGAGGAGGCCACACACCTTTTCTCCCAGCACGGAGCTGATTGTGACAGACCTTCGGAATCGAGGTGAGACACTTAGACCTTGCATGGGAGGAGGTTTGTGTATGATTGCTCACCTTCATGGGATGGATCAGGTAAGAGCCAGTTCACACCCATGCCAGGCAAGCCTCCTCTTGATGCGGACTGCTCACCTTAGAAATGGGGTCCTACATTACTTTTAAGGTGTGTCCTAGGATTCTCTTCTGCTGGCTCAGCTTGTCTGAGTGTGGAAAGCTAAGCAGGGTCAGGCCTGGTTATTACGTGGATGGGAGACCCTCCTCTAGTTTCCTGCATTGAGCAGGGGGTTGGACTCGATAGCCTTGTAGGCTCCTTCCAACTTTGTGATGTATGAAATCTATGTAACTGTAGATTTCCACTTGTTCCTTAACTTGGAGGTTTAACGCTGTCCTCCCCTGTATTTCAAGCGAAAGAGGGCACCAAAAGTTAGCCCTACCTGCAGTGTGTTGTAAGTTGCAAACCCCAACCTGCAGCATGGAGCTGGGCATTACCACAGCAATTCTAGCAGTAACTGAACAAGGCCTACGCTTCAAGGGGGAGGCTCAGCTTAAAGCAGGGGTTCACATCTGACTGGGCAATCTCCCCTTCAGGGAGATGCCTCCCAAGCCGCCTCTTCCCTGAATTATTACATCGTATTAGTTTTGGTGTTTTCCCTGTCATATGTAATAACTACATTTTTCGCTCCTCTGCTCCAGCTTGTGTGTGTGTCTGCTCCCGTTACGGACTCAAGACACTCCCTCAGCCGGGCTAGGCGAAGAGATACTTGGGCTCTAACAACGATCACCCAACTCCTGGACAGGAAGAACAAAGAAGAACTACAGCTTCGGCTTCAGGGATGTCTGGAAGTACTGCTCCGTGGGGATATCGTCCGACGGCGAGTTTTATAACGTGTGGCTTTTGGGGTGTGCCCGCTTCATAGGGGTGGCTCAGCTTCGAACTGGTTTTCACCACGCTGGCCTACCCTCCTCTCCGTGGGAATGGCTCTGCTTAGAGGCCGTACTCACCCATGCCAGGCAAGCCTCCTGTTCATGGGGATGGCTCAGTGAGGTATCCGTTTGGGGGGGTTGGAGTCCGACGGATTTTCACGACTCGGCCCTCCAGATTCCATTGTGTATCCCCGACACTGGGGCCGACTCGATCTCACGCGAGTCGAGCCCGCACGCGGATTTCCGCTTTTAAAATGGGCCACAATTTGCTCGACTTTACTTTTTTCCTTCAAACCAGTCAGGAATTTCCGCAAATAGCGGAGGCTGACATTGGCGCAAATAACGTGTTGTTGTCAATTTCGTCTAGTTGGGCATCGCCACTACGGTTTTCGGCGAGGGTTCCCTGATTTGCACACATTCAACGCACACATTCTTTAATTATTAGTTTCAGTTATTATTTTTCAGCTCCCATGAGTCGTGCAACGGGGTCATGGTTTGTTCGCGACTTCCCCGTCCCCCGCTCGCTCTTCCCACCAATTTTGTGCGTGAGTTTCTTTATATATATTCTTTTCGCTCAGGAAATGTGCGCAAATTTCCTGAGCTTAGAAAAAATAATACTAATGAACTCAGGCGTACTATTGGAGGGAAGAAGCAGGGGGGTAGAGAAAGAGACGAAATAACAGTGACCCCCATTTGCCTGTAAATAAAAAAAAGCACTGAAATAATAAATATAAAATTATGGATAGAAATAAAATAATAAACAGAAAATAATAAAGGAATAATATAATTAAAAAATAAAATACTAAACAAATAAAATACTAAAGATAATAAGGTGATGATTGCAATCATCCCTGAAAAATGATCACTGAAAATGATGCTTAAGAATGTGATTATTTGATAGGTGCAGATCATGTAAGCCCAGCGGGAAACTGTAGTGCCGATGGCGAACTAGACGCAGTTGACAATGACAAGTTCTCACTGTGCGTAGCTATTTCACGCGCATTTACGGACCCCGATACAAAACATCTGGCACGGTCCATTTCCGATGGCCAGATGGGAAAAGATATGCAAATCTGTCGGACTCAAGGAAACGGATTACCTAGCGTCTCACATCCCTAGTGTTAGTCAATGGAAAGGCTGAGCTCTGAGCTGGGTGTCAGCTGTGCCAGGCAAGCCCTCCTCTTTATGGGGAAGGTGGAGCTCTTGGGGCTGGGATTCACCCTTGCCTGGCTAGCTCTCCTCTTTATGGGGAAGGCGGAGCTTGGGGCTGGGATTCACCCTTGCCTGGCTAGCCCTCCTCTTTATGGGGAAGGCGGAGCTCTTGGGGCTTGTTCACCCTTGCCTGGCTAGCCCTCCTCTTTATGGGGAAGGCGGAGCTTGGGGCCACTTGTCACCCTTGCCTGGCTAGCCCTCCTCTTTATGGGGAAGCGGAGCTCTTGGGCTGGGATTCACCCTTGCCTGCTAGCCCTCCTCTTTATGGGGAAGGCGGAGCTCTTGGTGCTTGTCACCCTTGCCTGGCTAGCCCTCCTCTTTATGGGGAAGGCGGAGCTCTGGGGCCACTGTCACCCTTGCCTGGCTAGCCCTCCTCTTATGGGGAAGGCAGAGCTCTTGGCTGGGATTCACCCTTGCCTGGCTAGCCCTCCTCTTATGGGGAAGGCAGCTCTTGGTGCTGGGATTCACCCTTGCCTGGCTAGCCCTCCTCTTTATGGGGAAGGCGGAGCTCTTGGCTGGTCACCCTTGCCTGGCTAGCCCTCCTCTTCATGGGGAAGGCGGAGCTTGGGGCTGTCACCCTTGCCTGGCTAGCCCTCCTCTTCATGGGGAAGGCGGAGCCCTTGGGGCTGGGGTTCACCCTTGCCTGGCTAGCCCTCCTCTTCATGGGGAAGGCGGAGCTTGGGCTGGGATTCACCCTTTGCCGGGCTAGCCCTCCTCGTTATGGGGAAGGCGGAGCTTGGGCTGTTCCCCACTACGTCTGCGAAGCTATCCAGGCCACGAGAATCACTGTGTACGGCTGTCAACGTTGGGCAAACGGGACATTGCGCAGCAAGTGGGTGAGCGTCATAATGTTTTTGTGAGTAAGCAGAATGAAGAAGTCCGGAACAGCAGGACACATCCGAAGCAAGATCATCGCCTCTATAAGTTTCTGTGGAGCCTTGAATTAGGCTTTGTGGCCACGAGGAGACGGAGCATTCAGACAATCCTGGAACTTTGGAGGTCTGATCAATCTTGTGGCATCCATAGATGCGTTCTGTGGAAGGTCAGCTACACAGTTCCACGGTGTTCCGCGGTCTCTGTAAGACAATACAGAACGACCTTCTGGACCACATGTTGACTATGGCGAGAGATCACATCAATGCTGGGAAAGGATCGACTGAAGACAGAGCTCGGCCCCTGTACGACATGGAAGACTTGCCGAGCCGCAAGGATGCCTGGGCACTCCTACGAGAACTATCTGGAAATGACTTTGGAGCCGCTGTTGATGTCGCTCAGAATCCTCATCACCGCTCCAATGACAAGATGAGAAGCTGCAGGATCCTTTGCAGCTCTGGAGCGGATAAAGACGTTCCTGCGGAACACAATAAAAGAGGGCCCGGCTCAACGCTTTGGCAATGCTGTCCGTTGGGAAAGCACAGATAACTGCCTAAGCGGAGGTTAGGGGTGGCTGTAAGGGGAGGTGGAGCCACACGCCTGATCTCCCAGCGAAGCCAGGGCAGAGGTAAGATGCTTTGCTGCAATTGACCGAGATGCTCTGCACACACTTTTTACACCTTCCTAACCTGTTTCGCCATCCTCATTTTGCAGACACAGTCCTGCTGAGAAGTTTCAGAAGGGGACCAGCTCTGCCTCAGGCAGCTCCACGGCACGCCTTCCTTCCTGGCACAGAGCCAGGTGTGACAGCCACCAGCCTTCTCCAGAAAGGTAAGAGAGTTTCCTGAGCTTTGCTGAGATGCTCCACTCACCTCCTGCTAACGGTGTTCTCTTCAAATCCCCTTTTTCTAGACTGAGTCTTGATGAGAACCTTTGCCTGAAAGACTGGAAAGCTGGCCTCCGAAAGCTTTATGGGCACAGTCCTAGGCGTGGCGAATGGAGGATAGGGGTGGCTGTAAGGGGAGGAGGAGGCCACACACCTTTTCTCCCAGCACGGAGCTGATTGTGACAGACCTTCGGAATCGAGGTGAGACACTTAGACCTTGCATGGGAGGAGGTTTGTGTATGATTGCTCACCTTCATGGGATGGATCAGGTAAGAGCCAGTTCACACCCATGCCAGGCAAGCCTCCTCTTGATGCGGACTGCTCACCTTAGAAATGGGGTCCTACATTACTTTTAAGGTGTGTCCTAGGATTCTCTTCTGCTGGCTCAGCTTGTCTGAGTGTGGAAAGCTAAGCAGGGTCAGGCCTGGTTATTACGTGGATGGGAGACCCTCCTCTAGTTTCCTGCATTGAGCAGGGGGTTGGACTCGATAGCCTTGTAGGCTCCTTCCAACTTTGTGATGTATGAAATCTATGTAACTGTAGATTTCCACTTGTTCCTTAACTTGGAGGTTTAACGCTGTCCTCCCCTGTATTTCAAGCGAAAGAGGGCACCAAAAGTTAGCCCTACCTGCAGTGTGTTGTAAGTTGCAACCCCAACCTGCAGCATGGAGCTGGGCATTACCACAGCAATTCTAGCAGTAACTGAACAAGGCATACGCTTCAAGGGGAGGCTCAGCTTAAAGCAGGGGTTCACATCTGACTGGGCAATCTCCCCTTCAGGGAGATGCCTCCCAAGCCGCCTCTTCCCTGAATTATTAGTTTAGTGGTTTTCCCTGTCATATGTAATAACTACATTTTTCGCTCCTCTGCTCCAGCTTGTGTGTGTGTCTGCTCCCGTTACGGACTCAAGACACTCCCTCAGCCGGGCTAGGCGAAGAGATACTTGGGCTCTAACACGATCACCCAAACTCCTGGACAGGAAGAACAAAGAAGAACTACAGCTTCGGCTTCAGGGATGTCTGGAAGTACTGCTCCGTGGGGATATCGTCCGACGGCGAGTTTTATAACGTGTGGCTTTTGGGGTGTGCCCGCTTCATAGGGGTGGCTCAGCTTCGAACTGGTTTTCACCACGCTGGCCTACCCTCCTCTCCGTGGGAATGGCTCTGCTTAGAGGCCGTACTCACCCATGCCAGGCAAGCCTCCTGTTCATGGGGATGGCTCAGTGAGGTATCCGTTTGGGGGGTTGGAGTCCGACGGATTTTCACGACTCGGCCCTCCAGATTCCATTGTGTATCCCCGACACTGGGGCCGACTCGATCTCACGCGAGTCGAGCCCGCACGCGGATTTCCGCTTTTAAAATGGGCCACAATTGCTCGACTTTACTTTTTTCCTTCAAACCAGTCAGGAATTTCCGCAAATAGCGGAGGCTGACATTGGCGCAAATAACGTGTTGTTGTCAATTTCGTCTAGTTGGGCATCGCCACTACGGTTTTCGGCGAGGGTTCCCTGATTTGCACACATTCAACGCACACATTCTTTAATTATTAGTTTCAGTTATTATTTTTCAGCTCCCATGAGTCGTGCAAACGGGGTCATGGTTTGTTCGCGACTTCCCCGTCCCCGCTCGCTCTTCCCACCAATTTTGTGCGTGAGTTTCTTTATATATATTCTTTTCGCTCAGGAAATGTGCGCAAATTTCCTGAGCTTAGAAAAAATAATACTAATGAACTCAGGCGTACTATTGGAGGGAAGAAGCAGGGGGGTAGAGAAAGAGACGAAATAACAGTGACCCCCATTTGCCTGTAATAAAAAAAAGCACTGAAATAATAAATATAAAATTATGGATAGAAATAAAATAATAAACAGAAAATAATAAAGGAATAATATAATTAAAAAAATAAATACTAAACAAATAAAATACTAAAGATAATAAGGTGATGATTGCAATCATCCCTGAAAAATGATCACTGAAAATGATGCTTAAAAATGTGATTATTTGATAGGTGCAGATCATGTAAGCCCAGCGGGAAACTGTAGTGCCGATGGCGAACTAGACGCAGTTGACAATGACAAGTTCTCACTGTGCGTAGCTATTTCACGTGCATTTACGGACCCCGATACAAAACATCTGGCACGGTCCATTTCCGATGGCCAGATGGGAAAAGATGTGCAAATCTGTCGGACTCAAGGAACGGATTACCTAGCGTCTCACATCCCTAGTGTTAGTTCAATGGAAAGGCTGAGCTCTGAGCTGGGTGTCAGCTGTGCCAGGCAAGCCCTCCTCTTTATGGGGAAGGTGGAGCTCTTGGGGCTGGGATTCACCCTTGCCTGGCTAGCTCTCCTCTTTATGGGGAAGGCGGAGCTTGGGGCTGGGATTCACCCTTGCCTGGCTAGCCCTCCTCTTTATGGGGAAGGCGGAGCTCTTGGGGCCACTTGTCACCCTTGCCTGGCTACCCCTCCTCTTTATGGGGAAGGCGGAGCTTGGGGCCACTTGTCACCCTTGCCTGGCTAGCCCTCCTCTTTATGGGGAAAGCGGAGCTCTTGGGGCTGGGATTCACCCTTGCCTTGCTAGCCCTCCTCTTTATGGGGAAGGCGGAGCTCTTGGTGCTACTTGTCACCCTTGCCTGGCTAGCCCTCCTCTTTATGGGGAAGGCGGAGCTCTTGGGGCTGGGATTCACCCTTTCCTGGCTAGCCCTCCTCTTTATGGGGAAGGCAGAGCTTGGGGCTGGGATTCACCCTTGCCTGGCTAGCCCTCCTCTTTATGGGGAAGGCGGAGCTTGGGGCCACTTGTCACCCTTGCCTGGCTAGCCCTCCTCTTTATGGGAAGGCAGAGCTCTTGGTGCTGGGATTCACCCTTGCCTGGCTAGCCCTCCTCTTCATGGGGAAGGCAGAGCTCTTGGTGCTGGGATTCACCCTTGCCTGGCTAGCCCTCCTCTTCATGGGGAAGGCGGAGCCCTTGGTGCTGGGGTTCACCCTTGCCTGGCTAGCCCTCCTCTTCATGGGGAAGGCGGAGCTTGGGGCTGGGATTCACCCTTGCCTGGCTAGCCCTCCTCTTCATGGGGAAGGCGGAGCTTGGGGCTGTTCCCCACTACGTCTGCGAAGCTATCCAGGAGCCACGAGAATCACTGTGTACGGCTGTCAACGTTGGGCAAACGGGACATTGCGCAGCAAGTGGGTGAGCGTCATAATGTTTTTGTGAGTAAGCAGAATGAAGAAGTCCGGAACAGCAGACACATCCGAAGCAAGATCATCGCTCTATAAGTTTCTGTGGAGCCTTTGAATTAGGCTTTGTGGCCACGAGGAGACGGAGCATTCAGACAATCCTGGAACTTTTGGAGGTCTGATCAATCTAGTGGCATCCATCGATGCGTCTGTGGAAGGTCAGCTACACAGTTCCACGGTGTTCCGAGGTCTCTGTAAGACAATACAGAACGACCTTCTGGACCACATGTTGACTATGGCGAGAGATCACATCAATGCTGGGAAAGGATCGACTGAAGACAGAGCTCGGCCCCTGTACGACATGGAAGACTTGCCGAGCCAGCAAGGATGCCTGGGCACTCCTACGAGAACTATCTGGAAATGACTTTGGAGCCGCTGTTGATGTCGCTCAGAATCCTCATCACCGCTCCAATGACAAGATGAGAAGCTGCAGGATCCTTTGCAGCTCTGGAGCGGATAAAGACGTTCCTGCGGAACACAATAAAAGAGGGCCCGGCTCAACGCTTTGGCAATGCTGTCCGTTGGGAAAGCACAGATAACTGCCTAAGCGGAGGTTAGGGGTGGCTGTAAGGGGAGGTGGAGGCCACACGCCTGATCTCCCAGCGAAGCCAGGGCAGAGGTAAGATGCTTTGCTGCAATTGACCGAGATGCTCTGCACACACTTTTTACACATTCCTAACCTGTTTCGCCATCCTCATTTTGCAGACACAGTCCTGCTGAGAAGTTTCAGAAGGGGACCAGCTCTGCCTCAGGCAGCTCCACGGCACGCCTTCCTTCCTGGCACAGAGCCAGGTGTGACAGCCACCAGCCTTCTCCAGAAAGGTAAGAGAGTTTCCTGAGCTTTGCTGAGATGCTCCACTCACCTCCTGCTAACGGTGTTCTCTTCAAATCCCCTTTTTCTAGACTGAGTCTTGATGAGAACCTTTGCCTGAAAGACTGGAAAGCTGGCCTCCGAAAGCTTTATGGGCACAGTCCTAGGCGTGGCGAATGGAGGATAGGGGTGGCTGAAAGGGGAGGAGGAGGCCACACACCTTTTCTCCCAGCACGGAGCTGATTGTGACAGACCTTCGGAATCGAGGTGAGACACTTAGACCTTGCATGGGAGGAGGTTTGTGTATGATTGCTCACCTTCATGGGATGGATCAGGTAAGAGCCAGTTCACACCCATGCCAGGCAAGCCTCCTCTTGATGCGGACTGCTCACCTTAGAAATGGGGTCCTACATTACTTTTAAGGTGTGTCCTAGGATTCTCTTCTGCTGGCTCAGCTTGTCTGAGTGTGGAAAGCTAAGCAGGGTCAGGCCTGGTTATTACGTGGATGGGAGACCCTCCTCTAGTTTCCTGCATTGAGCAGGGGGTTGGACTCGATAGCCTTGTAGGCTCCTTCCAACTTTGTGATGTATGAAATCTATGTAACTGTAGATTTCCACTTGTTCCTTAACTTGGAGGTTTAACGCTGTCCTCCCCTGTATTTCAAGCGAAAGAGGGCACCAAAAGTTAGCCCTACCTGCAGTGTGTTGTAAGTTGCAACCCCAACCTGCAGCATGGAGCTGGGCATTACCACAGCAATTCTAGCAGTAACTGAACAAGGCATACGCTTCAAGGGGGAGGCTCAGCTTAAAGCAGGGGTTCACATCTGACTGGGCAATCTCCCCTTCAGGGAGATGCCTCCCAAGCCGCCTCTTCCCTGAATTATTACATCGTATTAGTTTTGGTGTTTTCCCTGTCATATGTAATAACTACATTTTTCGCTCCTCTGCTCCAGCTTGTGTGTGTGTCTGCTCCCGTTACGGACTCAAGACACTCCCTCAGCCGGGCTAGGCGAAGAGATACTTGGGCTCTAACTACGATCACCCAACTCCTGGACAGGAAGAACAAAGAAGAACTACAGCTTCGGCTTCAGGGATGTCTGGAAGTACTGCTCCGTGGGGATATCGTCCGACGGCGAGTTTTATAACGTGTGGCTTTTGGGGTGTGCCCGCTTCATAGGGGTGGCTCAGCTTCGAACTGGTTTTCACCACGCTGGCCTACCCTCCTCTCCGTGGGAATGGCTCTGCTTAGAGGCCGTACTCACCCATGCCAGGCAAGCCTCCTGTTCATGGGGATGGCTCAGTGAGGTATCCGTTTGGGGGGGTTGGAGTCCGACGGATTTTCACGACTCGGCCCTCCAGATTCCATTGTGTATCCCCGACACTGGGGCCGACTCGATCTCACGCGAGTCGAGCCCGCACGCGGATTTCCGCTTTTAAAATGGGCCACAATTTGCTCGACTTTACTTTTTTCCTTCAAACCAGTCAGGAATTTCCGCAAATAGCGGAGGCTGACATTGGCGCAAATAACGTGTTGTTGTCAATTTCGTCTAGTTGGGCATCGCCACTACGGTTTTCGGCGAGGGTTCCCTGATTTGCACACATTCAACGCACACATTCTTTAATTATTAGTTTCAGTTATTATTTTTCAGCTCCCATGAGTCGTGCAAACGGGGTCATGGTTTGTTCGCGACTTCCCCGTCCCCCGCTCGCTCTTCCCACCAATTTTGTGCGTGAGTTTCTTTATATATATTCTTTTCGCTCAGGAAATGTGCGCAAATTTCCTGAGCTTAGAAAAAATAATACTAATGAACTCAGGCGTACTATTGGAGGGAAGAAGCAGGGGGGTAGAGAAAGAGACGAAATAACAGTGACCCCCATTTGCCTGTAAATAAAAAAAAGCACTGAAATAATAAATATAAAATTATGGATAGAAATAAAATAATAAACAGAAAGTAATAAAGGAATAATATAATTAAAAAAATAAAATACTAAACAAATAAAATACTAAAGATAATAAGGTGATGATTGCAATCATCCCTGAAAAATGATCACTGAAAATGATGCTTAAAAATGTGATTATTTGATAGGTGCAGATCATGTAAGCCCAGCGGGAAACTGTAGTGCCGATGGCGAACTAGACGCAGTTGACAATGACAAGTTCTCACTGTGCGTAGCTATTTCACGTGCATTTACGGACCCCGATACAAAACATCTGGCACGGTCCATTTCCGATGGCCAGATGGGAAAAGATGTGCAAATCTGTCGGACTCAAGGAAACGGATTACCTAGCGTCTCACATCCCTAGTGTTAGTTCAATGGAAAGGCTGAGCTCTGAGCTGGGTGTCAGCTGTGCCAGGCAAGCCCTCCTCTTTATGGGGAAGGTGGAGCTCTTGGGGCTGGGATTCACCCTTGCCTGGCTAGCTCTCCTCTTTATGGGGAAGGCGGAGCTTGGGGCTGGGATTCACCCTTGCCTGGCTAGCCCTCCTCTTTATGGGGAAGGCGGAGCTCTTGGGGCCACTTGTCACCCTTGCCTGGCTACCCCTCCTCTTTATGGGGAAGGCGGAGCTTGGGGCCACTTGTCACCCTTGCCTGGCTAGCCCTCCTCTTTATGGGGAAAGCGGAGCTCTTGGGGCTGGGATTCACCCTTGCCTTGCTAGCCCTCCTCTTTATGGGGAAGGCGGAGCTCTTGGTGCTACTTGTCACCCTTGCCTGGCTAGCCCTCCTCTTTATGGGGAAGGCGGAGCTTGGGGCCACTTGTCACCCTTGCCTGGCTAGCCCTCCTCTTTATGGGGAAGGTAGAGCTCTTGGTGCTGGGATTCACCCTTGCCTGGCTAGCCCTCCTCTTCATGGGGAAGGCAGAGCTCTTGGTGCTGGGATTCACCCTTGCCTGGCTAGCCCTCCTCTTCATCGGGAAGGCGGAGCTTGGGACTGGGATTCACCCTTGCCTGGCTAGCCCTCCTCTTTATGGGGAAGGCGGAGCTTGGGGCTGGGATTCACCCTTGCCTGGCTAGCCCTCCTCTTAATGGGGAAGGCGGAGCCCTTGGTGCTGGGGTTCACCCTTGCCTGGCTAGCCCTCCTCTTCATGGGGAAGGCGGAGCTTGGGGCTGGGATTCACCCTTGCCTGGCTAGCCCTCCTCTTTATGGGGAAGGCGGAGCTTGGGGCTGTTCCCCACTACGTCTGCGAAGCTATCCAGGAGCCACGAGAATCACTGTGTACGGCTGTCAACGTTGGGCAAACGGGACATTGCGCAGCAAGTGGGTGAGCGTCATAATGTTTTTGTGAGTAAGCAGAATGAAGAAGTCCGGAACAGCAGACACATCCGAAGCAAGATCATCGCCTCTATAAGTTTCTGTGGAGCCTTTGAATTAGGCTTTGTGGCCACGAGGAGACGGAGCATTCAGACAATCCTGGAACTTTTGGAGGTCTGATCAATCTTGTGGCATCCATCGATGCGTCTGTGGAAGGTCAGCTACACAGTTCCACGGTGTTCCGAGGTCTCTGTAAGACAATACAGAATGACCTTCTGGACCACATGTTGACTATGGCGAGAGATCACATCAATGCTGGGAAAGGATCGACTGAAGACAGAGCTCGGCCCCTGTACGACATGGAAGACTTGCCGAGCCGCAAGGATGCCTGGGCACTCCTACGAGAACTATCTGGAAATGACTTTGGAGCCGCTGTTGATGTCGCTCAGAATCCTCATCACCGCTCCAATGACAAGATGAGAAGCTGCAGGATCCTTTGCAGCTCTGGAGCGGATAAAGACGTTCCTGCGGAACACAATAAAAGAGGGCCCGGCTCAACGCTTTGGCAATGCTGTCCGTTGGGAAAGCACAGATAACTGCCTAAGCGGAGGTTAGGGGTGGCTGTAAGGGGAGGTGGAGGCCACACGCCTGATCTCCCAGCGAAGCCAGGGCAGAGGTAAGATGCTTTGCTGCAATTGACCGAGATGCTCTGCACACACTTTTTACACATTCCTAACCTGTTTCGCCATCCTCATTTTGCAGACACAGTCCTGCTGAGAAGTTTCAGAAGGGGACCAGCTCTGCCTCAGGCAGCTCCACGGCACGCCTTCCTTCCTGGCACAGAGCCAGGTGTGACAGCCACCAGCCTTCTCCAGAAAGGTAAGAGAGTTTCCTGAGCTTTGCTGAGATGCTCCACTCACCTCCTGCTAACGGTGTTCTCTTCAAATCCCCTTTTTCTAGACTGAGTCTTGATGAGAACCTTTGCCTGAAAGACTGGAAAGCTGGCCTCCGAAAGCTTTATGGGCACAGTCCTAGGCGTGGCGAATGGAGGATAGGGGTGGCTGTAAGGGGAGGAGGAGGCCACACACCTTTTCTCCCAGCACGGAGCTGATTGTGACAGACCTTCGGAATCGAGGTGAGACACTTAGACCTTGCATGGGAGGAGGTTTGTGTATGATTGCTCACCTTCATGGGATGGATCAGGTAAGAGCCAGTTCACACCCATGCCAGGCAAGCCTCCTCTTGATGCGGACTGCTCACCTTAGAAATGGGGTCCTACATTACTTTTAAGGTGTGTCCTAGGATTCTCTTCTGCTGGCTCAGCTTGTCTGAGTGTGGAAAGCTAAGCAGGGTCAGGCCTGGTTATTACGTGGATGGGAGACCCTCCTCTAGTTTCCTGCATTGAGCAGGGGGTTGGACTCGATAGCCTTGTAGGCTCCTTCCAACTTTGTGATGTATGAAATCTATGTAACTGTAGATTTCCACTTGTTCCTTAACTTGGAGGTTTAACGCTGTCCTCCCCTGTATTTCAAGCGAAAGAGGGCACCAAAAGTTAGCCCTACCTGCAGTGTGTTGTAAGTTGCAACCCCAACCTGCAGCATGGAGCTGGGCATTACCACAGCAATTCTAGCAGTAACTGAACAAGGCCTACGCTTCAAGGGGGAGGCTCAGCTTAAAGCAGGGGTTCACATCTGACTGGGCAATCTCCCCTTCAGGGAGATGCCTCCCAAGCCGCCTCTTCCCTGAATTATTAGTTTTGGTGTTTTCCCTGTCATATGTAATAACTACATTTTTCGCTCCTCTGCTCCAGCTTGTGTGTGTGTCTGCTCCCGTTACGGACTCAAGACACTCCCTCAGCCGGGCTAGGCGAAGAGATACTTGGGCTCTAACTACGATCACCCAACTCCTGGACAGGAAGAACAAAGAAGAACTACAGCTTCGGCTTCAGGGATGTCTGGAAGTACTGCTCCGTGGGGATATCGTCCGACGGCGAGTTTTATAACGTGTGGCTTTTGGGGTGTGCCCGCTTCATAGGGGTGGCTCAGCTTCGAACTGGTTTTCACCACGCTGGCCTACCCTCCTCTCCGTGGGAATGGCTCTGCTTAGAGGCCGTACTCACCCATGCCAGGCAAGCCTCCTGTTCATGGGGATGGCTCAGTGAGGTATCCGTTTGGGGGGGTTGGAGTCCGACGGATTTTCACGACTCGGCCCTCCAGATTCCATTGTGTATCCCCGACACTGGGGCCGACTCGATCTCACGCGAGTCGAGCCCGCACGCGGATTTCCGCTTTTAAAATGGGCCACAATTGGCTCGACTTTACTTTTTTCCTTCAAACCAGTCAGGAATTTCCGCAAATAGCGGAGGCTGACATTGGCGCAAATAACGTGTTGTTGTCAATTTCGTCTAGTTGGGCATCGCCACTACGGTTTTCGGCGAGGGTTCCCTGATTTGCACACATTCAACGCACACATTCTTTAATTATTAGTTTCAGTTATTATTTTTCAGCTCCCATGAGTCGTGCAAACGGGGTCATGGTTTGTTCGCGACTTCCCCGTCCCCCGCTCGCTCTTCCCACCAATTTTGTGCGTGAGTTTCTTTATATATATTCTTTTCGCTCAGGAAATGTGCGCAAATTTCCTGAGCTTAGAAAAAATAATACAAATGAACTCAGGCGTACTATTGGAGGGAAGAAGCAGGGGGGTAGAGAAAGAGACGAAATAACAGTGACCCCCATTTGCCTGTAAATAAAAAAAGCACTGAAATAATAAATATAAAATTATGGATAGAAATAAAATAATAAACAGAAAATAATAAAGGAATAATATAATTAAAAAAATAAAATACTAAACAAATAAAATACTAAAGATAATAAGGTGATGATTGCAATCATCCCTGAAAAATGATCACTGAAAATGATGCTTAAAAATGTGATTATTTGATAGGTGCAGATCATGTAAGCCCAGCGGGAAACTGTAGTGCCGATGGCGAACTAGACGCAGTTGACAATGACAAGTTCTCACTGTGCGTAGCTATTTCACGTGCATTTACGGACCCCGATACAAAACATCTGGCACGGTCCATTTCCGATGGCCAGATGGGAAAAGATGTGCAAATCTGTCGGACTCAAGGAAACGGATTACCTAGCGTCTCACATCCCTAGTGTTAGTTCAATGGAAAGGCTGAGCTCTGAGCTGGGTGTCAGCTGTGCCAGGCAAGCCCTCCTCTTTATGGGGAAGGTGGAGCTCTTGGGGCTGGGATTCACCCTTGCCTGGCTAGCTCTCCTCTTTATGGGGAAGGCGGAGCTTGGGGCTGGGATTCACCCTTGCCTGGCTAGCCCTCCTCTTTATGGGGAAGGCGGAGCTTGGGGCTTGGATTCACCCTTGCCTGGCTAGCCCTCCTCTTTATGGGGAAGGCGGAGCTTGGGGCCACTTGTCACCCTTGCCTGGCTAGTCCTCCTCTTTATGGGGAAGGCGGAGCTCTTGGTGCTGGGATTCACTCTTGCCTGGCTAGCCCTCCTCTTTATGGGGAAGGCGGAGCTTGGGGCTTGGATTCACCCTTGCCTGGCTAGCCCTCCTCTTTATGGGGAAGGCGGAGCTTGGGGCCACTTGTCACCCTTGCCTGGCTAGCCCTCCTCTTTATGGGGAAGGCAGAGCTCTTGGTGCTGTAAATAAAAAAAAGCACTGAAATAATAAATATAAAATTATGGATAGAAATAAAATAATAAACAGAAAATAATAAAGGAATAATATAATTAAAAAAATAAAATACTAAACAAATAAAATACTAAAGATAATAAGGTGATGATTGCAATCATCCCTGAAAAATGATCACTGAAAATGATGCTTAAAAATGTGATTATTTGATAGGTGCAGATCATGTAAGCCCAGCGGGAAACTGTAGTGCCGATGGCGAACTAGACGCAGTTGACAATGACAAGTTCTCACTGTGCGTAGCTATTTCACGCGCATTTACGGACCCCGATACAAAACATCTGGCAGGGTCCATTTCCGATGGCCAGATGGGAAAAGATGTGCAAATCTGTCGGACTCAAGGAAACGGATTACCTAGCGTCTCACATCCCTAGTGTTAGTTCAACGGAAAGGCTGAGCTCTGAGCTGGGTGTCAGCTGTGCCAGGCAAGCCCTCCTCTTTATGGGGAAGGTGGAGCTCTTGGGGCTGGGATTCACCCTTGCCTGGCTAGCCCTCCTCTTTATGGGGAAGGCGGAGCTTGGGGCTGGGATTCACCCTTGCCTGGCTAGCCCTCCTGTTTATGGGGAAGGCGGAGCTCTTGGGGCCACTTGTCACCCTTGCCTGGCTAGCCCTCCTCTTTATGGGGAAGGCGGAGCTCTTGGGGCTGGGATTCACCCTTGCCTTGCTAGCCCTCCTCTTTATGGGGAAGGCGGAGCTCTTGGTGCTACTTGTCACCCTTGCCTGGCTAGCCCTCCTCTTTATGGGGAAGGCGGAGCTCTTGGGGCTGGGATTCACCCTTGCCTTGCTAGCCCTCCTCTTTATGGGGAAGGCGGAGCTCCTGGTGCTACTTGTCACCCTTGCCTGGCTAGCCCTCCTCTTTATGGGGAAGGCGGAGCTCTTGGGGCTGGGATTCACCCTTTCCTGGCTAGCCCTCCTCTTTATGGGGAAGGCAGAGCTTGGGGCTGGGATTCACCCTTGCCTGGCTAGCCCTCCCCTTTATGGGGAAGGCGGAGCTCTTGGGGCCACTTGTCACCCTTGCCTGGCTAGCCCTCCTCTTTATGGGGAAGGCGGAGCTTGGGGCCACTTGTCACCCTTGCCTGGCTTGCCCTCCTCTTTATGGGGAAGGCAGAGCTCTTGGTGCTGGGATTCACCCTTGCCTGGCTAGCCCTCCTCTTCATGGGGAAGGCAGGGCTCTTGGTGCTGGGATTCACCCTTGCCTGGCTAGTCCTCCTCTTTATGGGGAAGGCGGAGCTCTTGGTGCTGGGATTCACCCTTGCCTGGCTAGCCCTCCTCTTCATGGGGAAGGCGGAGCTTGGGGCCACTTGTCACCCTTGCCTGGCTAGCCCTCCCCTTTATGGGGAAGGTGGAGCTTGGGGCCACTTGTCACCCTTGCCTGGCTAGGCCTCCTCTTTACGGGGAAGGCGGAGCTCTTGGGGCTGGGATTCACCCTTGCCTGGCTAGCCCTCCTCTTCATGGGGAAGGCGGAGCTCTTGGGGCCACTTGTCACCCTTGCCTGGCTAGCCCTCCTCTTTATGGGGAAGGCGGAGCTCTTGGTGCTGGGATTCACCCTTGCCTGGCTAGCCCTCCTCTTCATGGGGAAGGCGGAGCTCTTGGGGCCACTTGTCACCCTTGCCTGGCTAGGCCTCCTCTTTACGGGGAAGGCGGAGCTCTTGGGGCTGGGATTCACCCTTGCCTGGCTAGCCCTCCTCTTTATGGGGAAGGCGGAGCTCTTGGGGCCACTTGTCACCCTTGCCTGGCTAGCCCTCCTCTTTATGGGGAAGGCGGAGCTTGGGGCTGTTCCCCACCACGTCTGCGAAGCTATCCAGGAGCCACGAGAATCACTGTGTACGGCTGTCAACATTGGGCAAACGGGACATTGCGCAGCAAGTGGGTGAGCGTCATAATGTTTTTGTGAGTAAGCAGAATGAAGAAGTCCGGAACAGCAGACACATCCGAAGCAAGATCATCGCCTCTATAAGTTTCTGTGGAGCCTTTGAATTAGGCTTTGTGGCCACGAGGAGACGGAGCATTCAGACAATCCTGGAACTTTTGGAGGTCTGATCAATCTTGTGGCATCCATCGATGCGTCTGTGGAAGGTCAGCTACACAGTTCCACGGTGTTCCGAGGTCTCTGTAAGACAATACAGAACGACCTTCTGGACCACATGTTGACTATGGCGAGAGATCACATCAATGCTGGGAAAGGATCGACTGAAGACAGAGCTCGGCCCCTGTACGACATGGAAGACTTGCCGAGCCGCAAGGATGCCTGGGCACTCCTACGAGAACTATCTGGAAATGACTTTGGAGCCGCTGTTGATGTCGCTCAGAATCCTCATCACCGCTCCAATGACAAGATGAGAAGCTGCAGGATCCTTTGCAGCTCTGGAGCGGATAAAGACGTTCCTGCGGAACACAATAAAAGAGGGCCCGGCTCAACGCTTTGGCAATGCTGTCCGTTGGGAAAGCACAGATAACTGCCTAAGCGGAGGTTAGGGGTGGCTGTAAGGGGAGGTGGAGGCCACACGCCTGATCTCCCAGCGAAGCCAGGGCAGAGGTAAGATGCTTTGCTGCAACTGACCGAGATGCTCTGCACACACTTTTTACACATTCCTAACCTGTTTCGCCATCCTCATTTTGCAGACACAGTCCTGCTGAGAAGTTTCAGAAGGGGACCAGCTCTGCCTCAGGCAGCTCCACGGCACGCCTTCCTTCCTGGCACAGAGCCAGGTGTGACAGCCACCAGCCTTCTCCAGAAAGGTAAGAGAGTTTCCTGAGCTTTGCTGAGATGCTCCACTCACCTCCTGCTAACGGTGTTCTCTTCAAATCCCCTTTTCTAGACTGAGTCTTGATGAGAACCTTTGCCTGAAAGACTGGAAAGCTGGCCTCCGAAAGCTTTATGGGCACAGTCCTAGGCGTGGCGAATGGAGGATAGGGGTGGCTGTAAGGGGAGGAGGAGGCCACACACCTTTTCTCCCAGCACGGAGCTGATTGTGACAGACCTTCGGAATCGAGGTGAGACACTTAGACCTTGCATGGGAGGAGGTTTGTGTATGATTGCTCACCTTCATGGGATGGATCAGGTAAGAGCCAGTTCACACCCATGCCAGGCAAGCCTCCTCTTGATGCGGACTGCTCACCTTAGAAATGGGGTCCTACATTACTTTTAAGGTGTGTCCTAGGATTCTCTTCTGCTGGCTCAGCTTGTCTGAGTGTGGAAAGCTAAGCAGGGTCAGGCCTGGTTATTACGTGGATGGGAGACCCTCCTCTAGTTTCCTGCATTGAGCAGGGGGTTGGACTCGATAGCCTTGTAGGCTCCTTCCAACTTTGTGATGTATGAAATCTATGTAACTGTAGATTTCCACTTGTTCCTTAACTTGGAGGTTTAACGCTGTCCTCCCCTGTATTTCAAGCGAAAGAGGGCACCAAAAGTTAGCCCTACCTGCAGTGTGTTGTAAGTTGCAACCCCAACCTGCAGCATGGAGCTGGGCATTACCACAGCAATTCTAGCAGTAACTGAACAAGGCCTACGCTTCAAGGGGGAGGCTCAGCTTAAAGCAGGGTTCACATCTGACTGGGCAATCTCCCCTTCAGGGAGATGCCTCCCAAGCCGCCTCTTCCCTGAATTATAAGTTTTGGTGTTTTCCCTGTCATATGTAATAACTACATTTTTCGCTCCTCTGCTCCAGCTTGTGTGTGTGTCTGCTCCCGTTACGGACTCAAGACACTCCCTCAGCCGGGCTAGGCGAAGAGATACTTGGGCTCTAACAACGATCACCCAACTCCTGGACAGGAAGAACAAAGAAGAACTACAGCTTCGGCTTCAGGGATGTCTGGAAGTACTGCTCCGTGGGGATATCGTCCGACGGCGAGTTTTATAACGTGTGGCTTTGGGGTGTGCCCGCTTCATAGGGGTGGCTCAGCTTCGAACTGGTTTTCACCACGCTGGCCTACCCTCCTCTCCGTGGGAATGGCTCTGCTTAGAGGCCGTACTCACCCATGCCAGGCAAGCCTCCTGTTCATGGGGATGGCTCAGTGAGGTATCCGTTTGGGGGGGTTGGAGTCCGACGGATTTTCACGACTCGGCCCTCCAGATTCCATTGTGTATCCCCGACACTGGGGCCGACTCGATCTCACGCGAGTCGAGCCCGCACGCGGATTTCCGCTTTTAAAATGGGCCACAATTTGCTCGACTTTACTTTTTTCCTTCAAACCAGTCAGGAATTTCCGCAAATAGCGGAGGCTGACATTGGCGCAAATAACGTGTTGTTGTCAATTTCGTCTAGTTGGGCATCGCCACTACGGTTTTCGGCGAGGGTTCCCTGATTTGCACACATTCAACGCACACATTCTTTAATTATTAGTTTCAGTTATTATTTTTCAGCTCCCATGAGTCGTGCAAACGGGGTCATGGTTTGTTCGCGACTTCCCCGTCCCCGCTCGCTCTTCCCACCAATTTTGTGCGTGAGTTTCTTTATATATATTCTTTTCGCTCAGGAAATGTGCGCAAATTTCCTGAGCTTAGAAAAATAATACTAATGAACTCAGGCGTACTATTGGAGGGAAGAAGCAGGGGGGGTAGAGAAAGAGACGAAATAACAGTGACCCCCATTTGCCTGTAAATAAAAAAGCACTGAAATAATAAATATAAAATTATGGATAGAAATAAAATAATAAACAGAAAATAATAAAGGAATAATATAATTAAAAAATAAAATACTAAACAAATAAAATACTAAAGATAATAAGGTGATGATTGCAATCATCCCTGAAAAATGATCACTGAAAATGATGCTTAAAAATGTGATTATTTGATAGGTGCAGATCATGTAAGCCCAGCGGGAAACTGTAGTGCCGATGGCGAACTAGACGCAGTTGACAATGACAAGTTCTCATTGTGCGTAGCTATTTCACGCGCATTTACGGACCCCGATACAAAACATCTGGCACGGTCCATTTCCGATGGCCAGATGGGAAAAGATGTGCAAATCTGTCGGACTCAAGGAAACGATTACCTAGCGTCTCACATCCCTAGTGTTAGTTCAACGGAAAGGCTGAGCTCTGAGCTGGGTGTCAGCTGTGCCAGGCAAGCCCTCCTCTTTATGGGGAAGGTGGAGCTCTTGGGGCTGGGATTCACCCTTGCCTGGCTAGCCCTCCTCTTTATGGGGAAGGCGGAGCTTGGGGCTGGGATTCACCCTTGCCTGGCTAGCCCTCCTCTTTATGGGGAAGGCGGAGCTCTTGGGGCCACTTGTCACCCTTGCCTGGCTAGCCCTCTTTATGGGGAAGGCGGAGCTTGGGGCCACTTGTCACCCTTGCCTGGCTAGCCCTCCTCTTTATGGGGAAAGCGGAGCTCTTGGGGCTGGGATTCACCCTTGCCTTGCTAGCCCTCCTCTTTATGGGGAAGGCGGAGCTCTTGGTGCTACTTGTCACCCTTGCCTGGCTAGCCCTCCTCTTTATGGGGAAGGCGGAGCTCTTGGGGCTGGGATTCACCCTTTCCTGGCTAGCCCTCCTCTTTATGGGGAAGGCAGAGCTTGGGGCTGGGATTCACCCTTGCCTAGCTAGCCCTCCTCTTTATGGGGAAGGCGGAGCTTGGGGCCACTTGTCACCCTTTCCTGGCTAGCCCTCCTCTTTATGGGGAAGGCAGAGCTCTTGGTGCTGGGATTCACCCTTGCCTGGCTAGCCCTCCTCTTCATGGGGAAGGCAGAGCTCTTCGTGCTGGGATTCACCCTTGCCTGGCTAGCCCTCCTCTCCATGGGGAAGGCGGAGCTTGGGGCTGGGATTCACCCTTGCCTGGCTAGCCCTCCTCTTTATGGGGAAGGCGGAGCTTGGGGCTGGGATTCACCCTTGCCTGGCTAGCCCTCCTCTTTATGGGGAAGGCGCAGCTCTTGGTGCTACTTGTCACCCTTGCCTGGCTAGCCCTCCTCTTTATGGGGAAGGCGGGGCTTGGGGCTGGGATTCACCCTTGCCTTGCTAGCCCTCCTCTTCATGGGGAAGGCGGAGCTCTTGGGGCCACTTGTCACCCTTGCCTGGCTAGCCCTCCTCTTTATGGGGAAGGCGGAGCTCATGGGGCTGGGATTCACCCTTGCCTTGCTAGCCCTCCTCTTCATGGGGAAGGCAGAGCTCATGGGGCTAGGATTCACCCTTGCCTGGCTAGCCCTCCTCTTTATGGGGAAGGCGGAGCTCCTGGGGCTAGGATTCACCCTTGCCTTGCTAGCCCTCCACTTTATGGGGAAGGTGGAGCTCTTGGTGCTACTTGTCACCCTTGCCTGGCTAGCCCTCCTCTTTATGGGGAAGGCGGAGCTCTTGGGGCTGGGATTCACCTTGCCTGGCTAGCCCTCCTCTTTATGGGGAAGGCGGAGCTTGGGGCTGGGATTCACCCTTGCCTGGCTAGCCCTCCTCTTCATGGGGAAGGCGGAGCTTGGGGCCACTTGTCACCCTTGCCTGGCTAGCCCTCCTCTTTATGGGGAAGGCAGAGCATGGGGCTGGGATTCACCCTTGCCTGGCTAGCCCTCCTCTTTATGGGGAAGGCGGAGCTTGGGGCCACTTGTCACCCTTGCCTGGCTAGCCTTCTTCTTCATGGGGAAGGCGGAGCTCTTGGGTCTGGGATTCACCCTTGCCTTGCTAGCCCTCCTCTTTATGGGGAAGGCCGAGCGTGGGGCTACTTGTCACCCATGCTTGGCTAGCCCTCCTCTTTATGGGGAAGGCGGGGCTTGGGGCTTGATTCACCCTTGCCTGGCTAGCCCTCCTCTTTATGGGGAAGGCAGAGCTCCTGGGGCTAGGATTCACCCTTGCCTGGCTAGCCCTCCTCTTCATGGGGAAGGCGGAGCTTGGGGCAGGGATTCACCCTTGCCTTGCTAGCCCTCCTCTTCATGGGGAAGGCAGAGCTCCTGGGGCTAGGATTCACCCTTGCCTGGCTAGCCCTCCTCTTTATGGGGAAGGCGGAGCTCTTGGTGCTACTTGTCACCCTTGCCTGGCTAGCCCTCCTCTTTATGGGGAAGGCGGAGCTCATGGGGCTGGGATTCACCCTTGCCTGGCTAGCCCTCCTCTTATGGGGAAGGTGGAGCTTGGGGCTGGGATTCACCCTTGCCTGGCTAGTCCGCCTCTTTATGGGGAAGGCGGAGCCCTTGGGGCTAGGATTCACCCTTGCCTGGCTAGCCCTCCTCTTTATGGGGAAGGCAGAGCTCTTGGGGCTGGGTTTCCCCCTTGACTGGCTAGCCCTCCTCTTTATGGGGAAGGCGGAGTTGGGGCCCACTTGTCACCCTTGCCTGGCTATCCCTCCTCTTTATGGGGAAGGCGGAGCTCTTGGGGCTACTTGTCACCCTTGCCTGGCTAGCCCTCCTCTTTATGGGGAAGGCGGAGTTTGGGGCTGGGATTCACCCTTGCTTGGCTAGCCCTCCTCTTCATGGGGAAGGTGGAGCTTGGGGCTGGGATTCACCCTTGCCTGGCTAGCCCTCCTCTTTATGGGGAAGGCGGAGCTTGGGGCCACTTGTCACCCTTGCCTGGCTAGCCCTCCTCTTTATGGGGAAAGCGGAACTCTTGGGGCTGGGATTCACCCTTGCCTTGCTAGCCCTCCTCTTTATGGGGAAGGCGGAGCTCTTGGTGCTACTTGTCACCCTTGCCTGGCTAGCCCTCCTCTTTATGGGGAAGGCGGAGCTTGGGGCCACTTGTCACCCTTGCCTGGCTAGCCTTCTTCTTCATGGGGAAGGCGGAGCTCTTGGGTCTGGGATTCACCCTTGCCTTGCTAGCCCTCCTCTTTATGGGGAAGGCCGAGCGTGGGGCTACTTGTCACCCTTGCTTGGCTAGCCCTCCTCTTTATGGGGAAGGCGGGGCTTGGGGCTTTGATTCACCCTTGCCTGGCTAGCCCTCCTCTTTATGGGGAAGGCAGAGCTCTTGGTGCTGGGATTCACCCTTGCCTGGCTAGCCCTCCTCTTCATGGGGAAGGCAGGGCTCTTGGTGCTGGGATTCACCCTTGCCTGGCTAGTCCTCCTCTTTATGGGGAAGGCGGAGCTCTTGGTGCTGGGATTCACCCTTGCCTGGCTAGCCCTCCTCTTTATGGGGAAGGCAGAGCTCCTGGGGCTAGGATTCACCCTTGCCTGGCTAGCCCTCCTCTTCATGGGGAAGGCGGAGCTTGGGGCAGGGATTCACCCTTGCCTTGCTAGCCCTCCTCTTCATGGGGAAGGCAGAGCTCCTGGGGCTAGGATTCACCCTTGCCTGGCTAGCCCTCCTCTTTATGGGGAAGGCGGAGCTCTTGGTGCTACTTGTCACCCTTGCCTGGCTAGCCCTCCTCTTTATGGGGAAGGCGGAGCTCATGGGGCTGGGATTCACCCTTGCCTGGCTAGCCCTCCTCTTTATGGGGAAGGTGGAGCTTGGGGCTGGGATTCACCCTTGCCTGGCTAGTCCGCCTCTTTATGGGGAAGGCGGAGCCCTTGGGGCTAGGATTCACCCTTGCCTGGCTAGCCCTCCTCTTTATGGGGAAGGCAGAGCTCTTGGGGCTGGGATTCCCCCTTGACTGGCTAGCCCTCCTCTTTATGGGGAAGGCGGAGTTGGGGCCCACTTGTCACCCTTGCCTGGCTATCCCTCCTCTTTATGGGGAAGGCGGAGCTCTTGGGGCTACTTGTCACCCTTGCCTGGCTAGCCCTCCTCTTTATGGGGAAGGCGGAGTTTGGGGCTGGGATTCACCCTTGCTTGGCTAGCCCTCCTCTTCATGGGGAAGGTGGAGCTTGGGGCTGGGATTCACCCTTGCCTGGCTAGCCCTCCTCTTTATGGGGAAGGCGGAGCTTGGGGCCACTTGTCACCCTTGCCTGGCTAGCCCTCCTCTTTATGGGGAAAGCGGAACTCTTGGGGCTGGGATTCACCCTTGCCTTGCTAGCCCTCCTCTTTATGGGGAAGGCGGAGCTCTTGGTGCTACTTGTCACCCTTGCCTGGCTAGCCCTCCTCTTTATGGGGAAGGCGGAGCTTGGGGCCACTTGTCACCCTTGCCTGGCTAGCCTTCTTCTTCATGGGGAAGGCGGAGCTCTTGGGTCTGGGATTCACCCTTGCCTTGCTAGCCCTCCTCTTTATGGGGAAGGCCGAGCGTGGGGCTACTTGTCACCCTTGCTTGGCTAGCCCTCCTCTTTATGGGGAAGGCGGGGCTTGGGGCTTTGATTCACCCTTGCCTGGCTAGCCCTCCTCTTTATGGGGAAGGCAGAGCTCTTGGTGCTGGGATTCACCCTTGCCTGGCTAGCCCTCCTCTTCATGGGGAAGGCAGGGCTCTTGGTGCTGGGATTCACCCTTGCCTGGCTAGTCCTCCTCTTTATGGGGAAGGCGGAGCTCTTGGTGCTGGGATTCACCCTTGCCTGGCTAGCCCTCCTCTTCATGGGGAAGGCGGAGCTTGGGGCCACTTGTCACCCTTGCCTGGCTAGCCCTCCCCTTTATGGGGAAGGTGGAGCTTGGGGCCACTTGTCACCCTTGCCTGGCTAGGCCTCCTCTTTATGGGGAAGGCGGAGCTCTTGGGGCTGGGATTCACCCTTGCCTGGCTAGCCCTCCTCTTTATGGGGAAGGCGGAGCTCTTGGGGCCACTTGTCACCCTTGCCTGGCTAGCCCTCCTCTTTATGGGGAAGGCGGAGCTTGGGGCTGTTCCCCACCACGTCTGCGAAGCTATCCAGGAGCCACGAGAATCACTGTGTACGGCTGTCAACGTTGGGCAAACGGGACATTGCGCAGCAAGTGGGTGAGCGTCATAATGTTTTTGTGAGTAAGCAGAATGAAGAAGTCCGGAACAGCAGACACATCCGAAGCAAGGTCATCGCCTCTATAAGTTTCTGTGGAGCATTTGAATTAGGCTTTGTGGCCACGTGGAGACGGAGCATTCAGACAATCCTGGAACTTTTGGAGGTCTGATCAATCTTGTGGCATCCATCGATGCGTCTGTGGAAGGTCAGCTACACAGTTCCACGGTGTTCCGAGGTCTCTGTAAGACAATACAGAACGACCTTCTGGACCACATGTTGACTATGGCGAGAGATCACATCGATGCTGGGAAAGGATCGACTGAAGACAGAGCTCGGCCCCTGTACGACATGGAAGACTTGCCGAGCCGCAAGGATGCCTGGGCACTCCTACGAGAACTATCTGGAAATGACTTTGGAGCCGCTGTTGATGTCGCTCAGAATCCTCATCACCGCTCCAATGACAAGATGAGAAGCTGCAGGATCCTTTGCAGCTCTGGAGCGGATAAAGACGTTCCTGCGGAACACAATAAAAGAGGGCCCGGCTCAACGCTTTGGCAATGCTGTCCGTTGGGAAAGCACAGATAACTGCCTAAGCGGAGGTTAGGGGTGGCTGTAAGGGGAGGTGGAGGCCACACGCCTGATCTCCCAGCGAAGCCAGGGCAGAGGTAAGATGCTTTGCTGCAATTGACCGAGATGCTCTGCACACACTTTTTACACATTCCTAACCTGTTTCGCCATCCTCATTTTGCAGACACAGTCCTGCTGAGAAGTTTCAGAAGGGGACCAGCTCTGCCTCAGGCAGCTCCACGGCACGCCTTCCTTCCTGGCACAGAGCCAGGTGTGACAGCCACCAGCCTTCTCCAGAAAGGTAAGAGAGTTTCCTGAGCTTTGCTGAGATGCTCCACTCACCTCCTGCTAACGGTGTTCTCTTCAAATCCCCTTTTTCTAGACTGAGTCTTGATGAGAACCTTTGCCTGAAAGACTGGAAAGCTGGCCTCCGAAAGCTTTATGGGCACAGTCCTAGGCGTGGCGAATGGAGGATAGGGGTGGCTGTAAGGGGAGGAGGAGGCCACACACCTTTTCTCCCAGCACGGAGCTGATTGTGACAGACCTTCGGAATCGAGGTGAGACACTTAGACCTTGCATGGGAGGAGGTTTGTGTATGATTGCTCACCTTCATGGGATGGATCAGGTAAGAGCCAGTTCACACCCATGCCAGGCAAGCCTCCTCTTGATGCGGACTGCTCACCTTAGAAATGGGGTCCTACATTACTTTTAAGGTGTGTCCTAGGATTCTCTTCTGCTGGCTCAGCTTGTCTGAGTGTGGAAAGCTAAGCAGGGTCAGGCCTGGTTATTACGTGGATGGGAGACCCTCCTCTAGTTTCCTGCATTGAGCAGGGGGTTGGACTCGATAGCCTTGTAGGCTCCTTCCAACTTTGTGATGTATGAAATCTATGTAACTGTAGATTTCCACTTGTTCCTTAACTTGGAGGTTTAACGCTGTCCTCCCCTGTATTTCAAGCGAAAGAGGGCACCAAAAGTTAGCCCTACCTGCAGTGTGTTGTAAGTTGCAACCCCAACCTGCAGCATGGAGCTGGGCATTACCACAGCAATTCTAGCAGTAACTGAACAAGGCCTACGCTTCAAGGGGGAGGCTCAGCTTAAAGCAGGGGTTCACATCTGACTGGGCAATCTCCCCTTCAGGGAGATGCCTCCCAAGCCGCCTCTTCCCTGAATTATTAGTTTTAGTGTTTTCCCTGTCATATGTAATAACTACATTTTTCGCTCCTCTGCTCCAGCTTGTGTGTGTGTCTGCTCCCGTTACGGACTCAAGACACTCCCTCAGCCGGGCTAGGCGAAGAGATACTTGGGCTCTAACAACGATCACCCAACTCCTGGACAGGAAGAACAAAGAAGAAATACAGCTTCGGCTTCAGGGATGTCTGGAAGTACTGCTCCGTGGGGATATCGTCCGACGGCGAGTTTTATAACGTGTGGTTTTGGGGTGTGCCCGCTTCATAGGGGTGGCTCAGCTTCGAACTGGTTTCACCACGCTGGCCTACCCTCCTCTCCGTGGGAATGGCTCTGCTTAGAGGCCGTACTCACCCATGCCAGGCAAGCCTCCTGTTCATGGGGATGGCTCAGTGAGGTATCCGTTTGGGGGGGTTGGAGTCCGACGGATTTTCACGACTCGGCCCTCCAGATTCCATTGTGTATCCCCGACACTGGGGCCGACTCGATCTCACGCGAGTCGAGCCCGCACGCGGATTTCCGCTTTTAAAATGGGCCACAATTTGCTCGACTTTACTTTTTTCCTTCAAACCAGTCAGGAATTTCCGCAAATAGCGGAGGCTGACATTGGCGCAAATAACGTGTTGTTGTCAATTTCGTCTAGTTGGGCATCGCCACTACGGTTTTCGGCGAGGGTTCCCTGATTTGCACACATTCAACGCACACATTCTTTAATTATTAGTTTCAGTTATTATTTTTCAGCTCCCATGAGTCGTGCAAACGGGGTCATGGTTTGTTCGCGACTTCCCCGTCCCCCGCTCGCTCTTCCCACCAATTTTGTGCGTGAGTTTCTTTATATATATTCTTTCGCTCAGGAAATGTGCGCAAATTTCCTGAGCTTAGAAAAAATAATACTAATGAACTCAGGCGTACTATTGGAGGGAAGAAGCAGGGGGGTAGAGAAAGAGACGAAATAACAGTGACCCCCATTTGCCTGTAAATAAAAAAAAGCACTGAAATAATAAATATAAAATTATGGATAGAAATAAAATAATAAACAGAAAATAATAAAGGAATAATATAATTAAAAAAATAAAATACTAAACAAATAAAATACTAAAGATAATAAGGTGATGATTGCAATCATCCCTGAAAAATGATCACTGAAAATGATGCTTAAAAATGTGATTATTTGATAGGTGCAGATCATGTAAGCCCAGCGGGAAACTGTAGTGCCGATGGCGAACTAGACGCAGTTGACAATGACAAGTTCTCACTGTGCGTAGCTATTTCACGCGCATTTACGGACCCCGATACAAAACATCTGGCACGGTCCATTTCCGATGGCCAGATGGGAAAAGATGTGCAAATCTGTCGGACTCAAGGAAACGGATTACCTAGTGTCTCACATCCCTAGTGTTAGTTCAACAGAAAGGCTGAGCTCTGAGCTGGGTGTCAGCTGTGCCAGGCAAGCCCTCCTCTTTATGGGGAAGGTGGAGCTCTTGGGGCTGGGATTCACCCTTGCCTGGCTAGCCCTCCTCTTTATGGGGAAGGCGGAGCTTGGGGCTGGGATTCACCCTTGCCTGGCTAGCCCTCCTCTTTATGGGGAAGGCGGAGCTCTTGGGGCCACTTGTCACCCTTGCCTGGCTAGCCCTCCTCTTTATGGGGAAGGCGGAGCTTGGGGCCACTTGTCACCCTTGCCTGGCTAGCCCTCCTCTTTATGGGGAAAGCGGAGCTCTTGGGGCTGGGATTCACCCTTGCCTTGCTAGCCCTCCTCTTTATGGGGAAGGCGGAGCTCTTGGTGCTACTTGTCACCCTTGCCTGGCTAGCCCTCCTCTTTATGGGGAAGGCGGAGCTCTTGGGGCTGGGATTCACCCTTTCCTGGCTAGCCCTCCTCTTTATGGGGAAGGCGGAGCTTGGGGCTGGGATTCACCCTTGCCTGGCTAGCCCTCCTCTTTATGGGGAAGGCGGAGCTTGGGGCCACTTGTCACCATTGCCTGGCTAGCCCTCCTCTTTATGGGGAAGGCAGAGCTCTTGGTGCTGGGATTCACCCTTGCCTGGCTAGCCCTCCTCTTTATGGGGAAGGCAGGGCTCTTGGTGCTGGGATTCACCCTTGCCTGGCTAGTCCTCCTCTTTATGGGGAAGGCGGAGCTCTTGGTGCTGGGATTCACCCTTGCCTGGCTAGCCCTCCTCTTCATGGGGAAGGCGGAGCTTGGGGCCACTTGTCACCCTTGCCTGGCTAGCCCTCCTCTTTATGGGGAAGGCGGAGTTTGGGGCTGGGATTCACCCTTGCTTGGCTAGCCCTCCTCTTCATGGGGAAGGTGGAGCTTGGGGCTGGGATTCACCCTTGCCTGGCTAGCCCTCCTCTTTATGGGGAAGGCGGAGCTTGGGGCCACTTGTCACCCTTGCCTGGCTAGCCCTCCTCTTTATGGGGAAAGCGGAACTCTTGGGGCTGGGATTCACCCTTGCCTTGCTAGCCCTCCTCTTTATGGGGAAGGCGGAGCTCTTGGTGCTACTTGTCACCCTTGCCTGGCTAGCCCTCCTCTTTATGGGGAAGGCGGAGCTTGGGGTCACTTGTCACCCTTGCCTGGCTAGCCTTCTTCTTCATGGGGAAGGCGGAGCTCTTGGGTCTGGGATTCACCCTTGCCTTGCTAGCCCTCCTCTTTATGGGGAAGGCCGAGCGTGGGGCTACTTGTCACCCTTGCTTGGCTAGCCCTCCTCTTTATGGGGAAGGCGGGGCTTGGGGCTTTGATTCACCCTTGCCTGGCTAGCCCTCCTCTTTATGGGGAAGGCAGAGCTCTTGGTGCTGGGATTCACCCTTGCCTGGCTAGCCCTCCTCTTCATGGGGAAGGCAGGGCTCTTGGTGCTGGGATTCACCCTTGCCTGGCTAGTCCTCCTCTTTATGGGGAAGGCGGAGCTCTTGGTGCTGGGATTCACCCTTGCCTGGCTAGCCCTCCTCTTCATGGGGAAGGCGGAGCTTGGGGCCACTTGTCACCCTTGCCTGGCTAGCCCTCCCCTTTATGGGGAAGGTGGAGCTTGGGGCCACTTGTCACCCTTGCCTGGCTAGGCCTCCTCTTTATGGGGAAGGCGGAGCTCTTGGGGCTGGGATTCACCCTTGCCTGGCTAGCTCTCCTCTTTATGGGGAAGGCGGAGCTCTTGGGGCCACTTGTCACCCTTGCCTGGCTAGCCCTCCTCTTTATGGGGAAGGCGGAGCTTGGGGCTGTTCCCCACCACGTCTGCGAAGCTATCCAGGAGCCACGAGAATCACTGTGTACGGCTGTCAACGTTGGGCAAACGGGACATTGCGCAGCAAGTGGGTGAGCGTCATAATGTTTTTGTGAGTAAGCAGAATGAAGAAGTCCGGAACAGCAGACACATCCGAAGCAAGGTCATCGCCTCTATAAGTTTCTGTGGAGCATTTGAATTAGGCTTTGTGGCCACGTGGAGACGGAGCATTCAGACAATCCTGGAACTTTTGGAGGTCTGATCAATCTTGTGGCATCCATCGATGCGTCTGTGGAAGGTCAGCTACACAGTTCCACGGTGTTCCGAGGTCTCTGTAAGACAATACAGAACGACCTTCTGGACCACATGTTGACTATGGCGAGAGATCACATCAATGCTGGGAAAGGATCGACTGAAGACAGAGCTCGGCCCCTGTACGACATGGAAGACTTGCCGAGCCGCAAGGATGCCTGGGCACTCCTACGAGAACTATCTGGAAATGACTTTGGAGCCGCTGTTGATGTCGCTCAGAATCCTCATCACCGCTCCAATGACAAGATGAGAAGCTGCAGGATCCTTTGCAGCTCTGGAGCGGATAAAGACGTTCCTGCGGAACACAATAAAAGAGGGCCCGGCTCAACGCTTTGGCAATGCTGTCCGTTGGGAAAGCACAGATAACTGCCTAAGCGGAGGTTAGGGGTGGCTGTAAGGGGAGGTGGAGGCCACACGCCTGATCTCCCAGCGAAGCCAGGGCAGAGGTAAGATGCTTTGCTGCAATTGACCGAGATGCTCTGCACACACTTTTTACACATTCTAACCTGTTTCGCCATCCTCATTTTGCAGACACAGTCCTGCTGAGAAGTTTCAGAAGGGGACCAGCTCTGCCTCAGGCAGCTCCACGGCACGCCTTCCTTCCTGGCACAGAGCCAGGTGTGACAGCCACCAGCCTTCTCCAGAAAGGTAAGAGAGTTTCCTGAGCTTTGCTGAGATGCTCCACTCACCTCCTGCTAACGGTGTTCTCTTCAAATCCCCTTTTTCTAGACTGAGTCTTGATGAGAACCTTTGCCTGAAAGACTGGAAAGCTGGCCTCCGAAAGCTTTATGGGCACAGTCCTAGGCGTGGCGAATGGAGGATAGGGGTGGCTGTAAGGGGAGGAGGAGGCCACACACCTTTTCTCCCAGCACGGAGCTGATTGTGACAGACCTTCGGAATCGAGGTGAGACACTTAGACCTTGCATGGGAGGAGGTTTGTGTATGATTGCTCACCTTCATGGGATGGATCAGGTAAGAGCCAGTTCACACCCATGCCAGGCAAGCCTCCTCTTGATGCGGACTGCTCACCTTAGAAATGGGGTCCTACATTACTTTTAAGGTGTGTCCTAGGATTCTCTTCTGCTGGCTCAGCTTGTCTGAGTGTGGAAAGCTAAGCAGGGTCAGGCCTGGTTATTACGTGGATGGGAGACCCTCCTCTAGTTTCCTGCCTTGAGCAGGGGGTTGGACTCGATAGCCTTGTAGGCTCCTTCCAACTTTGTGATGTATGAAATCTATGTAACTGTAGATTTCCACTTGTTCCTTAACTTGGAGGTTTAACGCTGTCCTCCCCTGTATTTCAAGCGAAAGAGGGCACCAAAAGTTAGCCCCACCTGCAGTGTGTTGTAAGTTGCAACCCCAACCTGCAGCATGGAGCTGGGCATTACCACAGCAATTCTAGCAGTAACTGAACAAGGCTTACACTTCAAGGAGGAGGCTCCACTAAAAGCAGGGGTTCAAATTTGAATGGCCAACCTTCCCTTCAAACTGATGGCTCAGCTTAGATATGGTTTCACACATGACTGGCCAACATCCCCTTTATGGGGATGGCACAGCTGAGGAATATGCATTCATAAATGCCAAGCAAGCTTCTAGATCTCTTGGATGCCTCAGCTTTGAACCTGCGCACAAACATGCCAGGCAAGTCTCTTCTTTCTAGAGGGCCTTCAGATTAGAAGTGGCATACACACACATGCCTTGCAAGACATCTTTTCATGATGATGGCTGAACTTAGAGGTGGTTTTCGCACATATCTGCCCAGTCTCCTCTTTATTCGGATGGCTATACTGCGAGCTAGTTTTTGTTGTGACATGTATCACAATCACCAGCTGTGGCACATTGTTTAGAAATGAAAGGAACAGAATGGCTGGTGAACAAGTTATGTTTTGTCTCCTACTTCCTTTGTGTTTCTCATGGGAAAAGTAGGTGTGAAAGAAATACGAGCTGGTCACGTGGTTTGTATGTTCTGATGACGTACTGACTTGTTTTTTCTCTGTCTGTAGCCATTTTGGAGAGATGTTGAACTGTTCTTTCTTCTTCACTCTCTTGTCTTCTGACTAGTGCTTGCTGGACTAAATGCAATCATGTAATGTCTGTGCTGAGTGGAGTGAAGCTCAACTTGCTCCACTGGATTAAATGCTTGCTATGCATTGTACTCTGCACATGGAAATGTATACTCTGTAGAATAAGCTTTCTTAAGTAAATAAACAGGTAGTAAATAGACCTGTGGAGTTTACAGAGTTATTTCCTTACTACTGGAATCTGCAAACAGGAGGAAGCTGAGCTGGCTGACATCCAATACGTTGGAAAGCTGCGCTGGGAGTGGGAGAGACAGATCTGAACTTCTGTGTGTGGATTTATGGGCGTCTGCACACGGGAATAGGATTTTAAATCTTCCATCTCACTCATGCGAGGCACTCTGCTTTTCCTCGCGCACCTTCAGTTTTCCCATGTGCAACTAAAGTTTTTTGCTCTTGGGGATGGCTGAGCTTAGAGCTAGCTACACAATGTCTGGAAATTCTCAACTTTATGGGGATGGCTCAGCTTAGAACCAGTTTTCACCCATACCTGCCACCTTTATGTGCATGGGTACATCTAAACTCAGAACTGCACAATGCCAGTCAACACTGACAGAAAGAGCAAGTGGGCAACAAGAACAGCCTGAGCACTGACCTTGGGCGTGCTACCTGAGTGCATAAGGATGTTACTGTTAGGATTAAGGTTCACATTGATTATACCTGCGTGTTAGGGTTCGGGTTAAGCTTCAGGTTAGGGTTAGCAAAACCTGGGTCCTTGTGCATGCCCAGGGGCCCAGAACTAGTCTAGACTGGGCCAAAAAAAGTGAGCCATCAACAAGAACACCCTGAATGCTGCCTTTCAGCACTTTGTCTGGATTGAGATGGATTTTACCTGGTGTTAGGGTTAAGCTTCAGGTTAGGGTTAGTAAAACCTGGGTTCCTGTGCAGGTCCAGGTGCCTGGAACTAGCCTAAGCTGTTTAGCCTGTTTGTCTGTTGTACTTTCTCTAAATTAACATGAAAATGAATATTCAAAGACAGTTGCCCATTTGGCAATTCTGCCAGATTTGCAATTTTCAATTCCAAGGAAATTACAGTTGATACACAATCAGTTTTCATGGATGTGAACTACCATTTTCCTAATGATTTATCACAATGCTTTTTATCAAGCAATGCTTGTTTGTGTGCAGCTGCTTTCTGGTTTTTTTTTCCTGGGAATCTGTTCTTTCTTATCATGTTCCAGGCAGGGATTTGGCATGATAAGGCATCTTCATTAATCGAGCAGTCACTTGATAGCTACAGTTTATTACACGCAAAAATGACCTATCCCATAAACTGCTCCTGTGATCATCTCTTGTCAGATTGGGGTAAGGTGAGACGAGGTCATATTTGGGTACTTCTTGTCTTGAACAAACATCTTACCGTAATTAAGAGTGTGGCTTTGAAGCTGCAATGTACTTTTAGCCCCTACATTTCTGTGTTTGAGGATGAGTATTGAGTTAGGGTGCAGTCCAAGGGGGATGCCTGTAAAGTCTGTAACCTTCCAAACTCAGAGGATGACAGGCATCCTATGGAGGGCAGGAGGCGAGTGGAGCTCCTCCTACCCTGCAAAGCATTTAGAAGGCAGATTCTGCAGGAAGGAAGGAAGCTGAGGCACCACCAGGATACCTCTTACCTTATCGGTGCCAGTCTTCTCCCCTTCCCAAGGAACTCCCCTAGAGTCTAGCAGCCATAGGATTCTGTCGTTACTCATTCATTTTTATAGAATTTAATCGACATTCGGAAATTAAGATCACCTGTTGTTTTGAAACCCTCTGAATGTTTTAAACTGAAGACTGACCTAATAAGCTAATGCAAAGAAAGAAATAGCTCTCTCTAAGGATATGACAACAGCACCTGGATGGATGTAGCAATCTATAACAGTGGTTTTCAAACTATCCTAATGAAATCTAGATTTCCTCAGCTTCTTGGGGTTCCTCGGTGGGAAGATAATGGCAAACCTCCCTGAAAGAGTGTGTGCCTTTCATTACAGTTCTTCTCCATCAGTGTGCAACCACAATGGAACATTAGGTGTCTTCCAGGACAGCAGTCAGTTCATGTGTGCCATTAGCCTAGCTCTTTAGCTGAGTAATCAGTGGCAGCCAATTTTAATTAGCGATGGCAAATTTCAAACAGTGAGGCTCAAATTAAGGACACATTTGCTCATTTTGAAGGCTGTTTTGGTTCTTGTGTTGAACCGTAATATGGAATTAAAAATATTAGAGATGGTCTTTTCTCGTTACTGACTGATGGATACTGCAACGAGCTGACGACACGATCCCTTACACTTTAGGACCAGGCACATAAACCCTTCTCAGGCTAAGCATCAGTCCTTAAAAACCTGAGGGGAGGGTCAAATGAAACCTTTCCCCTACTAATTTATTTATTTATTTCATTTTTATACCGCCCAATAGCCGAAGCTCTCTGGGCAGCTTACAACAATTAACAATACAGTCCCTGCCCGCAGGCTTACAATCTAAAAAGACATGACACACAAGGAAAAAGGTATGGGGAGGGAAGAAGGGGGAATATTAATTATTACATATGTAATTCTCTGTGTGTCAAGAAGCTCCAGCCTCCTCCTCCTTCCCCACAGGGCTGTAGATGTAAGTTAGCCCTGTGGGGGGGGGGCAGTCCAACTGGAGCAGGCCCTGATGTTCCCTCGGCCTGCTCCAGCCTCCGTCGTTCCTTCTTCCCCACAGGGCTGTAGATGTAATGAGGGAAAAGATTAATACTGGTAATTAGGATCTATTTTAAATGTATAATACTGTGGGTACAAAGGTGTATGTATAGATTTAAAAGTAAAGCAGGTAATACCGCCAAGCTGACATGTAGGATTTGGGTAGCAAACAAAATAAAAATAAGTTTATTTAAATTCTCAAAATCTTAGTTCCAGAAAATAAACCTGCCTACACCAAACACTTTGTAACTAACCTAACTCCCAAACTCCCAACTCTCCCCACACACTACAAACACTCTCCCATATCACACTAACTCAACCACCTAAAACTCTCTAACCCAACTCCACACTCCCATAACACTCAACTCACACTCACTAACTGCCTTAACTAACTCTGACATCACTCAAACACTCCTTATATACTCCTCCCCCCACCCTTTCTAAGACATCACAAACCACACCCACTCAGTTCAACATTCTAGACACACTAAACATACTAATGCAGACATACACCAGGGAACTGAATTGTGGGGTTACGCCACAGATACCTTTATAATTTTTTTTTTGTAATTATAGCAACAATCTCATAAGTGTTACGCTCAGGGCTTTTTTTCTGGTGGAACTCACCGGAACTGAGTTCCAGCACCTTTTCTTCTATTAATTGCATTACAATTTAATCACCATCTACTCCCGAGGAAATGTAATCCAAGAGTTCCGGTACCTTTTTCTCCAGAAAAAAAGCACTGGTTACGCTCCATCATGCACAGCCATTTTCACTTTGATGGGTACTCTGAAAACATACTGTGAATATGCCTCAGAAACATTCCTGCTCAGCCAACTCAAAAGTGCTATTTGCATGAATTCATTTTCTCTGATAAAGACCTGGTTCCTGACAAGCAATCCAGACAGGTTAAGTAGATGAAACAGTAATTAGGATTGGGTAGTAAGAATATTCCATATTGACTTTGCTCTTATGTTAAAAAGCACCCTTCCCAGCATGCATTTCCCAGCCAACACTTTAATTAGGTCACCAAAATGATGACATCAAATCTCTGCAACTTATAGGGCTGGGAAGTTCCCTTTTAATTTTGTGTTACTTCTCTTTTGTGGAAAAATAAAATATGTACAACTGCAACAAATAGCAGGGCAGGGTTGTTGTTGTATTTGAGTGCCAATATTTGTGTGAGTTCTTTTGCAGGGAAAGGTCTTGCATTTCTGTAACAATAATACAAAAAGGATTTTGTGCCAGGCCTGGCCAGGATATATTGTTGTGCCATTTGAACAGCCTTTAATCTTGTGTATGTTTAATAGCCTTTGGCTTGAGTTAATGGCTCTAATGAAGTAATATAACTGCGGCTTCCTCATATCAGTTTAACCCTTTGCCACAGCTTGACTAACCACCCAATCTTGTAAGACTTACTTTTAAGCATATGTGGGATTGCAATGTAAATATTTTGAGACTGTGATCATGGACTCCTTAGAAACAAGGGATATGCATATTCTTCTGAGACTGAGATAGGAATGCCTGCCTACAGTCTAAGCCCTCTTTGGGTTGCTTTTCCTAAGGATGTTTGCTTGAGATATATCTGATATTACCTTACTCGGTTATATCACCTGCTTCAGCTGAGAGCTGAAAAAGAGTAAATGAGTAACAATTAGTGACGTTCTGCTCTTAAGCTTTGTAATTTCATCTAAGATCCTTCCTATATGAAAAAGCAAAACTTGTACAGAAAAAGGATGCTTAAAAGCATAAAATTACATAATAAATCTTGGCAACTGCACCATCTGCTGGCTCATCACAAAATTCCTCATCTGACTGCTGAAGGAATTAACCCTTATATGCTGCTGCTATACTATTTCAGGTTTATCCCTTACACAACATAGATTACAGGGAATTGGGTGTTCACAAGAATTACAGAGGCAGAAATTCCTGTCCCCATTGTGCACTCCAACCCACAAAGTCTCAACCAATTAAACCGAAGTTGGGAATTCAGTCCATAAATTAATGGTACACAGGGAAGCAGGGTGGTAGCAGTGCATTCAAGCAGGGTGGTAGCAGTGCATTAAGAGGAAAGCTATTAATGGCATGATAAGGCAAAGTTAAGGTACAAGAAGGAAGAAACCCAGGGCCCCAAACAGCAAGGACTAAAACTCAGGTTTGAGCAGAATCTCCAAGGGGTGACCATTATTTAATCCAGCACCTCGGACAGCACATCTCCTATAGGGAATGGCCCATAGCTCAGTGGTAAAGCACATGATTTGCATATAACTCTAGGCCTTCAGCTCTCAGAATCTAAGGCTAGTCTAGATGAACTTGGTTTGACTCATTATAAGCAGTTCCATATATTTGCCCTCATTCATTGGTGTGGGAAGCCAACCTCATGAATTTGACCCAGTGTCATCTGGAGATTTGCAGGCTGGCCTATTTCAAATGTAAAATCCATGAATACAAGGCAAGATGGCAATGCGGTAGGGGCAAAGAGTAGGCTTTATATCTGCACATGAAGTATTTAAATCCGACAGTATCCCCTTGATTCATAATACTCTTCCTCTGTATTTTGCAGATTACCATCATCATCATCATCATCTTAATTTTATACCGCCCAATAGCCGAAGCTCTCTGATGCAGGTAATCTGGCTCTAGTTAGCAATAGATAGATTGCTGGATCCAGCCACCATATTTACAAAGAACTGAATCCCTTTTGGTCTGCTTGCTGCTATTGTAGACTCTGAATGTTTCCAGTATGTCTTTCAAATTGCCCACATTCCTGTTTACACTTTTCACTACTGTTGTCTTTTGTATTACTTCTGTCAAATCTTCCTCTTAGGAGGTAAGCAGTACGTCAGGAAATGAATATTCAGAGGCAGTAGTGGAGGTACTATATAGCCATCATGACCAGTAGCTACTGATAGACTAATCCTCCATTAGTTTTTCTAATCTCTTTTAAACCCATCCAAGTTTTTGGCCATCTTTACATCTTGTAGTAGTAACTATGCCCTGTGTGAAGAAGTACTTCCTTTTGTCTGTTCTGAATCTCCCACCATTTAGCTTCATGGGATGACCCCAGGTTCTAGTATTATGAGAGGGAGAAAAGTATCTTCCTATTAACTTTCTCCACATCATGCATAATTTTATGTACCTCTATCATGTCTCCCCTTACTTGCCCCTTTTCTAAGCTAAAAAGCCCCAGACGTTATAACCTTTCCTCACAAGGTAGTGGCATAAGTCCCTTTACAATTTGGGTTGCCCTTTTCTGCATCTTTTCCAGCTCTACAATATCCCTTTTGAGGATCAGTGACCAGAAATGTACATAGTATTCCAAGTGTGGTCACACCATAGATTTGTATAAAAGCATTATGCTATTGGCAGTTTTATTTTTGATTCCTTTCCTAATTAACCCCAACATAGAATTTGCCTTTTTCATAGCCACCACACACTGGATCAACATATTCAACAAACTATCCACCACAATCCCCAAATCCCTTTCCTGACCAGTCGCTGCCAAGCCAACTCAGACCCAATCAGCATATATGTGAAGTTAGGGGGGGGGGGTTTACTCCAATGTGCGGCACATGATACTTGCTTACAGTGCCACTTTAATGCCCATTCCCCCAGATTGGAGAGGTCCTGATGATCCTGGTTGCACAATTACTAGGAAGTAAGCCCTACTGAACACAGTGGGATTTGCTTCCAAGTAAACATGCATAGGATTCTGCTCTTACTTTAGAGAATTGAAATACAGTGCCACTAGGTGGCAAACAATATTACTAAACTAGCTACCGGTAAGTCTACGGAATATTTGTCTGGCATACTTTCACAAAGGTAGAAGAAATATTCAGGTTTCTCAAAAGCTCCCATGTAAAATGTAAGGAGCACAGTCCCTTGTCTAACTGTAATATATCCCAGAGATTCCTAAATGCAGAAACTCAGCAGAAGGAAGAAAGAGAAACCTGGTATCACATTTGCATATGTGTTCCATTTTTGTGCTACACTGTTGTGCTTCCTTTTATTTTATCTCACCTCCAGCCCAAAAAATGTTGTTGCCAGACATAGAGAAGTAGGAAAGAGGCTGGGAGTTAAACCCAGAGTTACAATTGATGCCATCGTATTGTGGGGAAAAGATGCAACACGTGTAGCAAGTCCATAGAAGTAATAGGGAAGGCCTTTTGGTTTTTACTGCTGTGCAAAAGTTGTGGCATTCCAGTCGCTTTCTGAAGCATCTGCTTTGTAAGAGCTTTCTACCTGGTGCTGTTATGTAGCAGCAAGGGTTAAACTGGTATGGGAGGGAGAAGAAAAGGATATATATACTCCAACATTTATTACAATATATTTTTAGTGGCTGATTCATTACAACAGGGCAGGGGGAGAACCCCAAAATTAAATGTGTGTTTTAATGGAAGCTTTACGCACTATTTATTCACTTGTATTCAAAGATTTATATCCTGCCTCTTTTATAATGAAAACAAAGACAGTTAACAGAGGAAACCACAGCAAACAAATTGCAATACTAATGACAATAAAACCACTTAAAATACTGCGGTGGCACTAAATGTATGTGATAGAAGCATATGCAGAGCAGCTGCAATCAATGAATAAAAAGTAATTACCAGTTTTTACATTGTAGAAGCAGCTGTCTTTACTAATGGGAATGTCTGACATTAAGGTGGTGGGATTTAGTCCCATTGAACTCAGTGGAGCTTACTTCATAGTACACATTCGTAGGAATCGGTGGAGGCTGCTGGCTCCAATGTCAGTGGGGCAGTGTATCCATTCCAGATTTTAATCTGAACTTTAAAGGAGCTATCCATGGTGCTGAACACTATCCTCCAAATAGGTTCGGTGCCATGGATAGCCCCTTTAAAGTTCAGACTGAAACCCAGAGTGGATACACGGCCCCACTGACATTGGAGCCAGCAGCCACTGCTGATGGGAAAGTAGGTACTCTAAGGCTGCAATTTTGTATCCACTTAGCTGGGAGTGAGCCCGACTGAACACAGTGGGGCTTTCTTCTGATTAGATTTCTTCTAATACAGTCATGCCTTGGATTGAGAGCATAATTCATTCCGGAAACGTGCTTGTAATCCAAAACACTCTTACATCAAAACGAAATTCCCCAAAAAAAATTTGTACAGAGATTTTTAATTTAAGCCGTACTACAGTACTTGTATTGCAAGACGTCCCTTGTATATCAAGTCAAATTTTTTAAATTAAATATTTAAAAATTTGCTTGTCTTGCAAAACACTCTCCAACCAAGTTACTTGCAATCCAAGGTATTACTGTACTCTCTTAGTATTCATTTAGTTATTATTTATTAAATACATTTAAATCCTACCTTTCTACTACAAATAGCACTTAAGGCGGCTAACAAGTAACAACACTAAAATATAAGATAAAATAAATAAACAATTAAAACAAAAAAATATACCAGTTACAAACACATCAATAAAAAAGAAACAGCACCCATCAGTGAAAACCTACTTCAGCAAATAGCTTAAAAAGCCAAAAGCCTATCTGAATAAAAATGTCTTTCCCTGCTGGTGGAAAGACAACAAAGATGGAAGTTAGCTTAGCAGGGAGTTCCAGAGCCTGGGAACAGCCACCAAGAAGCATGGCTTCAGGATTTCAGACTTAAATTATCAGGCTGAGCTACCTTCCCTGAAAGAGAAATATGGCTTTAAATGCATATTTAATGGTGAAGAGTGTACTTGTTACCCATTAAATATATAAGACTAGCTGTTGCCCGCGGCTTTGCTTGGGTGGATTTTAGGATTTGGTACAATTGTTCTTAAAAGAAACATTGGTACGACTGTGTGTGGTATCATCACATCATTTACGTACATTTAAATTTTCAATTTGCATTTTGAATTTTTTTTTTTTAATGGAGGAGAAGAAAAAAAAGGTTTAAAAATGAAAAGGGATGGGGTTTTTTCCTCCTCCTTGAAGGCCTGCGAGAGCTGTATGGAAAAGATATAGTGTCTCTGACTGAAAGTATAATGTTTAGGCTGGGTGCTGCCAGCAGAAATCTTTTCTGACAGAAATATCTGATCTTAAAGAAAAATCAGGTTAACCCTGAGAGTCTACAGGTGATGAAGAGTGACCGTGCCAAGTTTGGGGTAGATCCATCAAAACGTGATGCAGCCTATGCGACGACGCCCCACACACAACAGTCATTCAGTCAATCATTTAAAAAGTTTCCCTCCTTTTTCACCTCCTTAGAGAACATTCTAAATGTTTGCATACCCACTCCTATTGGCCCCTGCAGGGATTCATTCGAACATTCTAAGTGTCATATGGGCTATTTGCATAACTGCTCCTATTGGCTCCTGCAGCAATTATGAGGTGAGGCCGATTTGCATAACTGCTCCCCTGTTTTGCCCATAGGAGATATAAGAGTGGGGCGATTTCCCCCCCTTTTTCACCCCCTTAGGGATGGAATTTCCAAAAATTCTTCCTTAGTGGGTGTCTACGTCATAAAAAAAATGTTCCTTCAAAATTTCACATCCCTAGATTAAACAGTTTGAGCTGGGCGTTGATGAGTCAAGTCAGTCAGTCTTCTTTTATATATATGGATTAAGAGGTAAGATTCTGACTTACTGAACAGATCCATAATGGCATTATGTGTATTCTTGGTCTTCAATCTTGGACATTTAGATAGGGATCTGGAAATTCTGCTTTGATGTTATCTCTATTTGGACTTAAGATCCATGCTGAAATAAAGATTTCCTTTTCCTTCAGATCATTTAAGAAGAAACAAAGGGACTTTCTCTCATGGAAGATCATCCTATCCTTTTGCAAAAGGCTTATAACTTGATGTGACACACAAGAATCTGAAATGAAAAGACATTTTCCACTTCATTGTACACACCAAAACATAGGAGAATTTTCCAAATTCTTAGCAACATGTACATGCAGTTTTCATATTTTAAAGAGAAACAGCCAAACATACCTCACTAAAGTGAGAGGCCTTGCAGAGGAGGCTGTTTTTGAAACCATTTTTGAATTATGTTAAAATGTGAACCATTAAATAAACTTCAGGGCTTGAACTTGGAAGAGTGAGTCCAAAATTTCCACCCACTTGTAGCCTCATTGTTCTCTGTGCACAGCCATTATTGCGTCATTGCTTGGGGCCAGGATCATTTGGCAGGGGCACCCAGAAGGTAAGGCAGGCGGCTACTAAGGAGAGGGTCTTTTCAGTGGTGGGACCCTGGTTGTGGAATGCCCTCCACAGAGGAAATCACCTGGCACAATAAATAATGCCACGGTGTACTCGTGTCATGTGTTGTTGTTCATCTGAGGTTGTCTTTACCTAATTTTGAGACCTGCTACGGGCCTGATGATTTTTCTTCTGTCCTGATATGTGGGACCATGGAACTCGAGAAGGGTGTACTTTCTTTTCACATGACTGTATATATCAATAAAGAATGCTGTTGTGGGAGCTTCTGGGTCTGAAGTACGGTATATTACCTGGAGAGCAAGGCCTAGGGGTGGACTGCAAGTTGAGCAGGTAAGCTCACCCCCACATTAACCACATCCAAGGGTCATTACGTTGAAACACTGCTGCCAGTCAAAATAAGATGAAACTGAACTTGATGAACCAGTAGTCTGACATGATATGGCAGCTTCATCATACCTTACCATTTAGCTTCTAGTATCCCAGAGTAGCTGAGTTTTTCAGTCTCACACTATATAGGGAGGTTTCAGGAGGAAAGAAAGGAAAACAAAAACCCTATACAGCACTCACAAGGGTCTTGTTATAGGCTGGCTAGAGCCTTGAACTCTTGTTAGAGGAAACACTGCAACATTTTGTTGTGAGTCCCCATGTATTATCCTATTATTCACTAGAGAAGCAGACAACTGTAATATTACTACTACTACTACTAATATATATTTTTAAGTGTACATATAATCATTATGGATGTGTTTAAGTACTTTGCACAGTGAGTTAAAGCGGGGAAAATTAGTAACTACCCTCAGAGGTTGCAGGCTTCTAACCTGCAATTTCCTACCTCCGGATTTGCAGCTACCGTATTTTATACTTGGTGTGCTTTTCAAAGGAATAATATAAGAGGTTCAACAGTTTTCAAAATATGAACAATTCACTATCTTAATTCTTATCATTAAAAGCCTCCAGAGGGCACTCGAGTCCATGTTTGACTAAGGGCACAAATCCTATGCTTGTTTAGACAGAAAAAAATCCTATAACTCTCAGCATTCCCCAGCCAACTGTGCTGGGAGTTATAGGGCCCTTTTCTGTCTAAACATGCATAGGATTGTGCCCTAAGAGATTTCTTAATACTTGTGCACTGTAGAATCTAGTTTGGCATCCCACATGCCCGACACAGCTTTGCAACTTACTTATTGATCTAGAAAAAACTGTTCCATTGATTTCAAAATAACGGCAGGGGGGGGGATCATAATGTTCAGTAAAGTTACTGCACAAGAAGTGCAAAAATAATTGTAAAAGAAGAATGGGAGGAGAAATGATTGACAGCAGGGTCGAGCCATAGAATGATGGGTCGAGTTAGTCAGTTGGAAGTGGGGAATGACAGACAGTTGGTTAGAGGTCATAGAGAAGATGGAGAGAGACAGAGGAGTTGGAGGGCAGAGTTGGTGATAGAGTTAAGTAATGAGAAGACCGCTTGAAGAGTTAATGTGATCACAGAGAGAGACCGAGATATGGGTAAAAGGCTGGTGCTAAGGATGCGTGTTAAATAAGGGAGAAAGTGATATTAGGTTAGGTTATTAAAAAGAACCATTCTTTAGTATTCTTCATCAGATAGCTACCGTACTTGTTCTGTGTCATCAATACATAATTTTATTTATTTATTTATTTATTTATTATATTTATTAATCGCCCATCTGGCCGGTCACCCGGGAAGCTCAGAAGGGAAAGGACCTTCTCAGTGGTGGCCCCCTAATTATGGAATGACCTCCCCAGTGAAGCCCACCTGTCAGCAACGTTATCTTTTGGCACCAGGTTATGACCTGCCTCTACTCTCAGGCATTTGGTAGCATATGATAAGGTTTTAAATAGGTCCTGGGGTTCCTTATTGTTGTTAAAATTGTTTAGATGTGTGTTTATTGTATGTTTTCATGTTTGTAGGTCGATAGTTTTTATATTTTGTGCAATAGCATATTTTTCTGGTTTTTTAATCTTTGTAAAGTGATTTCATAGATTTCATAGAGTTGGAAGGGGCCTACAAGGCCATCGAGTCCAACCCCCTGCTCAATGCAGGAAACTAGAGGAGGGTCTCCCATCCACATAATAACCAGGCCTGACCCTGCTTAGCTTTCCACACTCAGACAAACTGAGCCATCATGAGCCACAGGCCTCTGCCCAGGAAGCTTTGGCTATCGGGCATATAGAAATGTAGTAAATGAAATTAATAAATACCTGTTTACTGTTTTAACTACCTGTATTCTGGTCTGGGTAGATTCTAAGATTAGTATATTTCACCCACCCACCACCTACATGCTGGTTTTGAATAATAACCAGGTGTATAAAGATCAGTAGGTGGTGGTAGCAGCAGCTTATTTGGGGGGATATTAAAGGAAGTCTGGACACAGTCACTCAACCTGAGTGACTTACCCAGTGACATTTAGGAGCCGGGGCTTTGTAGGGGACCAGCTAGACATCTCACAGTAATAAACTATTTTTGTTGCAATTTCACTTTTAAAGCATAACACAAGATATCAGAAATATCAACATGATGGGTTTTTGTTTTCATTTTTTGCTAAAATTGCAGGAATGAAAGTGTGGAGAAAGCCAACCTAAAACCCCTTTCTGACACACACACACACTCACCCATGTGGGGGGAAGGAGACCGGGGGGGGGGGGGGAGACAGCCAGTCTCCAAAGAGACCAAAGGGGACAAACAACATCTGCATAGAATCACCCCAGGGGGGAAGGCAGGAAGCATCCCCAGGTTCGTCAATGCTCTCGTATATCAGCCCCATCTACATAAGACTTGAATACCTCGCCAGAGCAGACACTTCGGCACCCATAAGAAAGGACCATTCAACACCACAGGATGGGACCATTAAGCAAGTGGCTTCAAAGGGACCCCACCCCACAGGGGGAAGGCATCACCCCACCTGACCCAAAAGGCCGCCCCTCAGGGAGGGTGGGCAACCCACCTGATTGGCCACCCACCTGATTACGGAGGGAGGGGCTACCTGAAACCCAAGGTAGAAAACACCCTGCGCAAGGGAACTGAGTTGTTGGACCTGATCAGCAATATTGCCCCATGCTTGGGGTAAGGGAACGAAGGATCGGCAACCCTGGGTAGCAGAACCCGGCGCGCTCCAGCTAGCTGAAATCACTGGCCGCTTGGGTTGACCGGACCCCGGGAAACCAAGCTGAAATCACTGGCCGCTTGGGTTGACCGGATCCCTGGGAAACCAAGCTGAAATCACTCACAAGCCGCTTGGGTAGACCGGACCTCTGCCGGGAACCCAGCTAGCCGCTTGGGTAGACCGGACCTCCGCCGGGAACCCAGCTAGCAGCGTGCGGTTGACCGGGCCTCTGCTGGAGCCCGAGCTGAACTAACTAGCTGAGAGCCCTGAAATCACGGTGTCCTTGAGACCTCTTGCTTGCTACTTTGTACCGTACTGATACGCTGTATTGCTGGCGTGTGTCTGGGTTTGTGAAGGTAATTTTGTAAATAAACTTGTTTTATAAAAGATACTTTTGTGGCTATAAGTTCTTCTTCGTGGTCTCTGTGCTTCACACACATATGGGTTCTCTGCGCCTGCGCTGAGATCGATCGGAAACTTCTTTAGCTGAGATGAGCCGGGCGGGAGCCCCTCCCCCTCGCGCGTGCTCCTTAGCGCGGCTCCCGCCCGTCTCCTCAGTTCCTCTTCGACCGCCTCTGCGACTAGTCGATAGGTTCTTCTCTTCCTTCTCTGTAAGCGAAAGCTGAGTTTATTTTCCTCTAGTTACTTCTTTTAGAAAACTTTTCTCTCATAAACCTTCTGTTTTTTCATTCTCTTTCGAACTATACCTTCATTTCTAAAAAAAAAAAAAAAAAAAAAAAATTATTACCAAAAAAATCCTACCTAAAACCTTCTCTCCCCCGTTCTTGTCCTTATCTATATATTTCTATCTAATCTTTCACTATGCCTCTCAAGGCACCATTTAGGAAATGTCAGCGGTGTGGGACTAAAATCCCCCCCGCTGACAAGCATACGCTCTGCCTCCTATGTCTGGGGCAGGAGCATAAAGTGGAAAGCTGTAAGGATTGTCAGGCCTTTACCAAACAGGCCAGGAAGGCCAGACAAATGAAACTGAGGGCCCTCCTGTGGGAACAATCCTTGTCGGCTAAAGGACCAGCGCCAGAGGAACGACCTGGGGGATCCCAGTCTATAAAAAAACCGCCAACGGACATAACGAAAAAACTCGCTAAGAAGGCCCGTAAGGATAAGGCGAAACGCCTTAAGGAGAAAATGGCGGTTACGGCTAGCGAGATGGCGGTCCCGTCGACTTCGACCACTATGGTGGTCTCGAAGCGTACGGTGGAGATGATAGAGGCTCTGGCTGGTGCTCGGGATCGAGCTTCGGGATCGATTGCCCGCCAGTCCACTCCGGCTTCGACTACGTCTCCTCGAGGCCGAGAGATCCAAAAAGAGCCAGCAGCTGCGTCAGCTTCCCTGTCGGAGGGAGAGCTACGAGCTTCGCCAGCCCAGCTCGAGGAGCAAAAGGCACTGGATAGACCCCGTTCGGGCTCGAGGGGTCCCCCGCCGTTACTGTCTCCGTCAGTTGGGCGCGTAGAGGAGCGCCGGGAATACCGCCGCCGATCACGATCCCCCTACTATCGGGCTCGTGAGTCGGTCTCCACGGCCTCGAGTCCTCGATCTCGACTCTCCCGATACCGTGAGAGGTCGAGGTCCCGTTCCTACTACTCGGGATCGAGTTCCAGGAGCCGATACTCGAGGTCGAGACGCTCGCCAAGGCACGAGAGGTCGGAACGCCATTACTATCACCGGCGTTCCGTTTCTCCAGACAGACACCGTAGCCGAAGGCACTCCCCAACGCCACACCGAGATACGGCTGTGTCTCGTGCCCCGTCGACAGTGGTGAGGGAGTCAGCTGCGTCGACGTCGACAGCTCAGCCACAACCTCTCGTAAATCTTCCGGTTGCGACTGATGTAGTTGGCCACTCTTCGTCGGGATCGGCGTATCGGTCGGATTCCGACTCGACGGCTTCCTCCTCCCACTCCACCTCCCCGGACGGGCAGGTGGAGTCCAAAGAAGCAGTCTCCCCATCGGAGGACATGGGGAGTTTTGCGGAGCATGTCAGCCGGCTGGTGACTGCTCTGGGAGTTGAGGCGAAATCGTCAAAGGGGAAGGCCAAGGACGACATTTATGCGGTCCTTAAAACGACACAGTCGAACCAGCTGCTTCTTCCATTCTTGCCGACATTGTTGGAGACGGTGCAAGAAACCTGGAAGACTCCGGCCTCATTGAAACCGACGGCCAAACGCCTGGAGTCAATGTACAAGATCCAGGAGGAAGGAGCAAAGTTTCTGTTTTCCCATCCGACCCCGAACTCGCTCATAGTCAAATCGGCGCAGTCTCGTGGGGGAAGACAGCACACCACTCCGGCAGATAGAGAGGGTAAGACGCTAGATTCCTACGGACGTAGGATCTATTCATCGTCTTCCCTCGGACTAAAGATATCTAACTACGAGGCGTTGTTAGCTAGATATCAAATGTATATCACAGAGAAGCTGGGAGACCTCTGTGATTATCTGCCGGACGACAAGAGAGATCTGGCGGCTCAGTACATCAAGGAGGCAACGAGTATCGGTGCACTTCAGATGAACACTGCCCGGCATCAGGTCGACAGTCATGCCAGATCGATGATCGGGTCCGTGGCCTTGAGGAGGCACGCATGGCTTCGCTCTACCGCTCTGACTCCCGACGATAGGGCGAAGATTCAGGACCTTCCGTTCGATGGCGAGGGGTTATTCAACGCCACCACTGATGACTCCCTCGACTCGGCTCAGAAGGCCTTCACAACGGCCAAAAAGATGGGTCTCGTCCGCCAGCAACCATCTCAGTCTTTCAGGCCACGGCGGTGGTCCCGGTTTCCGTTCCCGACCAAGCAGTACCAGCCGGCGGGTCAATACAGGGGCGGGAACTGGAGACCTGGGGCGTCGCAGCCTCCGACCCAACCCCAGCGACAATACCAGCAGCAAAGACCAAGGGGCAGCAGGAAGGGGGGCGACTTCGGTCGTCGTCGTCTTTGACTGCCCTACCGGCCCGACCGACACACCATCGACGCTATACCTCGACGACACCTCTGCACCACCTCAGACTACTCTCTTCGGCCACCGACTTTGCAACCACCTCCAAAATTGGAGGACCATCACGACGGACCGATGGGTGTTAAGCATTATAGAGCACGGCTACAGGATCGAGTTCGGAGTCCTCCCCCCATTTCTCGGGATCAAGACCACCCGTCCAACGCGGGTCCTACTGGAGGAAGTCTCGAGCCTCCTTCAAAAGGGAGCAATACAGCCAGTTCCCGCAGGAGACATGGAGGTCGGCCTGTACTCCAGGTACTTCATTGTGAAGAAGAAGGGAGGAGGACTCAGACCGATCCTGGACCTTCGAACTGTGAATCTTTTTATCCCATCGAAAAGATTCCGCATGGTCACACTCCAATCGATCCTTCCCCTACTCCGAAGGACCGATTGGTTTGCATCCATCGATCTCAAAGATGCCTACTTCCACATCGCCATCCACGGAGACAGCCGGAAATACCTTCGGTTTCGAGTGGGGGAAGACACCTACCAGTTCGTCGTTCTTCCATTCGGACTCTCCACCGCGCCGAGGGTATTCACAAAGTGTGTGGCGGCGGTGTGTGCGAGTTTGAGGACAAGGGGCATCACCATTTTTCCATACCTCGACGATTGGTTGTTGGTGGCATCGTCGAAGCTCGAGCTACGAAACGCGCTCGAACAGACCCTTGGCCTCATGCTCGAGCTGGGACTTTGCCTGAATGCAGAGAAGTCGGTCCTCCAGCCCGTAAAGAGATTCAATACATAGGGGCGAGGTTAAATGCATCCGATGGTCGGGCCTACCTTCCGAACGAACGGGCAATGAAGATAGTCGCTCTATCAAAGAAAATATACAGTCGGCCAATGTCATCAGCTCGCACACTCCAGCGACTCTTAGGGCACATGGCCTCGACCATAGCAGTCGTACGCTATGCGAGGCTTCGCATGCGACCGCTACAGATCTGGTTTGTCCGAGCTTTCCAGCCGGAAAAGGACAGACCATCCCTTCGTCTATCAGTTCCACGAGCCGTAAGAGAGTCTTTGAGGTGGTGGCAGAAAGAGTCGAACCTGCTCGACGGCGTGACCTTCCGGCCATCGATACCGAGCCGAATTCTAACAACGGATGCATCGCTACTAGGATGGGGAGCCCACTCCGACGACCACGTCGTACAGGGCACTTGGAATCCGGCGGAAAGAACCAGACACATCAATTGGCTGGAGCTAATGGCTGTCTGGAAAGCACTACAAGCGCTGGAACATCATCTGACTGCCCATCACGTTCAAATTGTAACAGACAACACCACAGTGGTAGCGTATTTAAACAAACAGGGAGGCACGAGGTCGATGCGCCTCACGAGACTGACGCTACAGCTGTACGAGTGGGCTCTACCTCGACGAATGTCATTTGTGGCTATTCACATAGCAGGGAAAATCAATGTCCTGGCGGACACACTGAGCAGGGTGTCGCTGCAGTCGCACGAGTGGAAGCTGGATCGACAAATATTGGCATCCCTTTTCCACCTATGGGGCCGGCCGAACGTAGACCTATTCGCAACCAACGAAAATACGGCCTGTCCACTATTCTGCAGCAGAGCGGCTATGGATCCGAAATCGATGACCGACGCCTTCCTACTGGATTGGAGCAACGACTTTTTCTATCTGTTCCCTCCAATTCCGCTACTGACTCGAGTACTGGCAAAGATATCGTTGGACAGAACAAACTGTATCCTAATATCCCCATGGTGGCCACGTCAACCCTGGTTTTCCCTCCTTCTACATCTATCTCAGGGAAATTACCTACAACTACCTTTTCAGGACAACCTGCTCACCCAGCAGCAGGGCAGGGTGTTTCACCCGAATCTGCAATCGCTAAACCTCACGGCTTGGAGGATCAGATAGCAGGGCATACAGACCTCTCTTCGGCAGTAAGGGAAGTCCTGTTAGCAGCACGAAAGCAATCAACAAGGCTTTCTTATGCAAGGAAATGGCAAGCTTTTTCTAACTTTGTGTCGATGTCCGATAAAGACCCGATAACTTGCTCGATATCGACTGTCCTCGACTTCCTTCATTCTCTGATGGCCCGGGGACTTAAACTCTCGTCTATTAAAGTTTATTTAGCGGCAATTACGGCGTACCGAACAACCTCGACCGGTTCATCTTTATTTGTACACCCACTCGTGAAGCAATTTCTGAAGGGTGTAAAGAACTTATGCCCTCCGACGAGAACTATTATACCGGGATGGGACCTCCAGTTGGTTTTGAAAGTTTTAATGAAACCCCCTTTTGAGCCCATGGCGAAATCAGACTTACGTCTTCTGTCATTTAAAACTCTGTTCCTGACAGCGATTACATCCGCAAGGCGTGTCAGCGAGCTAGCCGCTCTCAGGGTTGACCCTCCGTACACAACTTTCCACAAAGACAAGGTCGTCTTACGGCCGGACATAGCCTTCTTACCAAAAGTCGTCTCCGATTTTCATCTAGGCCAGGACATTGTGCTTCCGGCTTTTTCTCAACACCATCATCGGATACCGAGAGACTTTTACACAGCCTCGATGTCCGTAGAGCAATAGCCTTTTACAAAGCGCGTACAGAGTCCATAAGGCACACGCAACAACTTTTCATATGCTACGGCCCTCCGAAGAAGGGATGTCCAGTATCAAAACAGAGACTATCCAAATGGCTTGTAGACACCATCAAACTGGCATATCAACTCGCCGGTCGCGCTTTGCCAAACTCCGTGAGGGCGCACTCTACTAGGGCCATGTCGACTTCGACGGCATTCGGCAGAGGAGTCTCTTTAACGGACTTGTGCAGGGCGGCAACTTGGTCTTCGCCCTCCACCTTTATCCGGCACTACCGCCTCGATGTTCGATCCAGGGCACAGAACGCCTTCGGCAGGGCGGTACTGTCATCGATCACCATCTGACTGCCGACACCGACCCACCTCCGGTAAGTCAGCTTGCTAATCTACCCATATGTGTGTGAAGCACAGAGACCACGAAGAAGAAGGACAGGTTGCTTACCTGTAACTGTAGTTCTTCGAGTGGTCATCTGTGCATTCACACAACCCGCCCTCCTTCCCCTCTCGGTGTCTGCATCGAGTTCGATGGATACCCAGGTGGAAATGGGGTGGTCCAATTTCGTGTGTTTTTCTTTTTAGTCGATCTCGATTACATCGAGGTTCGAAATTTTTTTCTATCAATCTCGTACCCATCGGGTTCGAGGAGGTGTAGTAAAGTTTTCTTCCTGAATCAGCCTCGGTCCCGAGGGTCGCAATAGGCGGTCTCAGGGAACTGAGGAGACGGGCGGGAGCCGCGCTAAGGAGCACGCGCGAGGGGGAGGGGCTCCCGCCCGGCTCATCTCAGCTAAAGAAGTTTCCGATCGATCTCAGCGCAGGCGCAGAGAACCCATATGTGTGTGAATGCACAGATGACCACTCGAAGAACTACAGTTACAGGTAAGCAACCTGTCCTTATCCCTTTGTTCTGGGCTAAGGGTGATAGTCGCTGGGGACCTCGGAGAAGGCCTGCCCCAGGACTCGCTACCCCCTTAGCATTGAACCCGCGCAGAAGACCAGGTTGTCGGTCTTCCACTGAAAGTTACACACACACACACGCACGGTAGCCAAGTTGACCCATAAGAAAAATCCCAAAATCCATATTCGGGTAATATCTTCATTAGGCCAATTCAAAGGTCACAAAGCGTGCAAGCCTTCGATATCTCCAGATCTCTTCAGATGGCAAGATGTTCCAAAAAGCAAGAGGAAGAGAAAAAAACTGAGTTGATGTTGAAGTCATTCAAATTACGGTAGGCTATACCAGGTGATGTGATGGTTTCTGGTTGCACCTAGGACTGTCCCTAGGACTGCTGGGATGAAGAAACAAACAGTGGTTGAGCCCCCATTTTTTATCCCCAAACTGTTACTCGGAACTGACTCCATCCTTAGGCAAAACACACAGGTTCCTTGGTAGAAAGCAGAGGTAGAGAAAAACTAGAACATTTTTATATTGTCAAAGCTAGATATAATTTTAGATAGTGCATGCGCACTATCTCACCAGAAGCCAAATATGGTAGCTGAGAGTTGGAAGAATAAACTTGTTCAGGGAAATGCCACTGCATTTCAGTGGCAGTGCACATAATTTGCATCAAACCTTGGCATTTCCATGTAGAGCTGAGAGAGACTGAAATCCCAGAGAGTTGTTGAAAAAGACTCTTGTCAGCAATTTTTCCTTGAAACAGTCTGGATTTTAAAAGAAGGAAGGGAAATCTGGGGAAAGTTATTGAAATTAGCTTTGCTATTTAATGAAAACTGAGATGAAATCTTATGAGTTATGGATATGGAGTATAGTAAGCATAAAGAGAAAGGGAATATATAGTGTAGCTGATCTATGTTCTATATTCAATTATTAAAAATGCCTGCTGGTTTAAAAGACCAGAGTTATGGCTATCTTATGTTGGTCCAAACTCCAAAAATGCCAGGAAATTAGAAGCTAACTGATTGGCCCCATGATCAGTGATGATGATGTGCAATATCACAAATTGTGCTTACTTAGAACTTATCCTCCGTGCACCCACATTTTTCCTTGGTCTTCCAGGCCCAAATCCAAATGGGGAGGATGGAGTGCGCACGCACACAGAGTCATCCTCTCTCTCTGGCAGAAATTCTCCCTCACACACAGGCAGGAATCCCCCACCACCTCACACATACAAGCAGGCATCCTCTCTGGCAGGCATTCTCGCACTCGCACTCTCTCATACACAGGCAACAAGCAACTCTCACACACACAGAGAGAGAGAGAGAGACTGTTGTCGCAAGGGTCCTTGGTGGGGAGTTGGATGTGCCCCCCTCCAGCCTATTTCCACGGGGGGGGGGGAGGCTTTTGCTTTCCTATACAAGCCTATCAGGAGTGATTCTTCATAGGCTTGTATAGGAGTGCAAAAGGCAAAAGGCCCCCTGCCAAAAAGCGGCTGGAGGGGTGGCAAAGTTAACCCGCCCATGAAGGACCCTGTTTCCACAAGGGCCCTTGATGGGGGTAGGATGTGCCCCCCTCCAGCTGATTTCCAGCAAGGCCTCCTTCCCTCCTCTGGCAGCCCCCATCCCAGGCAGTCCAGTTGGGTGAAGGGAAGACAGGAAGCCTTGCGCAAAGCTTCCTCCCTCCCAGGAAGTCCTGCTAAGGAGGCAACAACAGTGGAGGCCCTCCAGCCTAAGCCTACCTGACCAGGGATCCAAGCAGGTGAGGAGGACTGTGGCCATTTCATTTCTCTTCAAGGGGCAATTTCTCTCTTCCTCCTCCCTGCTGTTCTAGTCAGCTGTGAGGGGGCCCACAGGACAAACACCCTCTGCAGCTGCACCTTATTATGAGAGTCCCATCGGCGCTCATTACGCCTTATAAAAATCATTTCTTAAAATATATAAATTGAACTGTAAAGAAATCCCATTCCACCAACTACAACAGAAGAAGAGTAGGAAACCATCCATGTTTAGAGTGAGTAGCGTATATTTTCTTCAGAAATAGTGGGCAAAAATGGTTGCCAAGCAGTTTTTCAATTTTCATTTTGTGCAAGGTTTTTTTATTTTATTTTCCGCTTTAAACTGCCCTTTCTCCGTCAAATGTTCAGCAATCTTCCTGAAATTTCCAGGTTATGTAAAACCAACATTTCTGTTTGACACATGTAAATCTGAGAAAGATTGGTGACACCGTTCCGATTTTATAAATGTTAGAATGACCAACTCTCCAGTTATCCTTTTATAATGGTAGAGCATGTTTGTTTTTACTCGCCACCATAACTAGGGATGCGCTGCTGTGCTGTGCGTCCTTAATTTGTAAGCCATCTGAACTGGTGAAAAGTGGCATTAAGGGTGCAATCCTCTGGCTGCTGGACAGGATCTAGATGGCCATAGGATAACTCAGAGCCCCAGCTCTAAGGTCGGAGCTGGGACTCAGGTTGGAGCACACTCCTCCGCCCCTCTCAGCTGATGCAGAAAAGACCCGTGCTGGCTGTGACAAGAGCAACCTCAGAAATGGGGCTTTTGGGGGCGGGGAGGGGAGGAAACGGGTTCCACCAGCATATGCAGTTTCCTGGTGGCGCCTCAGCCTCCTCACGCTCCAAGGCGCCGCACTTAGACAGTCAAAATTGGTCCTCTTAAGTGTTTTGCATGGTGGGAGCAGCGCAGAGGCGACCTTTGCCTCCACACTCCTCCTGCCATGCATAAGACACCCGCAATCCTCATGTTAGGAGTGTCACGGGCAGCCTCAATGGATTGTGCTGCCCACGTTTTAAGTAAGTAAAAATTAAATACAAGGTTGTATCACTTTTGTATTTTCAGGCATACAGGAATGTCTTCAGATATTACAATTTCGTGCATCTTAAAATACAGATGTGCCTCCTAGTTTGGTGATAGTCCTGTGAATCAACCACTGCTTGTCTGTGGTTTCTGAGCATAGCACATTTCAGTCAAGTCTTTTATGCTAAGCCCAGGTCTTTTGAGAACCAATTCTACTTACTGTAATCACAACTTCATGGCCTGTCCACACTACAGACTTAAATTGGTATAATAGTCATTCTTTCCCCCTGAGAAACATAGTTCCACAAACGGGGACTAGGGTTCTCTAACAGAATTTCCAGCGCCCTCATCAAACTATACGGTAATTCCCAGCTTTCTTTATACAATTAAACTGGTATAAAACAGATATATTAGCCGTGTAGGTAGATACTTAACAATAGGGCCTAATGGCAAACTGACTTCACCAGCCACACCACCTCCTCCTGCCCTACAATCGAGCCACAGAACCAAATTAGGGAGCTCAGTTAATTCTCACAAGATGTCATCAGTTATGCTCCAAATCCTTCTTTGCACCTTGAATTTGCGTTGGAGTTTACAGTATGAGGTGAGAGACAAGCTCTGCACTTAATTTCTCATTAAGTCCTCCTGTTCACAACGTGAGAGTCATATTCACACTGACATCAGAACACCCATACACACACACACACACACACACACACGTACAGGAATTTAAAAGTTCTGACACAGAGACCCAACTTAGAGGCGCTGGAAGCAGAACAGGAGGTGTAAATTATTGATGCAGTAGCATTTTCTTTTCTTTTGTGGTTGACTCTGAAAACCACAATATGCTCCAAGCATCTGCCTCATTATCTGTAAGCAACTTGAAAGTCTCTCTGCAACCCTTTCTACTTGTCTTCCAAAGGCTTCTAAAGATATCCCAACAGGATGTTCCTGGCTAGGATGTTAATTGACAGTTCCCAAAAGCTCCACGGAGCAGGTTTTGCCTCTGTAAGCACTCAGTGTGTCCCATAAAGCCCACATAATAATAGCCTGGTCAAGAGCAATGAGTTTCAACAGGCCTTCTTCCAGAGGGAGACTGTCACTTGAACAGAATCAAAGACCAAAATCTTTCTCCTATCAGAAAAGAATTTGCTTCATACAGCAATTCTAGCCAGGTAGCAATTCTAGCAAGATGAGCTTGATGGGTCTGCAGGCCACCTCATCAGCAGAATGGCATGCTATAGTTTATCTGGGACTGACTGTACCAGTTCAGGAAAACAACCAGGACTGTGTGTGTGTTGTGACCCCATTGGAGTGCAGAAAACATGCAGAATTTAGTACTGGGAGCAGAATTAATCTCCCGGAGAAACTCAGCTAGCTGTCAGGCTCAATCCTATACATGTTTAGACAGAAAAAAAGCCCTACAACTCCAGGCATTCCCCAGCCAACATGGCTGGCTGGGGAATGCTGGGAGTTGTAGGACTTTTTTCTGTTTAAACATGCATACGATTGCACCTTTCATGTCATTTTAAATTTATTTTAAAGATGAAGTTTCTTATTCCTTATGCTGTGAAGATATGCTTGAAAATGTAAATAAACTGCTATCTCTCTTGAGGGTTACCTTGCCCTTTAATTTAATTTAGGGCAGCAAACAATAAAATAAAATTCAGCAGATGTTTGCTGTGCTGAGGGGTGTCACCAAACTTTACTGCCATCTACTTTGTGCTAGGCTAGCAGTGGCATGTATTTCCATTCAGAGGCTGAAGAAGTTTTATCCCACTACTAAACCACTCTACTCAATGGGACTGCAAGTCTCACCAGGACAGCGCTTAATGTCTGCTCCTCAGATTGAGTGCTACATTACAAAAGAAAAACAGCTCAAGCAACTAAAACAGAGAGAATGTCTTTCTACAGCCATGATGAAATTAAAAGATTGACTCCCCTGTAGTAAGCAATGGTAATGTTTGGCACTTATATCTGAATCACATTGAATAAAAGCATGTAATCTATTAATATAGTAATCCTTATAACTGTCCTGTAAGGTAGGCCAGTTGTATTATCCCCATATTGTAAGCCTGAGGGCAGGGACTGTCTTATTAATCTTTGTAGGCCACTCTGAGAGCCTTTTCTGGCTGAAAAACGGGGTATAAATAAATAAATATTATAGATGGAGATCTGAGAGAGAATGCCTTGCCTAAGACTATCTAATTTGTTTATTGCTGAGATGAGACTTCCCTGCTCACAATTCACAGTCTTAGTTACTGTGCTACAGAGAGAGCGAGAGCGAGAGAGAGAGCAACACATATACAGGAACAAATTTAAAGTGGATCGAATATTGTTGGAGTGGAAGACCGCACTATGCCATCTCACTCATAAAATTTATATCTAAATTAACCAGAGCATAATGTTGCCAGTGCAAACAAGTTATCAACAAAAGCATAATTATTAGTTTTCAGACCTCTTATGTGGTGTATGAGCCAGTGTGGCATAGTGGTGAGAGTGTTGGACTGCTGGGACTTGGGAGATCTGGGTTCTAATCCCCGCTCTGCCATGAAACTCACTGGGTGACTTTGTGCCAGTCACTGACTCTCAGCCTAACCTCCCTCACAGGGTTGTTGTGAGGATAAAATGGAGAGGAGGATTATTATGTCAGCCGCCTTGGGTTCCTTGCAAGAGGGAAAATGGCAGGATATGAATGAATGTGAATGAATGAATGAATGAATAAATAAATAAGCAAGCCTTTCACTGTCTCATGGGGCTCAATTCCTCACAACTCAAGCCTGCAACAGCCCCCTCTCCTGTTTTTCGTTTCTTTTTTCTTTAACGACCTGTGTTAATGAAGGAAAAGAGCAATAAAAAGTGAAATATCACCACTGGTTTTTAACAGTAATAACAGATTTCTTGGAGACCGACAGTCAGACCACCCAGTGCTCCCCCTGTGCAGAGGCTGAGGTGCACGCTTGGTTGGGATTTGTTACTATATGGAAAGCTTATGCTCTCTTATCTTCCACCCATGTTGTTTGGTTTTTAATCCCAAATGCAAAGACAAGCATATTTGCATCTTTTTCAAAGCATCTTGGTTAACTTGCAATTTTTCTACCCCCTTAAAGGTCAGTAGTGAATAATTCAAAAGTAGCGGCGATATTACTCACTGAAGGAGAAACACAGAGAGATAAACAGGCACAAACATTTATGGATACAAAAGCAAACATCTACACACATCCACACACACATTGACTTCAGGGTTCAGACAACACGACAATAACCCACAGAGTGTGGGTTGTCGTTGAACCATGGGTTGTTTTTGAAACATGGATTATCATGCTGTCTGAACCCAGCCATGCCAACAAACCATGGTTGGTTAACCAAGAACAACCCACAGTTCACAATGCAACAACGAACCATGGGATGTTCATGGTTACTTGCTGACACACCCCTATAAAATGGGTGCACAGCCCACGACCTGGGGGCCACTTGCAGCCCCCCAGGCCTTAATTGTGGTCTTCCATGGGTGCCCCAACCCCCCCCACCACCACAGCTCAGAGGATAGCCCTATCTGTGTCAGGACTGCTGGGGGAGGGAATGGAGAGAAGCCTCCCCTGGCGATCCTCATACATATAACTTCCCCCCCCCACTACTACTAGCAGCAAAGAAAAAGCTATCTGTATCAGGATTACCGGGATTTATTTATTTATTTATTTACCCAGTGTGGCGTAGTGGTGAGAGTGTTGGACTGGGACTCTGGAGATCCAGGTTCTAGGCCCCGCTCGGCCATGAAACTCACTGGATGACTTTGGGCCAGTCACTGACTCTCAGCCTAACCTACCTCACAGGGTTGTTGTGAGGATAAGATGGAGAGGGGGATTATGTAAGCCGCCTTGGGTTCCTTGCAGGAAAAAAGGCGGAGTATAAGTATAATAAATAAATAAATAAATAAATATTTATGCCCCGCCTTTTTTCCTGAAAGGAACCCAAGGCGGCTTGTGTGGATGTATGTGTATCTGCATATGCATGTATGTGTGCACATTTGGGCCAAACTCCCAGCCAGCACCCTTGGGGCCAAAATGGGTTGTGCATCCCTGCTATAAAACTTCTCAACACGTACATTCATAAATATGGGGTTACACTCAAAGGTTCCCTTACTTGGAATCTTTGGAAGCAACCCCTGGAGATTATTGTAAAGTCTCCAATGCTTCTTCCTCCAAAGATTACCCCTGACTCCCTTGTGTTTTGGGAAGAGGGACCCTGAGACAGCATCACACATCCTATGATCCGAAAACCACAGCAAAAGGTGCAATCTGGCCTGGGGGTGGGGAAGCATAGGACTTCCATTACTTTGATTTATCATTGCCCAATTCCACACACACCTTTGCTTAGAAGCAAGTCCTCCTAATTTCAGCAGGGATCACTTCCAAGTAAATACATGCAGGATTCAGTTGCAAGTTCACTGGGGTGGGAGATGCCTTTTTGGAGCATGTTGGTCTTGAGCATCAATATGAAAAGGGGATAGCTTCAGAGACTGCCACAAGCCAAGGCTCATCACTGCATGCGTGACCCTGGATCGTTCACCTGGAAGCTTTGGACAGACTGCCTTGTAAATGCATTGCCAGCAGCTGTCCCCTTTAGCCACGTGAAGGAGTGCGTAATTAAAAGCTATTGCAAGAGGAAGAGGCAGCACTCACATGGCTATCGCTTTACAATCTGTTTATGGAGATTCTTGTTAATTCTCACAGTAACATGTTGTGACAACCTGTTTAAAGATTGCTAAAACATTTATAACCAAAAGGGGTGGGGGGGGGGAGAGGCAACACCATCCAGCTACTATCAACAAAAGAGGACCTGAGTTCTCACAAAAATACCAGGTTCCTTAGGTTGGGATGGGTGGCGCCATAGGAAAACCAACAGAGAGAAAAGAGAAGAGGGGAGTGGAACAGGGCAAACGGCCGGGATAGGGGAGAAAACTGGTAGTAAGCAAAATAAAAACAGAAGGACTTCCTTATATGAATCCCCAAATGCCCTATCTCCAATAACTGAATTGATCTCTGTGTTTTCCAAGCACTGAAGCTGTTGCACTGGGGTTTACTCCTGAGTTGTATGCTTAGTTGGAAAATGTCCAAATTACAACTGGCCCCACCCACTTCACCTTTGGTCCTGCCCACATAGGGATGTAGCTCCAGAGAGCTTCTCTGAAATAGAATTCGGCCTCCAGGCTGGAAAAAACGTCATCACCCCTGCATTAGAAAATGGATATGCAAGTCATGCATGCCCTCTTCAGTGTAATGTCTGATGAAACCGGCAGTCACAAAATCCTTCAATGCTGCCTGAATTTTAATCTAAATGGTAAGCGCTTCGGCTAATGTAACAAAGAAATGAAACGCACATGCAAGCCTCAAGAATGAGCATTCACAGAAAATGTTTATTAAAGCCAATGATATTTATTAAGACACATCAAAATAGAAAAGATTAACTGATTCAGAACGTTTCCTTCCAGTATCTTTTATTGAGGCTGGAAGTCTTAAGTTGAAATAAGTAAATACATAAACAAATATATTCCTTCTAGTTCATGGCCAGGTGCAGTCAAGGACTGAGAAGAATAACAACTATGATACTGAACAGAGATTATTGGCTGCAAAGTGAAATCTGGGCTCTTGTTTATTACACTTAACTGCATTCCACAGAGAACTCAACATAAACCACCTGGTTCTGTAAGGAAGATTTCTTCTTTTGCAATGAGCAAAGGAAATGAAATGGTTATCTGCAGTAAGAAAGGCACATCCTGCAGTCAGAGAAACCAAATTGTACAATTTGAATACATTGCATAAATTAAGCCAATTACTCCCTCTAATAGCCAACTGAGGTGGTGAGTGCCGATGGAAATGGAACCAAAATGGAGGCAAAACTGAGAAACAAGGCAGCTGTTTCAGTACACTCGGGGGAACCATGAGGTTTTTCAGATATATATTTAAAAACCCTAACGTGGCAAAAAAAACCAACAACAACCCAGAACATTCCCACCCACCCCAAAAACCCAATGAAAACTGAGTATGCTCACTAGCCATGTAATGCTAAGTGTCAGCCGGAAAAGAAAAAAAGGGGGGAAACGGTGAGAGGCAAGGAGGAGAGTGGGATGGGATGCCCAGCTTGGAAAGCAAGGCTGGCTGGATCTCACTCCTGTTAGGAGGGAGAATACTCCGACATTTTGTTGCAGGTCCCATGTTAAGCCTATTGCCTGAATGTTACTCTCATATACACATTTTCCATCATGGCAATTCCCCCAGTGTAGCGCAAAACATGTACATGTGCATGAAAATCATGTGGCTGTCCAATTTTGCCATGACTTGGAACCTGCTGTGTCATGCTCCAGCCATAATCAGGTACGTAGACTACATGAAACTGTGGTCTTCCTCAACTTCTGTTCATTCCAACAGAGCCAATGCAGGAGACGTTCCACACTGAATTTTGCCTTGGAATAGAAAAAGCTTTAAGGTTCCTATTCCCACTCTGGCCTTTCCAAAAGGATATAATATTTGACGGTATCAAAAGCTGCTGAGAAGTGTAGGATAATCAACATGGTCACACTCGCCCTGCCTTTCTCCTGGCATGGGTCATCCATCAGGATAACCAAAGCAGTCTCAGTGCCAAACCCGACCCTGAACTCCAATTGAAATGGATCTTGAAACTCAATCTTTCCCAAGAATGCCTGGAGTTTTATAGCTGCTGACTCCAGCTCCTTGCCCAGAAGGGAATACTAGCAAATGGTCTATAATTGTTAAATCTTCCAGGCCCAGAGTAAGTTTCTCCAGGAGAGGTCAAATCACTACCTCTTTTAAAAGAGATGGTGCCATCCCCTCTCTCAAGGAGGCATGTATCACTTCTTGGACACAGCCAGTCAGTTCTTCCCGGCTCAATATAATGATCAGATCAAGTACATGCCAAATGGGTTGTACTTCTCAGAGTACCTTGTCTTCAGGGCTTCTAAATTATGTGTGGCTGCAAAAGCAAGCCACTCATGACTTTCCACTAAGAGGTATTTCAAGTATTATACATCTGTTTGACAAGCATTGGGGTAAATATCTCCCCATTTCCCTGAAGTCCTGAAATGTGGCAAAGCTGTGAAATGTTACAGTGCTTGACTTAGGCATACATTAGGCCTTACCCCTTAGTCTTTTAAATTAAGACTAAAGCTTTAGCTTTCTCTTCCTTTCCTGGTTTTAGAATTATTTGTATTTCTCAGTTGGTTGTGGCAGTTTAGGCTGGCTCTTTTCCAGGTTGGAGCCTTCATGTCCCTGTCAAAAGAAGCCTGTAGATTACATTTAGAAATTTGCAAAAATCTGACACCTGCCACTTTCCATTGAGCTTTGGGTGGAAAACATCCCTGGCCTCTTCCATTTTTAATGTCAAAGTCAGCCTGGCAGAAGAGATCACCTCCAGGTAAAGTCATTCAGAACAGGAGCTCAGGATGGCTAAGTCCCTCCTTTTCTCCTTTTCCTCTGCTAGGCTGCTTGGCCAGAACAAAGGGCCATGGCTTTCACTGTCACTCAGCACAGATGCTCAACTGAGATCACTGCTGAACACTGCCCCCCCAAAAAAGACAAAAGGCCACAATATCTGCTCATATTGTTCCCACTGTAGCAAATGCCTCTCAGTTCAACACCTGTTTAACATGGGCGGAAGTTATCTTCTCAACCTGTGCACCAATTGCTGGTATGAAATTAATTTATACCTTATCTAGCATGCCTACTAGCTGGCTCGAGGAACGGTGTGGGTGTGGGTATGCGCGCACACACATTTTAATACAAAATTTAAGAACTATGCTTTCTACATCAAGTTCTGAAAATCTGAACATTGTAATTGTTTATTTGGGAAATAATATAGTCTGAATGCCAATGTGCTAGTTCACATGTCACAGCAGCAATTCCTGGGTAGTTTAGCCCAGGAATTGCAGGGACAAGGGGAGCATGCATGCTACACATCCCTAGTTTCCACTTTTAATTAACAACCCAGGAATGCCCCATTCCTGGGTTGTTTCGTGATATGCAAAACCGGAAACTCTGGGTTGTTTATGGGTTAAACAACCCAGACTTCACCCAACAACAAACCATGGGCAATTGTTGTGTTAATTCTGAGTTGTTTAACAGGTTTCCAGGTCACGAAACTCTGGGTTGTTAATTAAAAGTGGAAGTGGCGAGCATGCATCTTATGTGCTCCACTCATCCCCACAATTCCTGGGTTAAACAACCCAGGAATTGATGCTGTGATGTGCAAACCGGGTCAGTGTGAAAGGCCTGTAATTCAGTGGGAGAGAACATGATTTGCCTGCAAATGGTCCCAGTTCCAATCTCTGGGATCTCAAGGTAGGACAAGGAAAGCTATCACATTAGCTACCACAAAAGTACAACCTTGAAGAAAGGTATATGGACCACATGCGACAAATCTGAATTTATTATCTAAAAAATGATCATAGAGAAAACCTCCAAGATACCCTACCTAACATGAAAGGACACATCCCTTTCCACCCACACAGATACACACAACACCACTGAGCTTAATGGATTCCTTTAGTGCAATACATAATGATGGGTGGTGTTTGTCTCTCCCCCGCCCACTCCCTTTAAACAAAACCTTCAGAAATTTGCTGGGAACGTCAGAGCTGAATATTATAACCGGGATGTTTTAAAATAGAAGGAAATAAAAGCAAAGCGATGTCAGTCTCTTCTCACTAATGTCGTAAGATACTGATGCTCTTTACTTATTGATGGGGTGCTCTCATTCCCACCTGGTAGTCTCTCCGCAGCTTCATGAATATTTCCATATGCAGGGGCAGGGAAGGATCTTTCCACCACCATTCTCTCCCCACTGGGACCCAGAAAAGCAGTTTCTTTACAGATGCCAAGCCATTAAACTTCAGCACAAAAGCATGGCTGGTTTTCTGAAAATTGCATGTAGAGAATCCCTAGACCACAGGTTCTGTAAGCAAGGAGGGTGGCTGTTTCTCAGTCTATCAAGAGGAGAGAAGAGCAATTACTCCTACTGAGTTTCTGAAAGGACACAGAATCCTGTCATCTTCTGGGGTGAAGAAGTGTATCCACATAATGCAGTGCTGCCAGCCTGGTAATCTGAACTATCATGGAACTCTTAATTCAGTGTCATGAAATGTGATCAGAAAAAGGGCAATCCACCGGCATTTTTCCATGCAATGCATACTTCAACTGGTGGCTAGCTAAAATTCCCAAGTCTCCATCCTCAGCCAAAAAATGGGAATTATCAGCAGCAAACTCTTATAGAAAAGGCTTTACATTATCTGTTATGACTACAGGATTGGACTTTGGCCCAAACAGTTTGATCTCCATATGGCATTAACAAACAACTGGCAAGCCTAGCCCATAGCCAACTGCCATGTACCTGCCAATTTGCCCTGGGGATACTTAGGTAAACATCTCTACTTTCCATATCCAGCATCAAATTCCAAAGGAGCATGCTGAACTTAAATTGAAGGCAGAAGAAAATGTAAGTCCCTCCACATTTCCCTGTGGTACACTGAACAGTGCTGAACACGGCTCTAAGAAACCCGTGTTCTAATCCCACCTGACTGACTCCATGGTGACTTTGCCAGCTTATTACTTCAGCCTCAAAGCCACATCTCTAAAGTGGGAATATCAACCTACTTCACAGCATTGCTTCTACACTTTTGTATTGTTATTTTATTGCGATGGCACCCAATTTATGGAATGATCTCCCCACTGGTATTCGGGAGGTGCCAACTGTAGAATGCTTTGCTTTAGGTGCCAACTGAAGATCTGTTTCAATTATTACGTATTTTAATTGTATTTTGATAAGACAAATAACAATTAATAAAAATAATTCCTGCTGCTCCTTCTCCCTGGTGACAGTGAATAAGCAAGGGTCCCAAATCTTGTTTTGGCCAATGTGGGTCTTACTCAGAGTGCTAGGAGGTTTGCAGCACTCCTGGAGTGGACACAGTTTAAAACATTTCAGGAGAACATTTCCTCAAGTCCTTTCCCCCCCCCCATATCAATGCTCCCCAGGTTATGGCATGATACAAGAGCCTCATTAAGAGAGATCATTTGCCTTCAGCTGCCATCACAAAGGCATTGCTTTAAACTCTTCTGTCTTCCACACCAGCACTTATGTCTTTATGTAGAATAAGCAGGGCTTTTCCCGGTACCCTTTTCTCCAGAAAAAAAGCACTGAGAATAAGGGATATTTATGTCATTGCCTGGAGCCAAAACTCAGCAGCAGGGCTCTTCTTAGCTCTCAACAAAATATTCTCAATATCTCTCAACTCCTTTCATCAAGTTCTCCAGCATCTTATCCAAATCATTATTCAACCCTATAATACATTCCACTCTGTTATATTACATCCCTGCCCCTCTGTTGGGTGGTCTTGTTTATTCTTGGAGAGCAGTAATACAGCAAACCTAGTCTCTCCTCTGTCATCAATTTACAAAAAGGAAATTTTAAAAGGAGGAAATTCTAAAGAAAAATTGTGTAGACTCTAGTGATGGGTCCATAAGTGACTGTGTGGAGGCCAATTCTAGATCCACACAGTTTCCCACAGTGAGGACGCAGGTTACCAGATGGAAGATGGTCCTGTAAAGGATTCGTTTGACGTGTTTTTCGCTTAGCACGTTTCTCCCTTTCACCTTGCACTCGGGCTTCTTCAAAGTCCATAGAACCTTTGTGAAAGGCCAACCTCCAGTTAGATCGTTCATGGGCCAGAACTTCCCAGTTTTTGATGTTTATATTGCATTTTTTTAGATTAGCCTTAAGAACATCTTTAAACCTCTTATATTGACCACCGATATTCCGCTTTCCATCCTTGAGTTGGGAATAAAGTAACTGCTTTGGGAGACGGCAGTCAGGCATTCGAACAACATGACTGGTCCACTGAAGTTGGCGTTGAAGGATCATTTTTTCAATGCTAGTAGTCTTTGCTTCTTCCATAGATCATAGAGTTGGAAGGAGCCTACAAGGCTATCGAGTCCAACCCCCTGCTCAATGCAGGAAACTAGAGGAGGGGTCTCCCATCCAAGTAATAACCAGGCCTGACCCTGCTTAGCTTCCAGTGCACTGACATTTGTTCGCCTATCTTCCCAAGTAATTCGCAGGATTTTCCGGAGGCAACGTTGATGAAACCTTTCAAGGAGGTGGAAGTGACGTTTATAGATAGTCCATGTTTCGCAGACATACAATAAAGTTGGTAATACAATGGCTTCATAAACCAGCGTTTTGGTCTTCTTACAAATATCCCGATCCTCGAACACTCTATGTTTCATTCGAGAAAACGCGGCACTTGCGGAGCTCAAACGATGCTGGATTTCACTGTCGATGGACAAATGTCACCCACCTTTGTGCTGTTTTTACTTGTTCTGCTTATGCAGAGGCAGTGTAGGAGAACAATTATTAGCAGGAGGACCATTAAGTTAAACACCCCCTCCCCACTGCTACTTCCCTGATCAAATGTGCTGGAGCTCCTAATCATGGAGCTCTCTGCATAACTTCTCCTTAAACCCTGGCTCAGTATGGCAAAGTTTTAGCACCCCTGTTAGGCTAGAAATGTCCCATAAGCTTTCACGATTTCCCCTGCAAGCCTCAAAGTTAAAGATCTGGAGGGAGGGAGGGAGGGAGGGAGGGAGAGAAGTTACATGGTTCTCAGAACTCAAGGGGCCTCCTGGATTATCATTTTTGTATATAAATACAGAGCTGTTACTCATTTGTTGTGCTTTCCTTCAAGGAAATGTTTGTGTTGCTTCAGTATTACATTTCCCCAGAAAAGCAAAGAAGATAGCCATCACAAACAATATTGTCTAAGTGGCCTATGCATCCGTCATATAGGAAGCTGTATCCTATCCAGTCAGACCACTGACTACACCAGTGTTCTCCAACCTTGGGTCCCCAGATGTTTTTGGCCTACAACTCCCAGCATGCCCCAGCCAGCTACACTGGCTGGGGCATGCTGGGAGTTGTAGGCCAAAAACATCTGGGGACCCAAGGTTGGAGAACACTGGACTACACTGATTGGCAGTGTCTCTCCAGTGTCTCAAACAGAAGTCTTTCCCAACTCCACCTGAACATGCCAGGCATTGAACTTGGGACCTTCTGAATGCAAAATATGACCCTCCTAATGAGGTACAGCCCTTCCCCTTCTCAAAATATTTAATGAAACTCAGAAGCTGTGACTGCCGTATCCATACTATAGCATCACAACCCACCCACCCCTGCCAAAAATACCCAAACCCATTTGTCCAATATCAGCTTAATATAATTAAGGGTACAATCCTATACATGTTTAGACGGGGAGGGGGGGAAGCCCTACAACTCCCAGCTGGTCGTCCTTATTTCTGTCTAAACATGCATAGGATTTCACCTTAAAACTGCCAAAATTAAACTTTAAGTATGTCAAATGCATTTCAATCATTTGTTGCTGAAGAAAATGTGATTCTTCCCAGAGACAGCACATTCCTTCAGGGAAAATGAAATTGAACTATTACTCTCCAGTTGCAAAGTGTCAGGGGTGTACATTTTAAATAACATCATGGAGCCCCATTTTGAACGTTTTAACCTTTCTACAGAATTGAAGGGCCGAACTAGATATAATGGTATGGACATCATATTCTTAATGCCCCATTCTTAATTCAGTCATAAAAGGGAGTGCTGAGTCTCCTTCCTCCCAGGGCCGGTGCTACTGCTAGGCAGACCCAGGCGGCTGCCTAGGGCGCATGGCGGAAGAGGGCGCAGAAACGCTGCGCTCCTTCCTCGCCGCCGGCGCGCTCCTGCCCCGCCTGCGGCCTCCCTGCCCGCTGCCGCCACCGCCGCACCTCCCCCCCGCGCGTGCGCGCCCGCCCGCCACCTACCTACCTTCGCGTCGTTTCCGGAGCCCCGCCGGCGTTGTTTTGGCGGGAGGAACCAGGGCAACAGGGCTTAAACAGCCCTGTTGCCCTGGTTTCCCCTGCAAAAAAAAAAAAGCGCGGGGGTCCCGTCGCATCGGAGGAGGCGGCGGCGGCAGCAGCAGCAGTGCCAGCAGCCAGCATGGGGGGGGGGAAGGTAGGTGGTGGTGGTGGTGGTGGTGGTGGTGGCGGCGGCGCGGGGTGTGTGTTGCAGAGCAGGGCTGCTTTGCTCCAGAGCCCCCCCCCCCGGCACGAGAGGTGGGGCGCTAAATATAATTTGGCCTAGGGCGCCAAACAGCCCTGCACCGTTCCTGCTTCTTCCAACACCTCAACTCTCTTTTGTTTGTTGATCCAGACACTTTTCTTTCTGGCTCACTTCTAATATTGGAGCCAGGAAGTAAGAAAAGTGTCTGGAGCAACAGACAAGGTGAGGGGTGGCCCAGCACTGGATCGGGGAAAGTTCAGCATCCCTCTTCTGTGTGCTTTTTTACAGTTAAAGTAAGACTGTGGCCTACCCAATCCCTTTTTGATAGATTAATGTGTCAGACATGTGAATTACAGCCTCATTGTGTCTAAGTAACCCAACAAAGTAAAAAAAGAAAAGACAAAACTAAGTATCTAGCAGCAAAACAACTTGAAAATTATATAGTACTATGTACAACAAAAAGTGGCATTTTATGATTAAAGAAATCAACAAAGATGGGATATAAATATAATAAATAAACAAACAACACATTTCAACCAATATTATTTACTTCATATAAATATGGGCAAATCTGCATTATCTCAGTACTTTCCGTGGTTGCATTATACCTTGGAAAAGGGAAGATATTTTGGCAGTTGCTAATGAAACTTACCAGTGAAACAAGACTATGAGGCTGTTCTGCTCTCCCAGAAGGAGAATTGTTTGATCCAGCACTGAACACGGGGTCTTAGTGTTTCAGGGACTAGCACCATGGCTCAGATTACAAGATTGGTTGCTGTTGGCCCTGAAGACAGTGACTGGGTTCAGACAACACAATAACCCATACTCAAGGGTTGAGTACAGGTTGATTGTGGGTTGCTGTTGAACCGGGGGTTGTTGTTGAAATGTGGGTTATCATGTCTGAACCCAGTTGCACTAACAAACCATGAAGAGAACCAATGGTTTGTTGTTGGGTCATGAACTGTGGGTTGTTCGTGGTTAGCAAATCATGGTTTGTTAGCGCAGCTGGGTTCAGACAACACACAGTAACCCATCTTTCAATGACAACCCACAGTTCAACGACAACCCACACTCAGCCCATACTCAACCCTTGAGTGTGGGTTATTATGTTGTCTGAACCCAGCCACTGACAACCTAAAAAACCCAACCCATTCACCTGATACTCTTACTGGACCAACTCTGATATGATAATATGCTTTTGGGTTGTGCAGAATTGAAAAATATTTCTGTGCAAATCCTCTCCCAAAACAAGAGACACCAGAAATGACATCATCTGTAGCAATTGGGATGTCACTCTGGCTAAACCTTGCTATGGGCTGTGGTAAGTTGTTCAGGGACTCTTTCCTGTACAAATGAAAAGTCAAAAGACCAGAGTGGCTATGCCTGTTCACAAAGATCTAATTCTACTCCAGCTGTTTAATTTATTGGGGGAATGTATGACAAGTCTTCTTTAAATAATCGAATTACAGGAGGCTAGAAAGCCAGAGAGCTTCCTGGAAGTGTTTGGTTTAGAGTCTATCTTCCTGGGATTGGGTAAACAAAGTTGAACAGGGCTGCAACAGCCGCAGCTTATTATTGCATCAGCTTTGTATCTGTGAAAATATTACCTACGTATTGTGCAGTGATACACAAAGAAATGTGCAAAAGAACAATCCTCTGTGGCCCCCTAATGACTGTCACCATTTAAATTAATCCTTTTCACTTTAAGGAATGATGGTACTTTATCCCCTAAGCCCTGCAGAATGACCCAGAACTGTCTGCATTTTGTTAATGTGGATACAAGCTGTGAAACTTCTATATTTTTAGACTCTAAAAATGTCAGGCTATCATTTGGTTATTGAAATGGATAGCTCTTCCAAGAAGGAATGGTGGTGATTTCTCTCTTCCTGAGCAGTTTGGGAAAACAATGCTAGATGGCTGCACTCTCCATTCCAAGGAGATTTGTTAACAACTGGAAAGACAGGGAAACACAAAATCCGCCTTCCCCAAAACAAGTACAAGACAAACCAGCTGATCTTTTTGACAGCCATGCTTTAGTACATCCATAAATTGTTATGTGTTTGAGAGATTAACTTCCGTGGCTAATCAGAGGAGTCTGTACACTGAGGGCCACCTTGGAAATGTATAAACAGCCAGAGGCATAGCTAATATGGATATCTCATACACATAATTCACCTTAATATGGTCAGGGCATATGTAAAACACTTATATTGCAGTGCCACATAAGCCTTCTAAGACAATTCATTTTTCATTTTCTGGAAACCCTTTTTAAAGCTGTCTGCCCACTGTCTTGGTTTAGATTATTTCACTGGCACTACTAAGGAATGGCTGTAATCTCCTACACTAGACAAACCTCACATTCTGGTTTTCCTTTTCAATTTGCTAAAGGAAACACACACAGCTATTCAAGGGGATAAGCTTCATCATCTAAAAGTAACAAGTCTTGGGATCTCCAGCACTGTTGCTTGACTTGAGTGCAGGCAAAGCTTCTTCTGAGGGGATGTAAGGTACAAACATGAAGAATCCCAATTTTAGATGGTAATATCACCATCCACAAGAATTAATGTAGAGTTTTCTTGATATACTTCAATAATCGCAACTGTCCTCCTTCATGATAGATGTTGAATGTTTGTTGTTGTTTTTAAATTAGAGTTTGATTTCTGAGTCAAATTTAAATACCAGCTTTGGAGGGCAATCTCCAAAACCAGTACTTTAGTTTTTGGCATTAAAACTGCTTTAGCACACAGCCATGGTTCTATCAGGAGACCCTGCTTTACTGGGGTATATGCGAGTCCTTTCTTGGATCAAACATTTTCCTAAATTAAAAGTGACATCAGGTTTGGAATTCTATTCTGTTTTGGCAATATTGATGCAAAGTTGCTAACTGGCATATCTTCAGAGTGCAGAATCTGAATTTGCTTCGCCCTTTTAATTACAAAGGATGCTCACCTCTGTACATAGCCATCTTGAATATGTAGCAGAGACTCCTGTTGCACAGAGTATCTTGGATTCTTGTACAGAAATAAGCCATGTAATAACACCTCCTCCATTAGTCAATATGTTTGTCTAAAAGATTTTGCACATAGGCTTTCATCTATCCAGTGACATAAATATTGACATATGTGTATCACTTTGCTCCATCCAGAGGCCAGGACAAGCAAACTTACCTTTCATATTATGAGTTCTGTGCGACATGAAAGCTTGCAATACTCACAAACATACCACCTTATCTAGTTTGTACCTGAGTCACCATGGAGTCAAAGCAGTAACAGCTTTCTATACCATAGCAGTAACATTCCAGGTATTTCTCAGGCAGAGAAACACTGGGTGCTTCCAGACAAAGCTTTTATTGTACAATCGCACTGCCTCATTCATGAACTGTTACAAGGTGTCCAAATGTTGCCTTCTTCAATGTGTGGCTCCCCCATGTTTTCCTGCTGCTGCTTCCATTTTTTCTTACCAGAAAATATCAGTTAAGGAAGAAAAGATACAATAGCTGCACAAAACCTTTTAAATTTTAGCCATAGGAGCCCTCCATTTAGAAACACCCATGGAAGACACCATCACAGAAATATTTCCTCACAGTCCCCCCCCCTCTCTGGCAGTCATCTGGCCTTAATTGATTGGATTAAATTAGGCTCTTTAATGTTCATTTTTCAGCTTCTCTGCCTGCCACTCAAAAATGTTGAGATTTTGTAGAGGCACCAGGAGGAAATGCAACTCCAGATGACAGGCTTTAATGGCAAATTCTAGGCCCTTTTAACATTGCTTTCATTGTATATGCAACCTTTATCATTTGCCATATCTACTAGAAAAACTAACATGAAGTTAATGTCTTCTAATTATAACTTTCACCAACATCACACCCCTACAGTGAATTTGCATAGGCTGTAACAAGGAGCATGCTATAAAATACAGACCACTATTGCTAAGGAAAGTTCCACAGAGGTAAGGAGTGAGGAATGTTAGGAAGAAAAATTATCCACATGTTTCTGAAATGCCTCAGGTTATTCATTGCTCAAGAAATTCATCCAAGCCCCCCCCCCCATTCCTTTGTAAAGGGGAACAGTAAGGTGAAAGGGGAGAAAGAAACTCTGGAAAGTTTCTCTTGCACACCTGCAGAAGAAAATGTATGATATGTTAACAGAATAGGGACGAATCTAAAGCCACCCAGAGGCATCAGGAGGCTATGGCCACATCAACACCTGCTCCTAGCAGGACAGGAGGTACCATTCTTAACATTCTCCTCCCTGTCTCTTTTGTCCCTCTGAAGACTTTGTGCAGTCTATGGCCTGACATGCTTCCCCTTCTTACAGGTAGTGAGGAATTCCCAGCCTTGTGACAGAGAGAGAGAGAGAGAGAGAGAGAGATATGAAAAAAACAGCCACAGATCAAACCTTAAAGACAGCTTTCAGGTCACTGGACATCACCTCCAACACTATGCCATACAGTCAAGGCAATTCACACAATTGACTGCAAGGCATGGCATGATGAAAGATCAAGGGAAGTACATGCATGTCTGAATCAAGCCCCCAGAAGCGGATTTGCAGTACTGAACATATACAAGAATAACTATTTTAGATCTATCCCAGCCTCCTGCTACTGACAACAGCTAGATCCAGACACTACTACTACTACTACTACTACTACTACTACTACTACTACTACTCTCCTACTGGAGGTTGGACTTCATGGCTAAACAGCCTTTAGATACTTCAATGGGTTTTAATGGCATTATTTGTTCCTTGCATCCTGATGCTCAAGAATTATGGTGGATTCCCTTAGCACCCTATCTAATTTTGCCTCTTCTATGAACTGTTACAGGCCATTTCTACTTCTAGTGGAGTACAGGTCTAACCATTGTAAAACTGTTGTATGGAACAGCATTCTTTTTCCTTTTTTCTTTTTAGACCTGCTGCTTATTACTTTCAGCTATTTGCCCTCCAGATTGCCTCTAGTTCCAAAGAAAGGTCTCTTCTACCTAGACCCAACTGTGCTCATAACACCTCTCTCTCTCTCTCTCTCTTCCCCCCCTCTCTCTCTCTCTCTCTCACACACACACACACACACTTCACCAAAGACCTTTCACGAGCTGCTACGCTTCAGTTGCTGCCAAGCAGCTATATATGTTTCATCTTCAACCCCAAAGGACTTTGTGGCTCTAGATATTTAAAGGAATTCCCAACCCCCACCTCTCTTCTTGGGGCCTTTAATGCTTTTCATAGCTACAATTAGCTGAAGGCCAAGCACAACCTTTTAAAACACCAGAGCTCCTCATTTCATCAATCATTCTGCAGAGAGATGGAATTAGGCTGCTAATGTTAATTTCATCAGACAGGGAGCTGATTTCCTCTGGGGTTACTGCATGCCTTACTGTGCCATCATTGTCTAACCCTAAATTACCTAGATCTGGGTCCCAATAGAAAGAGAGACGAGGGCAGCTGGTGGACAGCTAGATAGCTGAGCCTGACATATCTGTGCCATACCATGTTAATGCTGCACTCAGGATGAAAAATAATTCTCTCTGTTCCCTTTATACGGGAAGAGACAAGATATGGGTGAATTTGGAACAGTGGGTTCATAACGCAAGGATAGGAATGCTAATGTCTCTCTATTTCCACTGTGCCTCTCATTCCAAATAAAAGGAAATATTTTTCCAGGTTCGCTTTTAAGAAGATAAGAGCATAAGAACATAAGGAGAGCCATGCTGGATCAGACCAAGGGTCTATCTAGTCCAGCATTCTCTTCACACGGTGGCCAACCAACTGCCCACAGGATCCCACAAGCAGGATATGAGTGCAACAGCACCCTCCTGCCCATGTTCCCCGGCAACTGGTGTACATAGGCAGACTGCCTCTGATACTGGAGGTAGCATATAGCCAATCAGGACTAGTAGCCACTGATAGCCTTCTCCCCAGTGAATTTGTCCAATCCCCTTTTCAAGCCCTCTTCCACAGTTTATTCTTACCATTATTATTCTTTTGACTCGATTGCCGACTCTTTATCATACTGAAGCAGATTAAGTTCTCAGAGCCTCTTGACCACATTTCAGGAAATGGAAATACAGTATGTGACAATGTGTCTCTCATAGCAGGTAGAGCTTGGTTTGGCTCCACCCTATTTTTGTTGCAATCCCAACTCCATCTCTGTATGCCAGCCCAACCAGTGATGAACATTCTATGGACCATGACACAATCTGGCTCAAGGGAGAAGCCTGGCAACTGGTGAAACCTGGGTGCAGAAACTGGCTCAGAAATCTCTGGGCTGACTCTAGTGCTGCTGGATTGGTCTTGGTACTAGCCCAAACCTTCACTATCTAACTGTGCCACTGTACAGAGCTGAGCAAAGGAGCAAATTTCAATTACAAGTCAAAAATCGAACTTTAAGTCCACCTGTTACTGTTCTGAGATAGCATGTACTTGTCACAGTCTTCCCAAGGCCCTTGGGTTTAATTGTTGATTTGAGCAACTACGACTGTCAGAAAACGTTTAGGTGCCGAAAAGTAACCAGTGCCACATTTCTCTGGGTCGTGAGAAGGACACCACCATGACATCAACATTTTAATAGGATCTGAAAGAAACTATCTTGTAACTTTCACTTCTTGCAGTTCAGTTTAAATTAGCGACATATTTTTAAGGCATTCCTTTGGACAGAATGATGTGAAAGGAACCTCACAAGACATACTCCTCAAGCTTAGTGCATTCAATAACGGGAGTTAATATTTGCAGACTATCCTAACCTGCAAGCTAAGGGAGAGAAACATACAGGCCTGTGGCTTATGCTGGCTCAGCTTGTCTGAGTGTGGAAAGCTAAGCAGGGTCAAGCCTGGTTGTTACTTGGATGGGAGACCCCTCCTCTAGTTTCCTTCATTGAGCAGGGGGTTGGACTCGATGGCCTTGTAGGCTCCTCCCACTCTATGATCTATGAAAGTCTATGAAACCACCTTCAAAACAGATTTTAAAATGTAAACTATAAAAGATATTAGAATTAAAAAATGTCAAGCTGATAAAATATATCGCTGAATCTGCTTAATTCAGGGGTTCAGAACCACTTACAGCCCAAAGGCCAAATTCTAGCTCTCGGGGGCTGCATTCCAGTGGTGGGTGGGGCCTAAGGCAAGGGGGGGCAACACACAAAAAATACCAGCATATTGTAGCTTAAGGGCACCATCCTATACATGTTTAGACAGAAGGAAGTCCTACAATCCCCAGCATTCCCCAGCCACCCCTAAAGCTCTTGCTGCAAGGAACTAATCCTTAGGAGAGGCATTTCAACATTTCAGAATGGGAAAGAAACTGTACAAAAGCTGGGAAACCACCAAAAAATCATTGGTTGGCTTAAAGGGGATGTGTCATCCTGGGAAATCCAGGAGGGCTGGATTGCCCCCCCCCCCCCCGGTCCTGAGATTCTATGCCCCTCACTTGATTCCCGCTACTAAAATACCGGCCCATCGTTTTATTTTGTATTGTATTGTTTCTAAAAGATACTCAAGTTTAAGCAGCCCTCTGGGGGGAAAGAGCTATTAATATAGTGAAACTATATGAATGTCATCAGCCAAAATACATCAGGGCCACAATCCAACACAGAGTTAAGTGTCCTTAAACTGTGGCTTATGCTGGCTCAGCTTGTCTGAGTGTGGAAAGCTAAGCAGGGTCAAGCCTGGTTGTTACTTGGATGGGAGACCCCTCCTCTAGTTTCCTGCATGTGCCTAACTCTTATGTTAGGTCACAACCCATTACAACAATCAGGTCTATATTTATTATGTATGTTTACTACTACTACTACTACTACAGCTATACACTCATAAAGCACATGATATATTTTTTTTCTAAGCACTGTACAGCTATTTAAAGGTAAGACAATCCTTGCCTGCAGGCAGAGACGGTGTTGGGGGGCGGCCCACTAGGCCTGGAACCATGAATCTTTCATTTGGAGCCCAGGATCTCTGAGACCATCTGCCCCACCACCCAGCTGCCCACACATCTGTTTTTACAAGTCCATCTGGTGTCTAAGGACAGGGTCCTTTAAACACACACACACACACACACACACACACACACACACACACAGAGAGATATGTTACGGCATATGCAACTTTGGGTGTTTTATTTCATTTTATTTTGTCCTATGGGCCTTTGGGCACTGGATCTTTTCGGTACCTAGCACCACCCTTGCCTTCCTGCAGGCTCACGATCTGATAGACACACACCATACTAAAAGGAAAAGGTGCAGGGAGGGAAGAGGAAAGCAAGCATTGGAGCAGCATCTCCCTATCTGGCCAATGGATGGGGCCATGTTGGCTCAGTTTTAATGGGCGTTCTTTATGGAGAGGAAGGGTGAAGCAAGCTACTTGAAGCTGCTCTGCCTCTGACTGATGTAAGGGGCTAGCTTGGTCTCCCCCTTGCAGCCTCCCAAGGGCCCTTGGCCTGATGGATGAGGCCAGCATGTGCAGCCCTTCTGCTCTCTAGTCCCAGGGCATTGTGTGGAAACCACACCATAAATGCACCCCTGATCAGACGACTGGTGTTGTCAGCTATGACCACCTGAGGTTTCTGCGGGAAGACAAAATCCAGGCACTCTTTTCCTCCAATAGGGAATATTAGAGCTGTTCATGCACAGCAATGGGGTACATCAAGGTCAGAATTCCTACTTACTCAAACTTTTTCTACCTAGAATCCATTCTCACACCATTGTAAAGAGTTGTTAAACATGCCCCCCCCACACACACACACGGGATTTTATGCTCTGTATGACGTTGGAAAACAAGGAATTTGTCCAAATGACTTCGTACATGTTTTTTTTCTGCAACACTGGACAGCTAATGAAGTGATCTAGCCACTGTAACTACTAGAGTGTGCAAATTCAACTGCTGGAGAATGGAGCAGTAAGTGCAACAGGTGAAGGGGAAGGAAGATCACATGGAAGTATTAGTTTTGTCAGGATTTACTAAGATAGAACACCTCTAGTATTGTTGCACACGACAGCGATACTTCAGTGTGGAACATAAATCCTGTATATCTAGGTTAATTTCGGTCTCTCCCTGTCAAGAGGATCTCCAATTCGGTCATTGCCAATAAACTAGCATATCCTTTAAGCTTCCTGTCTGGTTTCCACAGGATTTAAGGACCTCACTTATACTATCAGGCCAGTAGTCCATCTACTCCAGTGCTGTCCTTGACTTTGGTCCAGTACTTTAAACTTTGACTGGCAATTGCTCTTCGCTCCAGATAAAGTACTTCCTTAATTTACCTGAGAACCGTGACATCAGAGATTCCAGGGATTTAACCTGGCTCCTTCTGTTTGCAAAGCATGTGCTCTGCTCTTCCACGTACCAGTGGCCCGCTCCTTCTTCCTCTCTTACATGAGCAGCCCACAATTGCTACCTGCTTGCCTTCTGCCCTGCCCCTAACAGCATGAGTATCTGGGTTTTCTTCCCATCCTGGCCACCTTTGACACCCTTTAGATCTATTCCTGCTTTGTTCCCACTAGTTTTTGCTTTACCTGCTGCTGTCCAGGTTACATGGATTGACATCACATCCCTTCAGCCCTACATGGAATGGTGGGTGACCAGGGGCATGAAAAAGTTCCGTTGAAACTAATTCAAATGGAGAAGACAGAATGGAGGGCCTTTCCAGACTGTTGGGTAATGACTGAACAATGGACTCCAAACTGTAATCCCTCTGATTTTTGCAATGGCTGTGAAATATGGAATAGTTGCTTAAGAAAATCCTGGCCTACAGCCACCAAATGCATTTTGCAAAGGCCATGAAGGAGCCATCAAATCAAGAGCAATACCTCCCCCCCCCCGCCCACCAAGGCAGTTTGCCGAAAAGACAACTAGAGTATCTCATTAACCAATTTCTGAGTGCACCAGTTGTTCTAACTAAAGAAATAAAGAAGAGGCCCTATAGCAGTGAGTTAAAAACCAAGCAGACAAAAAGTAATCTAGTTTCCTACCACTGTTTTTCCAGTAACAGTTCAACAGTATAAGTTTATCCTCTTCCTTTTAAGAGTCACACAACACAGTATACCCATGAGTGAATACATGAAACACCCGTGATGGCTGACAAACTGGTGGCACCTTTACAGAGGAGCGTATGACCTGCAGGCATGTGGAAGTAATGCAGTCTGACTGTTTCCACATAGAAATGGCTTTTTTCCCCCAGCTGAGCTTCAATAAATGAAAAGTATGAGAGTCCACACTAGCTTGGGAGTCAGAGCCATGTATCCCAAGCTGGGTATTTCTAAACTACTTCAATGCTACAGCCCAAGCTATTTCCAGTTCACTGCTGGATATCCATAAATATAACAAAGGAACCTCTTAAGGGTATTTTTCTTACTTCTGTGAGGAAAAGGAAAAACAAAACCCCAACCACTTCATTTCAACTCAGTGTTGGGGGAAAGGACCTTGTAAACTTAAAACAAAAATCTTGCTTGCTAACCAAACCTTTCGCAATCCATCACAGGTGCTAAGCTGTCTGCCAATGTTGTGGTGGTACAGTTGTTTGTAAGTCCTGAATTCTGCGTATGCCTTTGTTAGCTTCCTGTACTCCTGAAAGCTGCTAAAGTCTATGCACTTACTACTGAAAAGGCGTTTAGAACAGCCTGTCATTTCTGAATCAATTTCTATGCACCTCTTATCCCAAGAAAGCAAAAATCAGAGAAGTGTGTGTTTTTAAGCTTATGAAAGATGGGGTCTTAGGCATATTAGCAGAAGGGTCATATTTGAATGCAATGCAACCATGTTAATCTTGGATGCTTGGGTAGATAAAAAAAAATCAAAAAGCATCAGCAACTCTACCAGTTCAAAACACTTTATGATATCTCTGCATCTAAACAATTTTTTTCCAACCCAAATTATATTTTTGGAATGAACTTTGCTGGTACAGAGGTGCTATGGAGTCCCGTCCCCCCCCCAACAGCCACATTATTGCTAGATTCAATTGTGGAAAGACTTCCAGTTTGCTGAACAGCTCTGAGGAAGGCAGAAGCTCCATGAAACTGATTTCCCCCATCACACTGTGGGAGAGGCTGCACTTAAAGGCACAGGAGCTCTGTCAATTCTAGACATCCGACCTTTATGTCACAAGCATTCCAAAATAGATTGCAGCAATGAGAGAGCAAATGTCAAAATCTACTGCCCAGCATTATCCAAGTGTGGGGTTGCCAAGCCATTTAGTGACATCTGTACACAGTATAGAGAATATTCTCAATAGAGAATAACACCCCAGTCAGATGTGGGAAGGTTTCCTACTGATTCCTGCCCCACCTGATGCAGGATGCTCCTTATAATAAAGTTACACTGGAAAAATATAATCTGAAGACTAGCTCCTGAGACACACACATTCCAGTCTGATACTTCTCTTTCAACTCTAGTGTTCCATATTGGTCCTCTATCCATCAATGAGTGAAGCGTTTGTAAACTTGGCTCTCAACTTTAAAAAGTTTTTCAAACTAGTAATGGGAAGGTGCCCTTTGGCACCCTCAGCACTTATCTCCATCAGCCTCTGTTACTTCCCAGGATTTTCTTACACCTTTCCACATGGCTAAGCTTCATTAAGCATTTGTCATGGGCTCCAGACAGTGCCACCTAAAGGAGATTTGCAGGAAAGATGGAAGTGACAAATACCTCCTCTCCACTCTGTAGCATGGAATTTGCAACACATTTACTTTCTTTTTCATTACCTTACAGTGCGGTCATATTCATGTTTACTCAGAAGTAAGCCCCATTGAGTACAATAAGGCTTAATCCCAGGTACGTGGGTATAGGATAGCAGCCTTCACCTCTCATGTTCTTCTGAAAATTTCAGTGGACACTGGGGAATAAGTGTAGGCAATGATGCTTTGCTCTCTGTTCCTGATGCATTGATTCTATTAAAACGGTGAAGCATTTTGGGTAGCATTCATGGCGCAGCTTGGGATGTCGTCTGTCAAAGCTATAATCTGGAGTGACAAGCTCAGTGCTTCTTGAATCTGGAGAAATGGGGGAAGGGATGGAATGCACTTTTCTCCATTGATTTCTGCTCTACCCTAAAAATTCGGCAATCTTCCTCCTGCACTGCTTGGCCGCAACTACACGTTAGGCATAATGAATAAAGGAACTGAAAATAAAGCTGCCAAGGTCGTACTGCCCTTATGCCAATTTATGGTGCGACCACACTTAGAGTACTGTGTACAATTCTGGTCACTATGCCTAAAAAAAGATGTTGTGGAGTTGGAAAAAGGGCAGAAAAGGGCAAGTGAAATGATCCAGGGGCTGGAGCAACTCCCCTATGAGGAAAGGTTACAGCAGCTGGGATTGTTAGGGGGAGACATGACAGAGGTGTACAAAATGATGCATGGTGTGGAGAAAGTGGACAGGGAGACATTTTTCTCCCTCTCTCATAATACTAGAACCCAATGGGGTCATCCCATGGAGCTGATTGGTGGGAGGGTCAGGACAGATAAAAGGAAGGCCTTCTTCACACAGCACCAGGGCCGGCGCTACCGCTAGGCAGACCCAGGCGGCTGCCTAGGGCGCGTGGCGGAAGAGGGCGCAAATTCTGCGCCCCTTCCTCGCCTCCGGCGCGCTCCTGCCCTGCCTGCCGCCTCCGCCGCTCTTCCACCCGCCCGCTTGCCGGCCGCTGCCGCTGCCACAGCAACCGCCCCCCGCGCGCGCGCGCGCCCGCCAACCATCTACCTACCTTCGTCCCATCGCGTCGGAGGAGGAGGAGGCGGCGGCAGCAGCCAGCAGCGGTGGGCGGTGGGAAGGTAGGTGGTTGGCGGACGGGCGCGCGGGCGCGCACGCGCGCGGGGGGTGTTGCAGAGCAGGGCTGCTTTGCTCCGGAGGCCCCCCCCACGGCACGAGGGGGGGCGCCTAATATAATTTGGCCTAGGGCGCCAAACAGCCCTGCACCATTCCTGCACAGCACATAGTTAAACTATGGAATTCACTTCCACAAGATGCAGTGATGGCCACCAATTTGGAGAAATTCAAAAGGGGATTGGACAAATTCCTGGAGGAGAAGGCTATCAATGGCTACTAGTCCTGATGGCTATATGCTACCTTCAGTATCAGAGGCAGTATGCCTATGTACACCAGTTGCCGGGGAACAAAGGGCAAGAAGGTGCTGTTGCACTCATGTCCCGCTTGTGGGATCCTGTGGACAGTTGGTTGGTTACTGTGTGAACAGAATGCTGGACTAGATATACCCTTGGTCTGATCCAGCATGGCTCTTATGTTCAGACATTCGGAAAGAAACCAAACTCTTATTTGCTGGATAGAAGACATAGATGCTGCTCCCTTTTCGCAACAGCTACTGTATGTTTATCTATTCACAGGTTTTGCTGGCCTTGGATGGGGTTTGCTTTTAATAAAGCCATTTATCCAAGACAGGATTTTAAGTTCTGTCTTTTCCGCTGGCTGCTCTAGGAAGAACAAATATTCCATAGCTAATAATCTTAGTTGGTATCTATGCATACCCAGTGAAGCTGAGAGATGCTTCTGAGGTATGAAATCTGCTGAGGGATATTCCTAGTGTTAGTGTTAACTGATACAGTTGGGTCCATTATTCAGTATGTGCCCATCTTAATGCTGAGACATTTAAAGTTATTCATGTGTATTCTTTTTTATCCCACCCCACCCAGATTGTGAAGGATCACCAACAGGATCCGGGCTTTCTCCACACAGATATTTTAAGAAAACTAGGCCATACTGTCAACTGTATGTGTCTGAACAGAACTAAGCAAGCAAGAAAGAAATATACTAAGAAATATACTAAGCAAGAAAGAAATTATACTAAGGGTTCACATTATCTCAGTAACCCTTTTAAAGCAGGTTGTAATTATTACAGATGGGGGAGCTAAGGCTGAGAGGCAGTAGCTTGCCTAAGGCTTCCTAATAAAGTCATGGCCCATGCACAATTTGAATCCAGGACTTCTTGATTCCTAGCTCAGTCTCTTACAGCACAATTCTATGCATGTCTACTCAGAAGTAAGTCCCACTGAGTTCAGTTGGGCTTATACCCATATAAGTGTATATAGGATTGCTAGCCTTAGCCACTAGCCTCAAAGAACATGACTATGAAGGCCTATTGACCACTAAAAACCCTGCCTGTACACATGCTGAGTTCTAAGGCTTCCCTGTTTCCAAAATTTGTCTCCCTTTTCCTGTCCTACTGAGGCACTGTTACCACTTTATTGTCCCCCATTTTCCCCTGGCCGCCTTTCCTCTCACATGAGATGTGGTCCGTACAGTCTTATCTCTGGTTCTCTGAACAGATGACTAGAGCAAAAACTCAACAGCAAGAAAACTAATGCATGGGTAATCCTTGAAAGCATAATGAAAGTCCTTTACAGTCAGGAAGAATAAGACTACAGTGTTGTTCCCCATGACGGTTGTTTCCATTTATTGATGGTGTAAACTGATGGCCTGACAGCTCCGGAGACTGAATTTCATTCTCCACAGACAGGTTCAGCATGAGGAAGACGGACATGTGTTCCCCGCACCTTGAGGCACACCAGTTTTCTTTATTCTGAGTTGCTGTTTAGTGATCCTAAGATTAGCTGATAAAAAGAACTTTCCCCTTCCTATCTGGTTTATTTCTGGGGTGACAAAAGCCTCTACACTTAAATCGACATTAAAAAAAAAAAAACCCTTCATATGGGCCAGCAAGAGAGATCCCACTGCTGTGGCTTCTCCCCAACAGTTCTCTCGCAATTCTGTTTCTACCCTACTCCTCCCTGCACCCCTCTGTATTTCTAGAGAGGATATGAAGTTGTCAGAGGAAAATATGAAGAGCAAGGCCAAGCCTCAGGGCCTTTTTTCACACATGAGGCTTAAAGAGGCTTTTGCTTCAACAGTTTTGTGATGCAGATGTAAAGCCTACACTGGCCAAAATGCTTATCTGCATTACCAATGCCACTCCTTTGTGGTCTCTTCTGCAAAAATCTGACAATTCAGATAAAGAGCCATAGCAGAAGCTTAAAGGCAATTGAAGCCTTCTCTCTCTCTCTCTCTCTCTCTCTCTCTCTCTCTCTCTCTTCCTGGGAGCCACACTTGAATTGCTTGAAAGCTTATGCATCTATTTAGCCCACATCAATTTTGTATAGAGGATGGATATTGAGCAGGACTTTATGAGTCACCAGTCTCTTAGACATGCCAAGTTCCTTGCTCATTTAAGACCTGACAATGGCCTGGTTTACACATAAGGAGAAGCTCCACCATGGGTGAATTTCCCTGTGGGAGTTTTCACTGTAGTGGCTGTCAACATTTTAAATAATCGGGGAGTGTCCCAGCTTCTCATTACTGCACACCCAGCAAAGGTGGGTTGTTGGGGTGGTTGAGAAGCCACTGACAACCCTAAAACAGCCCATGGGTTCTGGGTGGCTTGTCAATCACCCCAACAAAAGGGGGGAAAAGGCGGGGTATAAATATAATAAACAAACAAACAAACAAACAACCCACCCTCGCTGGGTTTACAGTAATGAGAAGCTTGTGGCAGTGGGGCTTGGATCAGCAACCTGGTGCCCATGGGTGACACAACCCACCATGGCTAATAAGCCACAGTGGGCTGCAGTCATCATGTGAACCCGGTCAATGACTTTCATACCAAACCTTTCCAATCTCAGCCATATATCTGGCAAGGCGTTCCAGTGACATCATCGATCAGATGTCCTTTTAATTTGATACAAAGGATTTTAGTCTGCAAATCTCTGTTTTGAGCCTGGGTCTAACCTGCAGACCTCATGGCCACAACAACTGGCCCAATTTTGGGACTTTTCTGTCATCATCCCCTTGCTTTTTGTACCACCTAGCCTGATGAAGGGATCTGAAGAACTCAAAAGCATGCACACTTTTGTGGTATTTTGGTTGGTCCTAATAATAAAGGCATTGCCCAAATGTGGATTTTGGATTTATTTTTATTTTGCAGCAAAAAGACATTTCAGGCATACAGTTAGAAACATTAGAAACAGAGAGCCAATGTGGTGTAGTGGTTAGAGTATTGGACTGGGACTTATTTATTATTTTATTTACAATATATATTAATATAATATATTAATATTTATATAATAAAATAAATAAAATATACTGCTCCACAGCTAAACAGATTCCAGAGCGGTGGACAAGAAAAAGGTAACACAGATAAAAGGAAATAATAATATGCTAAAAACTACTTTAAAAGACTTGGGAGATCTGGGTTCTAGTCCCCACTCAGCTATACAGCTCACTGGGTGACTTTGGACCAGTCACTTGACTCTCAGCCTAATCTACCTCACAGGGCTGTTGTGAGGATAAAAAGGAGAGGAGGAGGACCTTGTAAGCCGCCTTGGGTTCCTTGCAAGAGGAAAAACGGTGGGATATAAATGTAACAATAATAAGACATAAACATAGGAAGCCACCTTATACCAGGTCAGACGATTTGTCCATTTAGTCCAGTATTGCCTCCTCTGACACCAAGTGACTCTTCCAGAGTCTGCAGCAAGAAGAGGTCTTTCCTATTAAAGGCCACCTTTCTTAAATGGTGAAGCCAGGGATCAAATGTGGGATCTTTTGAATGCAAAACATGTGCTCTACCACTAAGGTATGAACCCTCCCCTTAAAAATGTGAAATCATGTAAGAAGACACCAATATAGTGGACACTTGTGAAGGAAACGAAATAGTTAAAAGAAAACCTTACAAGAGATTCTAGCCAGGCATGTGGACAGATTGCCAGGGTCCTGACTAATACTAAAAGAATGTAGTCAATGGCTGGTGATGACTGTGGCAATGACTGACAATGGCCGTCAATGGCTGTTGTTGATTCACAAAGGTTGAGGTGTTTTGCTGTCTCACCCTGTCTACGTGACCAAGATAAGAAAATACCTAGCAGCTGCTTGATTGTAAGATCATCTTCCTGTCTCCTTGTAAGGAAATCCCCCTCCCCTAAAGCAAACCCCCCTTTTGTCTTGACCTTGCTGACCAATGTAAAGAACTGTTGCCAAATGACCAGACTTATGTATGCTATAAAAGTGGTAGTAAAAGCCCCGCACGGGGTTCTGCTTTGCGACACAGTCCGCAGGACCAATTGTGCACAATAAACCTTTTTCCAATAACCCGAGTTGGTCCTCGTTGTCCTTATCTGAGTTAAGGGGTGACCACTTCACTTGCTTCATGGTGAAACATGTTGTCCCATGGAAATATCCTAGGTTGCTCACCTTAAGTTCCCCGTAGCTGGCTTTTGAGGATGCTCTCATGGTATACGGCAGCAAGATGTAAAAGGCATACAGGAAGGATGTTGGAAGATGTTGCAAACCAAACCAGGCCTCTGCATCCACAGAGACCAAGTGCCCCTAAATCATATGTAGCAAATGTGCTCTTCTAATTCAGTCATTTGGGAAGGTGTGGATAATAAGATATAAATGTGATGCACCAAAATTCAAACTTATAACTCGGGATAAAAATACAACATCTAGTAGTGCTGAGGATGCCTTCAGCAGTGAAACTGAACAGTATAGATTCCCTGCCCTGAAGGAACTTATGACTTAATATGTAGATAAGCTACTAGGTAAACATTCTTTAACACTGTGTTACTCAAGTACATTTTGCAGTAGGCCAGCCTAATCCATGATATGCAGTCCCAAGGGAGCCATTGACTGGGTTTAGACAACACAATAACCCACACTCAAGGGTTGACTATGGGTTGAGCGTGAGTTGTTGTTGAACCATGGGTTGTTGTTAAACTGTGGATTATCGTGTTGTCTGAACCCAGCTGTGCTAACAAGCCATGGCTTGTTAACCATAAACAACCCATGAAGAGAAGCCATGGTTTGTTGTTGGGTTGTGAACTGTGGGTTGTTCACTATAGTTTGTTATCTTGGCTGGGTTCAGACAACACAATAACCCACATTTCAACAACAACCCACAGTTCCATGACAACCCACATTCAATGCATACTCAACTCTTGAGTGTGGGTTACTGTGCTGTCTGAACCCTGTGCCATGCACAGGCTGCTCATGGTGGTTCAGCACCCCAGTCTCAGCCACCATGTGTCTTTTTGTTACTGTAAATCTCATAAAAAGCCAAGCCTTTTCGCTCAAAGGGTGAGAAAATCCTTTCCCAACAGGCCTGTGCCTTACGCTGGCTCAGCTTGTCTGAGCGTGGAAAGCTAAGCAGGGTCAAGCCTTCTTCACACAGCACCAGGGCCGGCGCTACCGCTAGGCAGACCCAGGCGGCTGCCTTCAGCAGTGAAACTGAACAGTATAGATTCCCTGCCCTGAAGGAACTTATGACTTAATATGTAGATAAGCTACTAGGATTGTTGCGGAAAAATTGATCTACTGCATTGTGTTTTTCAGAGGTTCTTAGAGAGGAAAGTTTATTAGTGAATTCACGGATGGCATCTGAGCACAGTCAGGAATGCCAACAAGAACACAAGGGAGACACTTCCATTTATACTGAATAATATCATGTAGAGGTCAGGTGACAATTGAGTCAGTACAGGAAACTGAGAGACAATTCAAAAGGAGACATTTAAACAAAAACAAAAGATCAGGTACTGCCCATCTTCCAGCCATCATGCTAATCAGTAGTCTTTCCCAAGGTGATAATGGCTTACAGTACTTTTAGCATAAGAAGGAAAGAGATGCTTAGGCAAATCAATAGGTGATTTTCCCTCATTGTTGTTCTACAGAAGGTCAAGGAAAGGGTCTGACATGTCAGGACATGTTTCTGTAAGGTAGAAGGAAAGGTCTGACTTCTAGGCCTTTCTGTTTAAACTAAAGCCTGGACAAATTTTACTTCTACACTGTGCCATGCACAGGCTGCTCATGGTGGTTCAGCATCCCAGTCTCAGCCACCATGTGTCTTTTTGTTACTGTAAATCTCATAAAAAGCCAAGCCTTTTCACTCAAAGGGTGAGAAAATCCTTTCCCAACAGGCCTGTGCCTTACGCTGGCTCAGCTTGTCTGAGCGTGGAAAGCTAAGCAGGGTCAAGCCTGGTTATTACTTGGATGGGAGACCCCTCCTCTAGTTTCCTGCATTGAGCAGGGGGTTGGACTCGATAGCCTTGTAGGCTCCTTCCAACTCTATGATCTATGAAATCTATGTAATGTAGAGTATGTAATGTAGTTATTCTAAGCAAATGCTGGAATATGTAGGTTGTTCCAGGTTCATTAACCCTAAACATAAATAGCTTTATGTGGAGAAAGCCCAACACAAGTCTGCACAGACACACACAGTCTTCGCCCAAGGGAGGGGGCGAGGAAGGGGGGATGAAGTCACAGGAGAAATAGCCAGACAGACCGTCATCCCCCAACAAAGAAGAGTCTCGGTGGAAATCCACAAAACCCAGGAAGGACCATCAAGAACCATCAAACTATCAGGGCAGTCTCAAAGAGCTGTGAAGTACCAGTACGTCACCTTCTTCCCGGGCAGGAATAAGCCCACCTGATACGAAGGGGCAGGCATAAGCCCCCACCTGACCTGGAGGGTGGAGAGAGCGGGAACTCGGGTAGAAAACCCCTCTCCCTTCCGGTAGAGGGTTGTTGGGAACACAGGGTACTTCGGGGCCAGATTCGTCTTCCAAGCGGCAGCCTGAGTAAGCCATTCTCATCCCCGGATCGGCCGACCCGGAGCCAGGCTGAAACTGACTAGCGTAAAGTCTCTGATCTGAGGTAATTGACCAGATTCAATCCGCTAGCCTAGGAGCCTGTTTCATTGATGAATGCGGGGGTCAACTAAGGTTGTGTTGACATTGTAGTATTCCTGGAAAGCTGTTAGTTCCGCTCTGTGTTTTGTGTAAACAAATAAAAGCCTTATTTGGTCATTTAAAGGGCTTCGGTTTCCTCTTGTGCGCGAAAGCCTCTCAGGTGGTCGCCAGCGCTCGTACGGGCTGTAACTCAGTGCTGGTTAACCCGTTAAGCGCCGAACTCACGCAAAGGATCCTGCTAGTGATCCTTCACACTTTACTACAAGAAAGTGTCAATTAACCTGAATAGAAAGAGGAAGAAAAATCCACCATTTCGCCAAACTTTAAGCACCCCAACTGTGGAAACAAAAGGATGATTAAGAGATTCTAAGTGGATCTGAGAATACAGCTGAATAGGAGGAATTTGTTGTGAGGGGTGAATGCTATTTTAGATTAACTGCCTCACACCGTGAGTGGGGTTGTTGCCTGACTCGCACTACTTCAGGCTGGAAACAGGAAGAGCAGGCATCTGAGCCAAACTGCAGTATCCACATGACCCAAGAAATGCCCCACATGCCAGGACAAATGCTCAGGCCAAAATTTGCCAATGTTAGCAGCCATACTTTCTTTGACACTGTGCCCCCTTTGATGTAGAGAGCAATACCACCCCAGTAAGCCCTTCCCAGAGAGTTTATAAATCCTCCAGATTTGTTATGCCTACTATATCTATGTTTAGGTAAGCACTCTAACTCCCCTATCTTGACTTGGAGACTTCCTAAACAGAGGAGGTCATAGCTCAGTGGTAGAGCAGTTGCTCTGCATGCAGAAGGTCCCAGGTTCAATACCCGGCCTCTCCAAGTAAGGCTAGGAAAGAATTCTGCCCGAAACCCTGAAGAGCAGCTGCCAGTCAGTGTCAACAATACCAGGCTAGATGGACCCAAGGGTCTGACTTGATATAAGCAGCTTCCTATGGTCTTACATGATGTCCCTCTCCAAATTTCTCTGGCATGTGCATTTTCCCTTTTGGTCCTTTGGGGCTATCATGTCCTATTACTGTATGCTTGTATCCTATTTCTACCATAACATTTTTATCCTCACATGCTCGGGATGAGTCTTCCTGAACTGGATGGTCTACAGCTCCTGTCAGCTTTCCCCCAAGGATCAGTTTAAAAACTGCTCTGTCACCTTTTCAATGTTAAGTGCCAGAAATCTGGTTCCATTCTGGTTCAAGTGGAGCCTATCCCTTTTGTAGAGGCTCATCTTGTTCCCGAACATTCCCCAATGCCTAGCAAATCTAAACCCCTTCTCCGCACATCACCATCTTATCCATGCATTGAGACCCATCAGCTTCACTACTTAGCTGACCCTACACATGGAACTGGTAGCATTTCAGAGAAGGCAAACTTGGATGTTCTGGCTTTCTACCTCCTATCTAGCAACCTAAATTTGGCTTCCATTACTACATTTCTCCATGCAACTGGAGCTAATGTGCACTACAACCACTGACTTCACCCCAGCGCTGGACACCTTTCTTGTGAACAAGTCATCCAGAAATGTAAATTGTTGAAGCTGATTGGTGGGAGATTCAGGACAGATAAAAGGAAATGCTTCTTCACACAGCGCATAGTTGAACTATGGAATTAACTACCACAAGATGCAATGATGGCCACCAATTTGCATGGCTTTAAAAGGGGATTGGACAAATTTATGGAGGAGAAGGCTATCAATGGCTACTAGTCCTGATTGGCTATATGCCACCTCCAGTGTCAGAGGCAGTATGCCTATGTACTCCAGTTGCTGGGGAACATGGGTGGGAGGGTGCTGCACTCATGCCCTGCTTATGGGTTTCCCAGTAGCTGGTTGGCCACTTTGTAAACAGAATGCTAGACTAGATGGACCCTTGGTCTGATCCAGCATGGCTCTTCTTATGTTGCATCATAGCCCTACTGTAAAGAACCCTGACTTTAGTCAGTCTTTTGTGGTCCCAACAAATGCCTCACTTACAGAGACAGGAGCTATTGTATCCCATGGATTTCAAGGACAGGAATACCCCCATCTTCATCTAAGCAAAATACTTTTGCCCCAGGAGCAATCCTGTTCTTCTATTGAAAGGAGACATTAATCCTCTATGGGGGTCATCATTGCACTCAAAAGATTACCCTTAGGACATGCCTTTCACTTTACTGACAGACCATGCCCCATTGCAATGACTAGCTCACAAGAAAGACTTAAGATTGAGTTACCTGATAATACCTAGCCCTCCAACTGTAAATGTTCTAGGTCATCCACTGGACAAGCAGGGTTTTCCCCACTACCACCTTACTAGAGAGGAGTCACCTTTGGAGACAGGATGTCCCACTTCTACACTCTTGGAGGGAGGGACCCTATAAGCAGTGCTGCTGTCTGACTCACCCTGCCACAAGATGGAGACAGCAGAAGAGGGTGTCACAGCCCTGCTAAAGCAGCTCAAGGGCCAGACACCACACCAGGGATGGGGACTCGGACTCGAGGACTCGACTCGTGAGTCGGACTGAGTCCCCCCTCTGACTCGACTGGGACTTGAGTCCCAATATTTTTAATGGGACTCGAGACTCGACTCGGGACTCGAGACCAAGGACTCGTCAACATCCCTGCTTGATGCCACCTGCAGGTGCTGCCTGGACCCAGTTGCAGTAACAATTCAAGTTTATTTTTTAAAATCATTTTCCTAATGCAACCTTTCAGATATTTTGGGTTTGGCTGCCTCTGCCTGCCTGTTTGGGGTTTCCTGCCTCCTCTGCCTGCCTGGTCTCTTCTTAACCAGTTCCACAGTTTGAATTGTCCGAGACAAACGCCTCTGCCTGCCTGCTTTGGGGTTCCCTGCATCCTCTGCCTGCCTGGTTATTTTGGGTTTGTCTGCCTGGTCTGTTCTTGTCAAAATCAGTGGCAGAGTTTTGAGATAAAAAGGCACACTTGTGTCTAGAATTTATTTAAGCCACACATCTGAAGTAGCCTTATTTTGTTGGGGGAAAACCCCATTGATTTTAATAGGGACTCGTGGAGTCAGCTTTGGGAGTGACTTGGGACTCGTGACTCGTGAGTCACCATTTTGGAGCAAGGACTTGGACTCGGACTCGAGACTCGGGTCCAAAGACTCGTGACTCAACTCGTGACTCGAGACCAAGGACTCTTCAACATCCCTGCACCACACCCAGGCAAACGATGATTGATGATTGCTGTAGCCTGCTAGCAGCTACCTGCTGCTCTCCCCTGCAGCTGGTCAAGTCCACCAGAAATTCACATGGGAAGAGCCTCAAGAAAGGGAAGTGGAGGCCTACCCCCCCCCCCCAATTGCCAGTCAACACCTCTGCTCTTTCACATGTAGGAGTATGTAGATATGCCCAAAACAATTTGTCAAGTGTGCACATTCTTTTAAAGGGAATATTTATCTCTACTTGGACTGTTGAATCAATATTTTTCTCCATGTTTAATCTTCTTCACCATGATAACAACAATCATTTTGAGCAGCAAAATCTACTTGATTTGCCATGGAACGTAGGGCTGCTGTATTACCAGGAGTAAGTAACCGCTCAGAACATGACCGGCCTTCACTGCTAATCCTGGTTGATGGTAGGGAGGGACCGTTCTGGGAGTCAGCCATGTGGTTAAAATTGCACACTGTGTATTCCCCCCCCCCTTTCCCTTTTCTTTCCAGACATGCAGAATTACTCTGTGCAGCCATAGATGTGTCTCTCGGCTGCAGTGCCTCTGCCTTTCCTCTTCCAGATGCTGACAGGATCTGAATCGGTGGACAGAGAGAAAGAGCTCTTCTGGTATATGCATGGAAACTGGACAGGGGATGAATAGCAGACGGGAAGAAAGAGCAAAGTTGGTTAGTTTTCTGGCACATGGATGCAATTACACGGAGCACATTCCAGAGGCGTTACTTTGAATTCTGAGCAGGTCTGTTTGCCATTCCTGAGTGGGAAGAAAGTGAAAAAAGGGAAGAAAAGTCTCTTGCACAGAGACGGAATGTCTGCACTTTCCATCCTGTTTCTAGGTAAGAGGTGTTTGTTTTGTTTTGTTTTAAATTTAATCTCCTAAATACTGAAGTTACAAATGCAGCAGTAAGCAACAAGGGAGGGGCTCTTGGAAAAAGAAGTTACTTTATAAAGAAAGGCTGCTATCAAAGTTTGTTGAGTATGGAGAGCATCTGTTTTCACTTTCTTGCGTTTTTATTATTTTCATGGCTAGCGCAAGCAAAAGAATAGTTAAAAAACACTTTTCTTTCCCCCTTGGGATTAATGCAGTTTAAAGTATGAGTCTGTGTCTTTCTAAAGGTATGAGCTTTTTTTTTTTTTAACACAATAAGCTGTTATAGAGTTTAATACTTCTCTTGAAGAAATCTTAAATGTTGCTTACAGGGCTCTCTCTTTCTCTCCTTCCCTCTCTTTTTCACACTCAAAACATGCAGAGGTTTTTATGGAACAAAACCTTATATTAGTTTGTCTTCCACAAATGTGAACAAAGAATCTTTGTTCCAGGATTGGTGGTCAATCTACTTAACTTTGTTTGGGGGGGTAGTGTCCCCCCCCAATGTATTTCTGATATTTTAAAGGCGTCTATTGTTTCCTATTGATACAGTAGACAGCCCAAATTAGAAACAGATGTGTTAAAGAACAAGTGGGAGAGAGGTACAGGGGAAAGTGGCAGAAAGAGGGGAATGGAGGGATAAGAGAAGATCAAGAAATTGAAAGACAAAACAGAACAAAAGGACAACAAAGGAGAGAAAATAAGAGAGGAAGGTATGGAGGGAGCTGAAGACAACAAGATGCGGGTGATCTACAGAGAGGAAAGGGGGAAGCAAGAGACAGTAGAATAAAGGGAAGTAATCTCTATTTGATACATTATAGAGAATCACATCAGGTTTGCCACAGAATCAACAGGGAGCAGCAGCTAATGATGGCTTCCAGATGAGTGTATCTGTAAGATCCATGTGTTTGCAAATGTGTTGCTGTCACATTCACGCTTTCCATTTTTAGGTATATAACTAAAACATCTAAAGCACAATCCAAAGTAAGCACCTTGAAGAACCAGTTATTTCAATGGAGGAGATTTAAGCATCGATTGAAATCGAGGGGACTTCAGAGTGCTTAACTTTGGCTGGATTGCGGACACAGTGTTGTGAAATGGCCACAAAGAGGGCCACAAAGGAGACAGGGAGAGAACATTCAGGGGAACTAGTGAAGGAGGGATCATTTACCAAAAGTATACTTCAGATACTTATTACGGGACATATTCATCACAGACAGCTACTTACACTATACAAAGAAAGACCGGCAATTATTTACCATAGATGGCAATAAACACAGCTCCTGCTTCTTCTGTCATTTTCATAGAGTGGACAAAATAAGTTAGCAGCAATATGTCCAATAGTATAAAAGAAGTTCACTGCAAAATGGAGGCAGTAAAAAGATGGAGGAAATTATTAAGAAAGGCAGACTAGAGTAAAAGGAGACAAACGCTGATCTCCCTTGTGACAGAGTCAGCTGCGCCCTCCTTCTCCACCTCTCCAGAGACACCACTGTGTGGAGAATGAGCTTCTTCCTCAGTTCCACTTACCACATTGGACTGACAAGCAGGCAGCTCTGTGAAAGATCCCATATCAAGGCTTCCTAAAGACTACCATGCCTTGATCTCTCCACCTTAGAAGACCCAAAGTAGATCCAAGACAAGATGCCTCACCCTCTTAGGAAAGCTAAGGAAGGAGTGTATCAGAAAGCCCTGACAGAAGGAATGGAGGATGGAAGAATGATGGAGTACAAGGTTTCGGTAGCTGATGCTTCTAAGGATGTGAAATAGATGTATGCTGGATCATCAATGCAACTGGCTGAGAAGGAGTAAACATGAATGACACACTCCAAACCTTGTCCCCTACCAGCTGTGTCACATATCAGTCCTACATAAAGGCTTCCATCTCTTGAGCAGCTCCAAGCTTCAGCTTTCTTCTACAGGGAGAGGCTACCAGAGGCAGCTAAGTGATGTTTCAAAAAAAGTCGGTGGTGGAAAGGCAAGAGAAAGCATGTCCCTTGTAGCATTAGCTATGGCATCAAGTCCCGATACATTGTTTGGGCAGTAGTTAGAAGTTTCTTGCAATCTCCCAGCCTTCTGAGCAGACCAGACTGAATCAGAAGAGTGATGACATCCAATATATGCGCTTCAAAACAAAGCCCAGCATGGCACAAGCTCTTTTGCTAGTACCTGCTACAATTTGAAGACAGATGATTAACAGGGGAAATGTCACATACTGACGGAGTACAATTGGGACTGGTGAATTTGTACAGTTGGGACTCTGGAAACAAAAAGATTTTAAAAAATATTTCCTCATCCATCCAAAGGGCTAGTGGAGATACTCAATATGAAGGTTATTGCCTTCATGCCTGCTTCTGGGATTCCTGGAGATATTTGGTCGGCCATTGTAGAAAGGAATATGCTGGACTAAATGGATCTTTGGTCTGATCCTACAAGTCTCTCTTATCTTGCATCCAGTGTTCCTCCCCAGTAGTTTTCTCATCTTATGACAGATTGAATCAAAGGACAAGGTTGACTCCTTTTGAATAAGATCAGGCTATTTGTAGCCATCTTGTTCACACTGTGCAAGAGACACATACTAGATGAATTAAGCAATTACAAAAGTGTAACAATCTCCTAAAATAGAGGGAGGCCAATTCACTAACACCTGAAGCTCAGTACGCAGAGTAGTAGCCAAGTCTGTTTATACCCAGAGACATGGGCCTTGAGCACACATTACAATTCAGGGTACAGTACCTCATACTCAGACAGTTCTTAATTTCTAAATGTGTTCCACACACATTTACCACCATACATAATAGCAACTTTAATTCTCCAGGTGCCAGTTCTTGTGTAGTCACAATCATCCATGCACAAAAGGGAGATATCGGCAGGCTAGTGGGAACTCCAAAGTTTGCAGAAGTACCAAAATATCAGCACAATGAAGACTGAGCATGTAAAGTGGCCACAAAATGCTGACAGACTGGTGTGTGTGTGTGTGTGTGTGTGTGAGTGAGTGAGATGGAAAACCAGGTGGGAGGGGACATGGAATGGAGTATCATGAATAGAACTCCACACTGCAACATTTTGTTGCAGCTCCACTTGTTATAACATTAACCTAGACAGTAAAGGCAGGAGGGTAGGAATTATGATGGGTTATAGATACTGTAACTTAAATGTTAATTTGTGGACAAGACAAATGTGACCAGAGTTCAGAAACAGGAAAGTGGAATATGTTTACCTTAAATCCACCATAACAAAAAACCCTTTGGTACTTATTTCTCTTTTAACCTTTTACCCCTGTCAAACCATAGTCATGTTGTTGCTACATAAATTAATGCTTGCATTCCTTCCCATGTATACTTCATGCCACACCTGCTACTTAAATTTCTGTGTTAGAAAAGTTTTACTTTTAAGATGCAGGTTTTCATGTGTCTTATATAGTTGGGCAAAGTAACAAAACAAAATCAGTCCCAAGACCTGGGTTATGCCACTGTCCTGGGATGCTGCAAGAGGAGGACTTTTTCTCTTTCCCAGTTTTTTCTTCCTCAGAAGATAGTGATCACAATATATGTAGTCATCCTTTCAAAGAGTACTTCCTTAAAAGGAAGGACTTCTTCACACAGTGCATAGTTAAACTATGGAATTCATTTCCACAAGATGCAGTGATGGCCACCAATTTGTGTGGCTTAAAAGGGGATTGGACAAATTCCTGGAGGAGAAGGCTATCAATGGCTACTGATCCTGATGGCTATTTGCTACCTCTAGTGTCAGAGGCAGTATGCTGGGGAACATGGGCGGGAAGGTGCTGTTGCACTCATGTCCTGCTTGTGGGATCCTGTGGGCAGCTGGTTGGCCACTGTGTGAAGAGAATGCTGGACTAGAGGGACCCTTGGTCTGATCCAGCACGGCTCTTCTTATGTTCTTAAGAGACAACCCACTATTTAATGGGCATTTCTATAGCTTAGGTATCAAGATTCTTTTGGACATGGGTTGTATCAACATCCTAAAGGGAAACCCTGAAAGGGCTCTTACGTTACTACTTCAGTGTTTTATAGCAATGGACTACAATACTCAGCATCTTATGGAATTATTGGGCAATTTAGTGCTGTGGGGTTGGGCTAGGATTCATAAAGAACAGTAGGGCATTTAAGTAACCTCATCTCTGAAAACTTGTTTACATGCAGTCGCTTTGGATCCCTGGCAGCAATCCCTGCGTCACTACACAAGAACAGGGGGTAATTCCTGTTCCAACACACACGGGTGTAGGGAAGGAGTTGGAGATCAATGCCCTAGCCTAGAGAGAGGTAAAGTTGCAAATGTCTGTCCCACTCTAGTATGGCTCTGCTGAACAGAATTCTGCAGAGCACACACCAAAGAAAACCTCATTTTGCTGCCAGGGTTGCCCAATGTAATTTGAGTAAAGTTTTACGTGTCTTTCCCAGTCATTGCACCTTCTGAGGTCCATAGAATATCTGAAGTTAAGGGGGTGGGACAGGCTGTTGCCCTCCAGATGTTTTGGACTCCAACTCCCACAATCTCTGACCATTGGCTGTGTTGGCTGGAGCTGATGGGAGTTGTAGTCCAACATTATCTAGAGGGCACCAGGAGGGAAGTAAGTTGCACTGAACTCAGTGGGACTTGCTTTTAAGTAAATGTTTTTAGGGTCAGGCTGTAAACCACATTTAGGAGGGTGGAATATAACTCTGTCTGTAAACAGGATTTATATATCACCCTTTAAAAGTAGTCCACCCTTTAGGTAGCATGATATAATTGTTTGCTGAAGAATCCTAGGTTCAAACGTTTGTGTTTCTGAGTAGCTATGGATAAAATGCCTTTCTTGTGTTTACTACTTCATCTTTTAAATACTGTTGTTATCCTATGAAGGAATCATAGGACCAGTGATACTAAGAGCCAATTCAAACAACCATTATATCATCATCATCATCATCATCATCATCATCATCATCATCATCACCATCATCACCACCACCACAACAACAATGAATTTAATCTACTTCTAAACTGAAGTTCCCAAAGCTCCCAAAGCAGCTTGTAAAGTAACACAAGCCACTATTGACTTCAGATTCTGTTATGTTTAATGAGTCTTATGAATGCTCCAACACATATCTAGATCTGTAACATCTGAATTTATTTATTTGATACCTCACTCTTCAATTCACCAGAATTCCCAGAATGGCTTAGAAATTAAAACATACATATATACAATTAAAATTCATATAATGACGTTAAAAACAAACACAGAGTGTCATTGATTATATTTGGTGAGTCTGATGTTCTAGCCCATTTTATGAATCTGTATAACTTATTCCAGTCAGAGATTTTTTTTTCTAGTTGCAGAACTTGGAAGTTGGAACTATAGTGCAGAATCTCTCTCTCTCTCTCTCTCTCTCTCTCACACACACACACACACACACTGCATTTTGTCTATTTCTAATGTTCTGTGGATCTCGTAATGTATGTAACAAGTGAAAGCTTCTTGCTGTATTTGCTGGCATTTTCTTCTGCATCCAGTTCTTTACACTGCTAATGGATTAGGGTTTGCTGTATAGCCAGTAGTATGTGCTTGTAGCCATTTGACCACAGGGATGTAGTTTTATTAGATTTTGTAAAACAAAGTAAGATGAAATTTTTAGAGGGGAGACTTGTAGAAAAATAATCCTAAACCCTATAGGCAGTAGCCAGAATTTCCTTGCCCTCAGTGCTGAAGCTGCTAAGCGATGCTCCTGCAGGGTCTATCTTACACATGACATTTCAAACATAGGTGTTGATTGGATTATCTGTAGTTAAAGATTTTCTGGCACTTGCTACTCTCTATCATCATCAATGGCAGTTGAATTATTATATATTCCAGATGGATATGGGGGTGGGGTGACAGCATCTATAAGAAAACATGGCACGCTAGGCTTCAGGGATGTTCCATTCATCCCCAATTTTGGCATGTTTTCAACTAAGTTTGGGAAAAGATCACATGTATGCCCCATTTAAATAGTGGTTTTGGAATGCAAATTCAAAAAGCCAAGGTTAGCAGCAGCCATATTGAGAGAGAGACTCCAAAAGAGAGAACACTGTGCTTCACTCCTGAGGCGACGCAGCACACAATAGAATCTCAGAAGACCTAAAATGAAGGCTGTTTCAACAAGTGTTTCTTTTGGGTTCTTGTATTTCCCATCTCTAAAAATCAAGTGAAAGTGCTAAAGACTAGAACATACATTTGATTTTTAAAGGATTCACTTGCACTTTTTATAGTGCATATTCATAAATGATTCACTCCAGATTTAAAAAGTGTCCCTGGTGCCATTTGTGAAAGTGTCCCTAGCCTTCTCCTTACTCTTGGGGCATGTAAACCGGGCATCTGCTCTCCCACCCTGTGAGTCCCGGGTATGGCTTATACACATGCATGGAATCCCTGATTCCAACTGGGCCTCAGATAAAACATCAGTTAAGACAGGAAACCTTGATTCCCTTCCCTGGCTGTTCCTTATCCTTAGGACAAACATCGGGAGAAGAAGGTGGCACTCTTCCATTCTGTGCATATTTATGAGACATGCCCCGACTGCTTCGTAGAACTCAGTCTGCTGAGGATTTTTTTTTTTTTAAGAGCCTTGATAAAATTTTAAAGGCTGTGGAAATGTTTAATATAGAACTGAATTCTCCATCACAGCAAGAATGCAGAGGAATAAACAACAAGAAAGAATCTATCTGTTACATCAAAGAGAGCCTTGAAAATCAAGCAGAAACATATATAGTCAAGCACTCTTTCCACCCCACTCTACCCACAATGCAAATTTAAAAAAAATATCACAGGGTTTTCAACCTTGAAGGCAAATCACTTTGTGACTTCATTGTTTAAATTTAGGTTTTGTTTTGTGGGGGGGATCGTTAGACTTCAAGCAAAAGCCTCAGAGCCCAGGGACTGTCACTTTGGATTACTTCCAGTGCCACTTCCAATTATTTCCAATCACCATTCCAGAGACAAGAGGGAAATGGAGCCAGATTCTCCAGCATCAGGCTTTTCTTCTTTTTTTCTGAACAAAAGGACCATTTACCAAAGTGCTGCCGAGAGGGAGTTATTGGGAATAGATTCTTTTGCAGGGTGTACCTGGGATAACCGAGAAAAAACTCAACCAAGAAAGATGGAAACCTAATGGGCATACCGATCACAGTGTAGGATTTGGAATCTGTTGTATGAAATAAACACTCAAAGTGAAGCCTGACCAATGTTGTAAGCTGGCAAATTTGAATTCCTATTACTTTGGAGAGTTTTGCTCCCAAAGGGATTGTCAACCTTCCCTATTCCCTTAAATCTTGTCTCATCGGTTCATAATTTCAAGATTTTAAAATAATCAAAACTTATGTAATACAAGATATTAGCAATAGGTTGAAGCTCCATGTAGTTCATTAGAAAGTTACAATTTACAGTTAGTAAGTTAGGGCCAACTTATACGCTAAAATTGGCTGCTTATTCGTGCATTTTAACAGTTCACACTGCATGAGCAATGAACTCATCACATATCTCAAGCAGCAATTTACCTTATTGTCACATTGTTTCCTCTGACATTGCCATGGCTTTCATGTGTGAGTGCATATAGGTTTTGGGGTGTTCACTAGCACCCCCACTGGGTATGTGAGTTACACAGTTGAAAGTAGTGGCACAAAACTTCAGCTGAGGTTTTGAGGGAATACCAGACTTCAGGCTTCATAGTTAGTACTCCTACAACATAGGGTAACAGAATACATATGTTTCTAAATCCAAATAATATAATATCATTCAGTTTCTTAAATACAAAGAATTTAGATATCCTCTTGCATAATGTGCTCAGTGTCCCAAGAACAGGGGCAAGGAGAAGTAATTCATGATCCACCAGTGGACCACCAGACATATTTTGGTGGAGCACTGGCCAATTTCTGGTGGACCACCTAGTGCCTGCTGGTTACTGGGATTCCTCAGAGAATGCTGAAATGGGTGGACCTTCATTGATCCAGCGAGCAAGGCACTTCCTTATGTTCTTAAGTAAGAGTACATATTCAGGATCACTTAACACAGATTCGTTTTGTCTTAAGTCAGAAGTGCAGGACCATTTTGGGCCCGAAGGCTGAATAACAATCTTAGAAGGGTACTGGGACCACTTTCCAGAGGTGGGTAGGGCATAAGATGAAGGGGCGTGGCTTCACCTTCAAAGGGGTGGAGCCAGTGGGATCAGGGCCTATTTAAAAGGCTTGTTAAGGGATCCTGAGTGAAAGCTTCTTGCCTGCTCAGGATCTCTTAAGGCAAGGCACTCCTACTTTGTAAATTAAGTCACACTGGTGGACTATGCGGGGAAGGGGGTTCCTAAAAAAAGAAGTAAGACTGAAGTCAGCCACCCCTTCCTAAGAGAAACCAAATTCGAGAAGTATTTGTTGTAGCAGAAGATACAGTGCTGTGTCAATTTACAGACAAACTGGCTTTACTATAGGGTGATCCTTTGCAGGCAAGAACTCATCAGATGCACTCAGATGCACAATTAGTAGGAATTCACAGCCTCAGCTTGCACAATTTCATTGATTTTAACCTTTTCGTAAAAGACATAAAAGAACAATGACCCAGGTTTGGCTCCTGACACCCTCAGGTGCTGTATCAGGCAGAGTCTGAAGCAAGCTGAAACCTGCCGGGGGAGCTGAGACAAGAACTAGCCAATTATGAACTGGGAAACTTCAGCTGAAGGAATAAAGCCAGAGTACTACCTATTTATCACCTCTCTTCCGATACTCTATGCTGGTCCTGTTATTCACTTCCATAAAGCATCAGACTAGAGAGCCAGTATGGCGTAGCAGTTAGAGCATTGGACTGGGACTCAGGAGACCCGGGTTCTAGTCCACACTCAGTCATGAAGCTCACTGGGTGACTTTGGGCCAGTCACGGACTCTCAGCCTAACCTACCTCCCAGGGTTGTTGTGGGGATAAAATGGAGAGGACAAGGACCATATAAGCTGCCTTGGGTTCCTTGCAAGAGAGGAAAAAAGGTGGGATATATAAATGTAATAAATAAATAAATAAAGGGTGAAAGGGTATGGCTTCAGTATTGAAGCCTGTTTCTGCATCCTATTGCACTTTAACAACATTCACACATGGCACAAATAGCTGAAGAGACACACAAATATGTTCTCTTTAGTCCAGTATGTGAAAACAACTCTTGTGGTATGCCAAAATAAGTGCATCCAGGCTGATGGCTGGATAGTGGTTGACAGGTTAAGTAAAGTTCACTCTTGGGTTTTTTGGAATAAAGTCTCTGTGAACTCATCCCACCCTGCTTGCCATTTGCCCCCTATGTTTCATAATTACACATGCCACGGATTCAACAGACAGAACCCACAGCTATTTTGAGCCAAATTTTTAAAAGGGCCCTTTAGGGATCGCAACGTCCACTCGCTGCCCTGTTGTGAACACGTAAAGGTGGGCTGGGCTAGTGCACAATTGTTCTTAATCTTTGCTCTGACTGGCGCTGGCAGCCTAATTAGGGGCCTGAGATAGGAAAAGTTAAAGGGGTTTTGAAAAAGTGCTTGTCAGTCTTCCAACGTATGAGTTAAGGACTTTGGATAGCAAGTGGACTACATAGAGAGAAGCATTCCTAGAAGATATTAGATTGCTGGAGTCAACTTCTAAAAGCAGGAGACATGTATAGCTATATTCATATTTGTCTTGTGGAAGCTGGGCCATGTGTCTGCTGAATGCCTGAGGCATGGAATGCTCACATCAGCCCCTAAAGGCACTTCCAAAAGCAACAGAAGGAACATTTTAGCCTATGATATATCACCTCTGAATGTTGTTAATGCAATATGGGAAGCAGACAAGAGCCCTTTTTAAAAAAAATAATAAATAAATTTTTATTTATTTATTTATTTATTACATTTATCAATCGCCCATCTGGCCGGTCACCCGGCCACCCTACATTTAATGTACATTTTGGTCAATGTAAGTCTTTAATTAGACTTAAAACGTGTAAGGCAGTGTACTCCAACCTTGGCGCTGGCTGGGGCATGCTGGGAGTTGTAGGCCAAAAACATCTGGGGACCCAAGGTTGGAGAACACTGGTGTAAGGAATTCAAATATCAATTTTATAATCACTTGCAAAGCCTTAAAAACTCCATCCAAGTTCATCTGAACTTAACGTATTATACATCAGTCTGCCATTTCTTAGTTAGACCACATGTTGCGGGAAAGGGAATAAGCTTCAGCATCCCAAAGCACAGTTTTCCCATCAGTGACCTGAACTTCAGTGAAGCTTAGGATAGCTAACAACAAGGAGCCCTGTGGCACCTTAAAGACTAACAGATTTATTGTGGCATAAGCTTTCCCTGGACTAGAGGAGCCATTGTTATTAAAGCTGCTTCTTAACTAGATTTGCAATGTTTACAGAGAATTCAGAAGAGGCTTGTGGTTCCAAGAGTATGAAGTGAAAACCGTTACAAGAAAGATGGTGCTGAAAATGCTAGTCACTGCAGAAACACAATGGTATGGGAAAGTTTGAGGACTCCAAGGTCACTTGCTTTGAAGCTAATGATCCTGTGATGCACATTAATACTCCCACTAATTACTTGGACTCATTCTCCAATTTAGCGGTGCCCTGGGCATGCTGCTGCTATCCTAGTCTCAGTGAATGCATATCCATTAGCAAGTGAATCTACTGAAAGGAACAGGGTGCATCAATTCCTTGCTGCAGGTTTCCCCCCCAGCATATTACTGAGGCTTTTAACCATTTGTGGAGGACAGGCATTTAAAACAAAAAAACAAACTCTAGGTTAGTAGGGACTATAGTATTATCAGAAAGAACACATTGTCAGCAGGTACATGCACTGCTGGTTCACAAAACAGAGACAAAACAGGCTACTAGCATTTTCCAAGTATCTCCTTGCGTGCGTGCGTGTGTGAATTGAAAGTCATTAATCATTCCCAAACTCATAAGTCCCATGACCCGCCAAGCTGCCACCAAGAGAAGAGAGCCCAGTCCAGCCTTGAACAGCCCTGTTGGGAGCTGGAAGTCTCTTGCAGGCCAATGACTTAATAATCATCAGGGAGTGGTGCCATAACCTGAGGAATTAATATAACTTATTCTATTCACTGTGAACTTGGAAGAATTGGGGGATTTGACTTGGCACTGCAAAAGTGTCCCTGGTCATTTTGTATATATAGGATTCCTCATGCTAACTCACTTCTAATTTATTCATTCTTCCATTCTCCTACATGCCCCACATCCCCGATATTCACATCTGCAAGAATATTAAAGCTTCCCCCCCCCCCAACTGAATTAAGTTAACTGAAGCTGCATTAATAGTCTCCTTTCTGACTCTGGATAAGCCTCCCATGGAAAAGCTCTGATAGGAGGCAAACATAAGAGAAAGAGGGTTGATAACATTCATGCATGAGGAAGGATTTATTTAACTGGCCTGTTAAATAAATTCCTTGAGATGCCAATATTGTCTGTCTTCTCTAATGGTGAGGCACTAAGAGATGCAACTGTTCCCAAAGCTATTCAACGTGTCTATAAAAGGGACAGGAGCTTTCTTTAAGATGAAATATTGCAGCAATAACCTCCTCCTGCTGCAGATCCAAACTAAAATGGAAGATAATAGTTTGTAGGTTTTTGCCCCAGAGAGTTGAAGATGCCATCGTAGTGGCATTGTTGTCCATGAGATGAGCACACTCATGTTACTCTCCTGTCTGTTCACATTTTTGTGGGGGGTTCGTAATGCTCCGAAAACATGCAAAACCTATTTGACCAGGGACAAGAGCATAATGAAAGAAAGGTGTACACCTCAGGAAACCATGGATCTCTTATAGCGCCTTAAATTCTCTTGAAAAACTATTTCCTATCTCCAGATGATCAGGTTAACAAATGCCACATTATTCATAGATTTCATAGATCATAGAGTTGGAAGGAGCCTACAAGGCCATCGAGTCCAACCCCCTGCTCAATGCTGGAAACTAGAGGAGGGGTTCCCATCCAAGTAACAACCAGGCCTGACCCTGCTTAGCTTTCCAGGCTCCTCAGACAGGCTGAGCCAGCGTGAGCCACAGGCCTGTTGGGACACAACTCCCATCATCCCTGGGCAGCATGACTTGTTATGTCCTTACTTAATCTTAGGAAACTGTAGTGAATGATCCCTGAAGCAGTTATTTATTTATTCCTACATTGTTTAATCCTGTCCTTCCTCCAAGAAGCTAAGGCCAGCATACAAGGTTCTTCCTCTCCCACTTCATCCTAACAATCCTGTGAGATATGTTTAGGCTGAAAGATCCAAGGTTATCAGTGAGCTTCATGACTGACCAAGGATTTGAACCTCGGTCTCCCTGGTCCTACTTCAACATTCTAACCACTAGACCTCTAAGCAGAGATTAAAAGCAAAACAAACAACCCAAGCAACTTGAGGGGACAGAGCTGGCAAGCCATAACCCTCTCTCAATCCCACCTAGACTTCACCCTCAGCAAGCATCTGCTTTAAATCCACATGTGGCCACAGTAAGGCTGCAGCCATCCCATCGTGCCATAATTCTGTGCCAAGTGAGACAGCTATGCTCTCGCTCTCTCCAAATCCAAAGTTTGGCTTTGTTATCATTGGCGCAGGGCAGGGAGGGATCAGGACTGGCCCAAATTATTTTGCTGCCTGATGCCAAGGACAAAATGACAAACCTCCCCAAGCACCCCCACCCCCACCCCGGTCTGTGTAGAGCAGGGATCCTCAAACTTTTTAAATGGGGGGGCCAGTTCATTGTCCCTCAGACTGTTGGGGGCCCGGACTATAGCCCCTGAGGTGCCGTTGATGACTTTGATGGCACTGAGCGCTGGGTGGTAATAGAGGCTGCAGAGTCCATCAGCATCGCAACGCAGGCAGCTGCCCGCAGCAGCAGCCACTCGCACCGGCACCGGTGCCGGCGCCGAGGAACAAGACGCTCCCCCGGCCTCCTCCGCTGCCATTGTGCAGGACAAGAGGCTAGGCGGAGCTGCTTAGTGACGAACCTGAGAGGAGCCGCCGGCGCCACAAGTCAGCATCCAGGTCCGGAGAAAGGGGGAGGGAAAAGGGGAGAGGGGGAATGAGAGAGAGAGAGAGAGAGAGGGAGAGGGAGAGGGAGAGGGAGAGAGCTGAGTGTCGGCAGGAAATTATGTAATTATGCTGGATGCGGAACGCCGACAAAAGAATCGGTGCTCGAAGCGAAAGAGTTAAAAAAAAGTCTGCTTCCACCGATTGGCTGCCGGGCCGGATAAAAAGGCAAGGCGGGCTGAATGTGGCCCTCAGGCCTTAGTTTGAAGACCCCTGGTGTAGAGAAACCAACAAAATTGGCAGTTGAACCTTACTTCACCACTTGCTGCAATTCTGGCCCGCTTGCATTGGTTGCCTATATGCATGTGAGCCCGATTCAAGGTGCTGGTTTTAACCTATAAAGCCTTACATGACTTGGGACTGCAATATGTGATGGAATGCCTCTCCCAACTGCAATCTAACCAGACACTACGTTCAACATCTGGGGCCTTCCTCCAAGTGCCTCTTCCGAGGGAGGCTCGGAGCATGGCAACAAGGGGGAGGGCCTTCTCAGTGGTGGCCCCTCGACTGTGGAATGTTCTCCTCACTGAGGCCTGCCTGGTGCCAACTGTGTCATCTTTTAAGTGCCAGACTAAGTCAGCCCTCTGTGTTGAGGTGTTTAAGGATGTCTAGGGTTATTTTAATGGCTTGAAGGGGACACCCACGTCAGGTGTTTTTAACAGGTCCATTCTGTATTAAATAGTGCTTTTGTTGCTGGGATTCTTTTTAAATTTTAAAAACTTTTTTCAGTTCTGTATTGTTAAACAATTTTATCAGTTTTATTGTATTATGGCCTTGCTTAGGACTGCTATAAACTGCCCAGAGAGCTTTGGCTATTGGGTGGTATAGAAATGAAGTAAATAATAATAATACGGCACCTGAAGGGAACTGGGTAGCTTAGGGGTGCAGGGCAGGCTCTGTGCAACGCATGCAGCTCTGCCCTCCAGCACCTTACCCACCATGATCTGCTGCCTGAGGGGGCACCTCGCTCTGCCCAGTGTTCAGGCTGGCTCTGGGAGGGAGCAAGAGAGGGTAAGTGGCAAACCTATTCGGGAGGAGAGTTCCTTCGCTGCAATATAGGGGTGTATTCTCCCCCCTCCCATCGCCTTTCCTCAGAATTTTCTCTTGTGGCATTCAGCCTCAGCAAACCTTCCTGCTTGAGGCCAGAATATTTCCAGACTGCAGATGCATCATGTCACTCGGAAGAAAAAAAAAAAAGATCTATCCCATCTGGGACAGCCTGCATATAATATCTCTGAACTATTAATGTCCTGATGTACGAATCCGCAGCATTGCTACCATTGTGTTTTCAAGTTGGTATAAAAGAACAATGCCTTCTGCACAGAAGGGTTCTGTTCTTTTTAATGGTGATCTACAAAATGGAATAGGACACCGCCAATGGTATATTTATAAAGTATAATAATTTGGGAATGGATAGGAAGCCCTAAGGAGGTTCTTGAACGGAAATGGAAAGGTTTTACACATGACGTTAAAATGCTTTTTGCATTCTGAAATGGGAAGGTAAACCTTTGATTGCTACAACGTACAATAGATAAAACAGCTCCTTTCATTCACTTTCTATCCAGCGTTAACATCTACATATGGTACAAGAAGCAGGAGACCCAAAGATAATTTTTATAGTTACACGCTAGAAGTTTCACTGTGCTCATAGATTTCATAGATCATAGAGTTGGAAGGAGCCTACAAGGCTATCGAGTCCAACCCCCTGCTCAATGCAGGAAACTAGAGGAGGGGTCTCCCATCCAAGTAATAACCAGGCCTGACCCTGCTTAGCTTTCCACACTCAGACAAGCTGAGCCAGCGCTTCCCCCATGGCGACCTGCCTTGTAACTCCTATATGCTGAAACATTTGAGGGAATGTGTGTGCTTGTTTTTGCCAAACAATACCACCACTTTCTTTCATCCTAAGTTAGCCAAATCTTGATTTCAAAGGGGCTCCTGTGCTGTTAAGGGTCATGTGACAGGAAGACTCTCAACTAGGGATGCTGCCAAAACTCAAAATGAGGCAGTTCGTTGGTAGAATTATTGTTTGCTGCGTAGGGCATTTATGTATAGGTGGGATATAAATTGAATAAATCAATAAATAATAAATAAATGTTCAAATGCGTACCAATCCTGGATGTCTATCTAACAAACTTTAGTACTTTCATCATTCAAACTGAGATTGATTACAAATTTACATCTATGTCCTGTGCCTGGCACTTCCTGCATGATTAAGTATCTGAACTCCACCATTTCTGCCCATGTTCTGATGCTGGTTAGTTTAACCCTTTACTTTCTGAAGGAAATGTAAATTTCCAATGCTCATGCTTGTGGAATGGTATCACGTAAACCTTTAGTTACCGTACTATTTTCCAAACCAATCAGTGTAAAAGTTTGGATTTGGAATCCTTCAACAAACCAAACATATTTGAAGAAACAGCCACATAGGTTAGCATCTACCGCTTGTTCATTGTTTCTAGAAGCTTTTCTACACAAGGCTGTTAATCGGCTGTTAATCCACTGTATCTACTTTCAGTTTCATCGCAGAATGGTGATCTGAGTAGTACATGAGGAGAATTTCATTTCCTGATTTTCTGCTACATAACCTCTAGGTGGCACTGTGGTATAGTGGAATAGTGCAAATACACAAGAGGAAATTGCACTTTCGTTCACTTTCGCAATTACATACCACACTTTCCCTCGTCTAAAAAAAAACTTGCTGAAAGTGCTAGTTAGAAACAGAAGTGAAACTGGAGGGTCACAACATCATCTAAGGAACCTGTAAACAACCATATGCAGGGAATGACAAGTGCACGATAAATGCCTCATATAGAAAAGCCCTTACTCACTTGTGTCTTGGTTTCTTTTCTGTATCCAGCTAGTCAACCAAGGCCATTTCTCTCTAGTATCAGACAGAATTTCTTTTTCTTTTTTCATTAGTAAAAGTTTACTTTAGATCTGGGTGCTGGTGGGTGGCACTGTGTGGAGATACTGGAAAGGGAATCCAAGGAGGAGGAGGTCAGGAGGAGAACGGTACAGCCCAGGACAATTGGCAGGCAAGATGATCTGGGCTTCAGCAGATGGAGGTGTTTCTTCCGCAGTTCCTACCTGCACACTCATGCTGCAGTCACTTCCTCCTCCAGCAGCAGCAGCAGCTCCATACTGACTGTAGGGTAAACAGTAGGGCACGTGAAATCAGCCAATCACAAAGGGGGACATAATGTAGTGACGCATGAAATGCCATACCACATCTCCCAAAGTACACTCTGTTGACACACATGCACAACAATTTGTATATACACAATGAGATCTCAAAATAATAGAGAACTTTAGTCAGAGGTTGGACCAAGGAATTCATAACTCGATGGGCAAATTACAATTTCTGTTGGGGTCAAGTTCGCCCATCACTCCTCTTGCCACATATGGCCTTGACAGTTGCAGTGACACAGTCAGTTAACAGTGCAATCCAGTGTGACTGCCGTAGCCCTCCAAACCCGGAAGATTACGGGCACCCTATGGAGGGCAGGAGGAACGTGCAGGCAAAAGCCGCCTCCACGCTTCTCCCGCCCTGCAAAACACTTAGACAGCCAATTTCAGCCATCTGAGTCTTCTGCCCCCAGAGCACAAGGAGGGGAGGCTGAGGCGCCCCCAGGACACTTCATCTGCTGGCAGAGCTGTCTTCTCCCCTCCTCCCCTTCCCCCAGAATTCCCCCAAAACGCTGTCTCTGAGATCACAAGAGCCAGCTGAGCTGGTGGAGGGAGGGCACGCTGACTTCGGAGCAAGTTTCTGAACTCAGACCTAGGACTCTGAAGTCTCCTACGACCATCTAAACAGCATCTAGTGGCCGTTGGATTGTGCCCTAAATTTCAAATCAGTTTTAAATACTTTCCCCTTTGTTTTTATCTTATTTATATTTATAACACTATTTACAGGCCCCATGTTAGTCCAGGAAATCCGTTTAGAAAAGAATGTTCTACCTAATTTCCTTTGTACAATACACCAGCTGCAAGGATCTAGATGAGTTTGGTTATACTGTTCCATAATCTCTGTAGATCAAATAGGGCAAGAGTAATATAAATGTGCAATATAACAAGATTACACTTCCTGGCACTAACCAGGGCTACTAATTTACATCTGCAGCTAAATTATCTCCTCAAATTAACACATTTTATGCATGTGGGTTTTGATGTGAAAATATATATATTAACATTTAGCACAGCTCCCTCAACCTCCTTATCAGGGGGGTCATTCAGGGAGGTTTTCAGGCCACATGTGATTATTTTTTTCCAGAAGTTCCTAAATCTTTGCTTATTATAAGGTATAAAAAGTAACCCCAGAAATTCTCTTAACATGCACTGCATTTGGGGTGGGGGGGTGGGAGACTGCAATTTAATTTTGAATATATCTAGGAGGAGTCTTTGAAATTTGCTGAACCTGAAATAATGCCCCTACAAGACCTTTCCCCACATTTTCACTATTTGTAAAATTCTCCATAGCAATGAATTTTACTTCCAAATATACTGAACTGCAAAAGAACAAACATATATGTGTAAGTATATAGATTCATAGATCATAATTGGAAGGGGCCTACAAGGCCATCGAGTCCCAACTCGTGTAAGGATTAATTAGCAGAAGTCTTTCGATCAATAATTGGAATTCTCCCCCTTACTGGGAAAAAAACGGCCCAGGTTAGAGGTGGCCAGATTCAGAACTGAGCTGAAAAATAACAGGCAATGAATGTATATTCTGCCTGTTGAAGGGAGAACCCTCCTTGTTACTTTAAATCACTCCCTGTTTTATTTTTCTGTGTCATCACTGCCAGTGCCGATAAGCTTCAGCCAAAAGAGGCCATCCTGCCCGACCAACTTATGGTGGGAGGAGGAGGTTGAACGTGAGGAATCCCCGTCAGCAAGAATGTGGCAAGCAGATCATATGTTAAAATGAGGGAGAAAGAGATGGATGGAGTGGGAAGTATCCTGAGGAAGATACGATGCTTAAACATAGCCAATGTGGTTTAGTCATTAGAGTTTTTGGACTAGGTCCGGCCAGGGACTCTTTCGTTCTCGGTCTAACCTACCTCACAGAGTTGTTGCAAGGAGCAAATGGGGTGGGGGGAAGAACCATATAAGCCACCTTGAGCTCCGTGGAAGACAGGTGGGAATGACGTGAAATAAATAAATAACAAAGTAAGATCAGGCCCTAATGGTGCACGCTGTATCATGCTTTCAGTTCCACCTAAGAAGACAACCTGAGGATGCTAAGTTTTGTTTTAAGGTAGTGGCCCCATCTTTCGAGGGCTCTTGCTACATAAATTCCACAAAATAACAGATGTCACAAGCTGAACATAGAACATCTGGAATGTCTCTGTAGAAATCTGGAAATCTTAAGACCACCAAGACTCAGTCTTGATTTCAGTTGTAATATAAACTATTATCAGAAATGTAACGATCAATGTTACCTCTGAATACATTATGAAATATCCGTAGAGGATTATGCAAGGAGTAACACAGTATTTATTAAGTGTGCATTACAATGTTCCCTTGAATTTAGTTGCCATTAAAAATAAGAAAACTTTTTTAAAAATTAATAGTTTAATTAAAATAATATGTTTTCAATATCTTATTTAAAAGCAATGAAGTATTTCTCTCCAAAAAGAATTCCTGAGCCAAATAATATCTTCATTTGCTTTTCTGGAACCTTATGTAGGAGATATTTGTTCATCCTTCCTTCCTGAAAGTCTGTTTCCAAATCCTCAAGAAACAGAATCCAGATGTTACAATCTGGGATAAAAATGTTGTTTTCAGTGAAATGCCTTGAACTGCAACAGCACTAAAAAAGCAACTTTAAAAGATTTTGGCAGTTTGCAGATTAAAAGAAACGGAAAGTGTCCTGGCATTGGGTCAAGTGCATGGAGTGATGCAAGGATCTCCACCACACACGACACACATCTCAAAGAAAGCAAGATCTTCAACAATAAGATCTCTTCTATCTACAACTTTTTCATAAGACTTTTCAATCCATTAAAATAAAAATCTGGAAACAATGAACCTTATGCAAGAAGGACTATTATTCGTATTTAATATAAATTGTTCTTAGGAGAACAATTTCCTTATCTAGATATGACACATGCCATGAGCATTTTACTTTGTCAGTACACGGAACAAATGGAATCTGAACAGAACACTCTAAGGCTATCTCACTTCTGTCCTCCTACCCACGTTGCTCAACAAGGGAAAATAAAAAGAAATGTTGAAATGACAAGTATAAGGTGGAGAGAAGTTAGGCATTGCCAGGTATCCCATTTTCCAGCACTCCTCACCCCATGGAACATCACAATTTCACGGTGTCCCTTACACTGAAATTTCTAGTCACTCTATAAAGTTTCATCCAAGCCACTTTGGCTAGAATTAAGTGTTCCCCACTGCAGAAAATGATGCAATAACAAGGCCAAAGGCCAGATCCAAAATTCACTGAAGGGACAGTTCTCATAATATAAATAGTATGACTGTCAATCACTTAAAGAACGTTTAGCTGCTTAAACGTCTACTTTTAACCAATTAATTGATTAAATAAGTTTACAAATGGCCAAGACATCAATAGATGTACTGAGGTTTAAGAAACGGTCACAGCAGCCCACTGTCAAGGACAGGCTGGAACTCAGATACTGGGAAGGCAGACGAAATGAAGTGAGCCTAGGCAGGGCAGATAGAAATTGAAAGAAGGTAGGTATAGGGCAAGGCGAGGCAACGTGAGGCAGGCACAAAGCAAGGCATGGACGAGTCTGCCGTTTCTACCCATTGTGACTGAGTTCTCAGACCGCACAATTAGGCTAAAAAGAAGGATTTTATATGGCTTGGTGCCGCTCTGTTTGGTTTGCAACATTCAGGCTTGGGGTCAACTGATAGCACACAGGCCCTTGTCCTACGGAGCCTAATTAGGCTGGCTGGTCAAAGGCTCAGACCATTAGTGGTGCACGAGATAAGGTGCCAGAGGCTGGCTTCTCGGGCCAGATTCAAAACCTGCCTCTGCTAATACATATGCTTATTACTTGCTGTCAGGAATTGTAACACAGGGACACTTTCCCAGCTATTTTGTCAGATTTTAAAACATCTTGGATGTGTAAATTGGCAGTACATGCAGATAGTCATCTACCACGCAGTGCGTTCCTGGTGCAGGGGGCTACACCTCTTTCATTCCTGCTCTAAATGTAGATATAGCTGCCTTGTCGCAATTGTATTGTCTTATTCCAAATTTTGATTTTTTTTTAGAATACAGAATTTTACTGGCTTGTTTGCTCAGAATACTCAATTTACACATCGACTGGGCTCAGACAACACATTGAGTGAGGATTGTTGGAGTGTGGGTTGCTGTGTTGTCTAAACCCGGCTGCGCTAACAAGCCATGGCTTGTTAACCACGAACAACCCATGAAGAGAACCCATGGTTTCTTATTGACTGGGTTCACACAACATGCTAAACCTCCGTAGGTTAATCCCTACTGAGGTTTAGTGTGTCATCTGACCCCAACCTGGTGTGGCTTCTAAACTGCCCTGCAAAACCAAGGCTTGCATTAAGGTTACGCAAACCCTAGTAGGTTTAGTGTGTCGTCCGAACCTGAATGATACACTAACCTTACTGCAAGCCAAAATGAGCATAAAGCATCTCCTCCTGCCACCCCCCGAGCCCCACTCACCGCATCTGCCGCCGCTGCCATCAGCCTCTGCCGACAACCCCTTCCCAAGAGGGAAGAGGGTGGGTGCACAGCAGATGCCACTGCATTGGCGTGTGTGTATGAGTGGGGTTGGTGCATGCACACCTTCTTCCCACTTGGGAAGGGAGCTGTCAGCGGAGGCGAACAGCAGCAGTGGTGGACCCAGTGAGTGGGGCTCTGGGGGTGGCAGGAGGAGGTGCCACCGCCACTGTCCTTTTGGCTGAAAGGACAGCGGCTGTAGCAAAGGCGGGTGGGATCCATCTGGCCAGGCCTAGCAAGGCCTGGATGGATGGATGGATCCCACCCCCGCTGCTGCTGCTGGCCTTTCAGCTGAAAGGACACCCGCAGTGGTGGACATCGGTGGCAGCGGACGCAATGAGTGGGGCTTGGGGGGCAGGGGGGACTCATTGACTTTGCTCGGCCGGGACACAGCCCCACCAAGCAAGGGCAAGGAGCCTCTCTGACAGCTGCCCTGAAGTGCCGCTTGGGCACTTTTGGGCAGCTGTCATCCCCACTCCTCTCCCCTCAGTGCTCCTGTGGTGTCCCCTGGGATACTGACTGAAGGACTGAGGGGAGAGGCAGTGCCTCCAGAACCCCGCTGTGCCTGACCCTTAGTCAGGCATAGCTGGGGCCTGGGGCCAGTGTAAACCCACAGAGGTTTCAGAACCTCTGTGGGTTTAAAGTGACGTGCAAACCTGGCCATTGGGTCATGAACTGTGGGTTGTTCTTGGTTAACCAACCTTGGCTTGTTATCTCAGCTGGGATCAGACAACACAATAACCCAAGTTTCAACAACCACCCCATGGTTCAATGACAACACATACTCAGTGGAGGCTGATGACTCCATTGTCAGTGGAGCTCCAGATTGTAGTCTGAACTTTAAAGGAGCTATCCATAGTGCTGAACCCCATCAGCAAGATAGGTCCAGCACCGTGGATAGCTCCTTAAAAGTTTGGAGTACAATCTGGAGCAGATACGCAGCCCCGCTGACATAGGAGCTGCCAGCCTCTACTGCCCATGCGCAACCCCTTAGTGTGGCTTATTGTGTTGTCTGGACCTGGTCATCTTCAAATATTGCCTGACTGTTGGGCTTAGAAGATACGAGGGAGCCAATGGCTGTGTAACTCTCTCAGATTTTCAGAAATAAAATGCCTTAACTATGCCAGCTTAGACAGCTCAAACTCTTTCCTTTTGGTCACAGATTGCCCTTGCTTATAACTAAGCCTTTGATCTGTGTTCCTCAAGTTCAGGAATGTGTTTGCTTTGTGCATTCCAGCAGTTGGGTTTTTTTCCTCCCCTTTTGCCAATCATATTACTAAAGTTTGTTACCTCCTACTTCCCAAGCTTCTTTCCAAAACAGAATAGCAGTTAATTCCTGGTTTAATACAGTTGCAGATTGCCACTGGCAGATGTTTTTGGGTTTCGATTTGTAAGAACTGAGAGAACTAAAGAAATCGACACATGAACAAGGAGCATAATCCTAAGGCACTTTGTTTAGGTTGCAAAACATTGAAAAATTGCTATGCACTCAGCAAAGGTGAAAAAGGAACAAGAAATCTACAAGTCATAAGCATGGTTCTTCAGAAGTAACTCCATTAATTTCTATAGGACTTACTCCCAAATTAGTATGCATGGGATCACAACCCTAATCTTTCATATATTTGTGTCTCCTGAGGAGACTCAGAGCTATGGCAGCCCCTGGCTAATACAACATCCTTTTTTATTATTATTATTTATTTTAAATGATATCCTGCCTTTTGTTCCAGAAGTCACTTAAGGTGGCTCACAACAAAAGGTAATAAGCCCACTAAAATACAATTACCAGGTGAAAACCACATGAAACATATAAATTAAATGAACTGGTCAGCAACAAGAGCATCAAATTATAACATCTGACAATAAAAGATAAACTATCAGAAAATATATGGTTCTCCCCATTCAAGGGTGAACTCTGAGGATCTCATAACAGTTCCACAAGTGTAGGACCATCACAGAAAATCTAGCTAGTATCCATCCTAACAGCTGTTGGTCTGAGTCTTAACATGGTATCACAAGAAGAGGAAGTTTCCAAGCCAACATGTTTTTACCTGTTCTTCTTGACTAGAGTAGCCAAAAGGAATTAGATATTGTGTTGATCATATCACACTTTTCTGATATGTGTTCTGTAGAATATAGAAGCCAATGTTCTTTTAAAAGTATATGGCTATTTATTACTATGAGAAGTAACTGAATGGGTGCTAGACCCAGCCAATGAACTTACCAGTCTCCAATTATTTAGAAACAAAGAGAAATTGTGTAAATAGCATCTAATGTATTACTCAGTTTTTAATTAATGATATACATGGTTCAATATGTCAGACAATAAGGAAGCAAATATTCTAGACAGATGGGCATATGAAGCAGGGAAGCGCAGCTCAAACAGGATGGGAACCACCACATACTCTTGCCAATTGATGTTAATCAAAATCAGTGCTGTGCAAATTTTCATGAGATTTGTCCATTGCCGCAAAAGCTGCCATTTTGGCAAGTGTAAAAATGTTTGCAACCCACGCCCCTGTAATGGGAGTCGCGGAAGATGGAGAGGAGTACAGGTGTGTTGTACAGAGTTCTGCCTCTATGCTCTGGGTTTGCTTTAAGAATCAGCAACCAGCCTTGATTACTTGGCTGCTTGCCAAGCTGATGCAATGAAGGAGCAACTCACCTGCATGTGATCTGGCTGCTGGCCAGAGGGATGACAATGCAAACAGCACAGGTGCTAACAATGGAGCACGAGATCTGCAACCCAAGAAGCTTGGTGCTTGAAGAGTATTTAAGACGAGCAAGTGCAGACTGAGTGTGGTGGTTGTTGTTGGTGGTGGTTGTTAGTGGCGTGTGAAGTACTGAAGAACTGGAAGGAGCGAGGAGGAGCAGAGGTCCCTGTGCAGAGAGCCTTGCAGAAGCCCAACGTGGAAAACCAATTCCCAGGCAGAGAGCTGCTGGACCTAGCATTCGGGTTGGTTGAACAGTGACTGTGCAGCTAAGGGGTGGGATTTCCATCAGGGAACTGGGAGTAGCATTGTTGTACTTGTGGCTTGACTTTACAATAAACATGTTTGGCTTTGACTTCCTGGAGGAGTATTTATTATGGTCAGAAAATCCCTCAAAGAACCTTTGCCAATCCCTTTTGGGGATCCTGTGGCAAAACAGCCCCATACCTTCTACTCTTCTACACATTTATTTGTACCTGTTTGCAGTTATTGTTACCCCATCTGCTCCTGCTTTGCAGGGGAGGCCCTCCCTCCCCCAGCCAAAACAGCTGGGACAATATTCCCACAGATTGGCATGTACATCCCAATTAAAGTAATGCAGAGCATCCAAGTGTGCATATTGGTGCTCTGCACTGCACTATTGATGCAATTTGATGTGCATCCCAATGTGAAAGGATTGGCCCCGTTGCCTCAGCAACAGGGGCACATTACCTCGTCACATGCCCCCTGCACCCACCCCTGCAAAAATTTACAACTTTCCCCCAAAAAGATATTTCCAAAATCAGCTTCAGACCAGGTTACCTGAAGGACCACCTTCTCCTGTATGAGCCTGCCCCAGGCATTGAGATCTTCTAAAGATGCCCTTCTCTGTCCTACCAAAATCCGATACACACACGGCAAGAACTCAAGAAAGGGCCTTCTTAGTGACTGTGCCCAGATGTTGGAACTCTCTCCCAAGAGAGGCTAATCTAGCCCCCTTGTCTTTTTTTTCTTTGCTACTCTGTGTTTTAATATGTATGCTAATTTAATTATGCTTTAACTGGCTGCTGTTTTATATGCTTTTATCTGAATTTTGACCATTTTATATTGCTTGCTTGTTATTTTTTAAAAATTATTTATGATGGATTTTTATTGTTAGCTGCCTTGGGCATTTATTTTTTTTTAAAGGTAGGTGGAATATAAAAGTAACATAAAAATAAATAAAATATTTTTTTTAATGGTGGAGAAACATGGTGGGGGCTTGTATTGTGGGAAAGGTAAAAATATTTATGAAATTATTATTCTCCCTCTCTTCCCCTCCCCCTGTCCCCATTTCAGCTCAGTCCTAATTAAAAACATGTAAACTTGCTGCAGCCTGCCTTCAGTTCATGATAGGTTTCTAAGGCTGTTCTTAGTGTCAAGCAAGTTACACACAACATCACTGTACAAGGTAGACAGACTGTGAAGAACACATGGACTAAGTTTTGAGTTCATGTGATTTGTGGTCTTTAGGTTCCCCTCTGACTGGCTGAGTTCACCAGTCTCCCTGGAGTACAGTAGATTTAATGATCTCCCGGCTGTCTCATAATGCAAAAATCCGTAAACAAGTGGACGTTGGCATGTGGCGTATTGCTAGGGAGCCTTGTGCCCGAAGAGTGCTGGGGTTAGGGAAAGAGGTTCCTGCATGAAAACTCTGGCGTGGATTTCTTTTTAGCTTGTTTAAATAACACGGCTGTGTGGAGTGTAGCTTGAGGGAAAAGAATATGAACTGTTTGGGACTGGAGGTTTCTCTAGGCTATGGTAGCTGTCAGACGTATATACACAAGCTATATCAGAATGAGACGCCTTATTTCCCTTGGCAGCTGCATACATTTCACCTGATTACCATGTATAGTAAATGTTTTTTAATGAGTGCTGATGCGCCCAGGCCTGTGCTGACGCAAAGGCGAGATGGGAACTGCCCAAGATTGCAAGCCACTGGACAGGATTCTGATCTCTGGCAGAATTACTGTTACACACAGTTTGTAGAGTGATTGGGGGGTTCCTCCTCTTACAGCTTACAGTTCTGAATGAGCCACAGATCCTGATAGCCTCCGACAGCAATGGCTGAGTTCATGATGTGACTTGCCCACATCTAGGAGGATCCCAAGATCAGGACATTCCCTGCCATCGGCAGAGGAAGCCACAGAAGGTCAGCCAAGTATAATGTGTAAAGGGATTAATTTGTTGTTGTGGATGTATATGCTTATATGACCAACAGCTTAAGTGCCTCGTGGGAAATGGGATAATCAGATACATGGTTAAAGAGGAATGCTTATTTACTTATGATGGGATACGACTAAAGTCAAACGTTTTGTGTCCAACTGATTAAGCATGAGAGTTAAACATGTGCATATATTTCCCACAGAAATCAATGTGACTTTGGTTGGATCATGTCCATAGCATTACCCTGGCACAGGCCTTCCTTAAGGAGATACAATTAATTTGAATACGCAGAAGTTCCCAATATCCAGTTCTAAAAAGGTAACAGGGTTCTGTTTTGGACACAGAGAGCTTCTGTATGCACAACAACCACAAAGATGAAAACAAACTGCAGACAATTCAAATTTGCAGTTGGGCACAGGACTTTTGTGTGCATTTTTCTATGAGACTCTTGCTAGAATAATGGATAAGTCAGCTTATTAAAGAACATAAAATATGGTTCCAGCTCTTGTGGTAGTGAAAAAATGTGCTGAAGTTCAAGACTGTATTTTGCTGACCCTGAGCTGTTTTAGGGGTCTTGTGCGTTTGAGATTTTGCAAACTCCTTGCATTTTCTTTCTCCAATGGGCTGGAGTTCAAAATTGTATTTTCCTAGAAGTGTGCAAGAAATGCAACAATTTGTGCAGAAGCTCAATTTAGTCCCCAAACGTTGGCTGACCTAGGTGGGTTTTTAACAGTGGAATGAACTACCTTCCAAGTAACGTAGGGAACGATTGTGCTGTCCGGTTAGTTTGTTTGGCACTTATTGTGTCTTTAGTTTTGGTTTAAAATATTGTAAACATTTTAACTGATGAGGTTTTTTGCATTTATTATTATGTATTTTAAATTTTTGACTTTGTAAACCACTTAGAGATATTTTTAGATATGGTTAGCGGTATATAAATTGATTAAATAAGGAATAAATAACTTTGTGGTATTCAAAATTGGGCTTCCATTGCAGGATCTCACTCACATTTTCACAGTACTTAAACCACAATATTTTTTATTTTGGAAGATGTGATGAGCATCACAGACCCCTAAAAACCACTGTGAACCAATTAATCAAAGTATCACAACTCTTGGCCCATCCCACAATGTCACTATATTTCTAACGTGATATTATTTTAATTCTTTGAAATTATGCTCCCTGCTCTACACTTCCAGCATAGGAACACTGACCTGGCCCTTTTGTCTTTATAGTGCAGTGTTCTCCAACCTTGGGTCCCCAGATGTTTTTGGCCTACAACTCCCAGCATGCCCCAGCCAGCGTAGCTGGCTGGGCATGCTGGGAGTTGTAGGCCAAAAACATCTGGGGACCCAAGGTTGGAGAACACTGTTATAGTGGATACATACAAGGTTTCCTCTAGAGACCTCCCTGCCGGTCTCTACCCTCCCCCTCATCATGGCTCTCTGTATTCTCTGACAAGGGCAGCAGAGCCCTAGAGAATCTAAGCAGAGATCAGACAGACAGCGTTAAAGAACAAACCCCACCAGCTGGGGCACAGAGAGAGACAAGTGAGAGAAAAGCGAGGTAAAAGAAGGAGGAGACAGTACCTGAAACAAATCCTAATGGGAGCAGGGAAGAGGAAAGATGGAGGAGGCGAAGGTTAGAAGCACACCAGAGCTGAGAGAGGAGAAAATCGCAGGGGAAGTTCTTCTAAAGGACACAGAACACACATGTTGGGGAGAGGGGTTGCAGAACATGCAAAGAGTGGGGAAAGAGAAAGAGGGAAACACCCAAGATCTGTGATGCAGCAGCGAGGCCAGAGGGGAGTTGGTGATGTGGATAGCCCTCGTCATGCCAAGTGTCACAAAAACAGTCAACCCAAATCCGGAGGAAGCATTCAAGGGAAGTACATGTTTCTAGTGTTCATGGCCATGGGAAAACCTTGAAAATGTATGGGGAGTTGTAGATTTCTATAGAGTTGGAAGGGGCCTACTAGGCCATCAAGTCCAACCCCCTGCTCAATGCAGGAAACTAGAGGAGGCGTCTCCCATCCAAGTAATAACCAGGCCTGACCCTGCTTAGTTTTCCACACTCAGACAAGCTGAGCCAGCGTGAGCCACAGGCCTGTATGCTCTCTGTATTTTCCTTATACTGGAGAAGTCCCAGTGAAACTCCACATTAATCTATGGGACTGCCTCAGAGTGGTTTAAGGACTATAGCCTTTCACACATAACCCAGCATTGAACCATGTTTTACTAATAAGTAATCCTAAGCTCTTCTTTGAAGTAGACAGACTCATTTAGATTTGTCTTTAATTGCCAAGACCCTTTGAAACACAACCAAACCCACAGATCAGATCAGACATTACAACAGGAGAGAATCACTAGGCAAGTGCATGCTTCTCCAGAACTTCCCTCCCATAACTTAAAGTTCTCGAGTGGAATTTACTGTCAACAATACAACACTGTTGATATCAACAAATAGAAGGCGGTGACATTAAAAATAATTGACATTAAGATGGCTATGACATTAAAATTCATCATGTTTCATAGATGCTTGAGATGGCATCTAAAAAGCTCCAGGGTTCAAGCTTCAGTGTGTTCTGACATTGTCTTTCTCATACTTCCTGGCTGTTGTGCTGTTTTCCCCCTCTTGATCATCTCTTTGTCCATATGCAATGCCAGGCTGTTGAGTGAATGGGTGCTCATTATCTGCAGGGCAGTGAGCCTGTTTCAAAATGGAAGACATATTTTTAAAAGCATAGACAGATTCGGTTAGAAAGGTTAGATCGCTAGATTATCCTCTCAGAATGCACTTTTTTGAGAAATATTGGGGGAATGCCTTCCAGTGTCATTGATTAATGTCACAATTCCCTTGGTGGGAATTCCTTACCCCAAAGTTGTGGCTTTTATCAGCTGTATAGTAGGAGACCCTATAGCCACCTAGGTTTTCCAGGGACACATCAACTGAAGGTGAGAATCACCTTTCCATGCCAGTCATTGTAAATCCCCCAGTTTTCAAGATAGAAAACCAAAGAGTTATACCTTCCTCCTTAAAAAACAGTGCTTGTGAGAATTCAAATAGCATTTTAGGTTACATGCTTATACGAGGGAAATCAGTCTTGACTCAGCCCCAAACAGAGCCAATTTCATTTGACATGTATTTAGTAACCATAGTGCAAGATTGTGTTTAGACTGTGTGAGTGTTCTTGACTCAGCCAACATTTGCCTTATTTTCAGTATAACAGTGGTTCTTTTGGTGCATGTTTTGGGCTCTCTGAGAAAATGTGGATTTAGCTGCGGGAAATGATGCATCTGACAAAAATCCACAGCCACCTACGAGCTTATGTCTGAGCTGGCTCAATTTCCTAAGCAGTTTTAATACCATACAAAAAAGCCACAGCTAAAAAAAAAAAACCCTTTTCTCCTCCTCTTCGTCCATCAAAGAATGGTGCTTCTTAAACCAGCAAACCCTGCACAAATTGTCTTTCGCAATCTTCTGTTTTCCTTGACCCACTGGCATCTTTGGAAGGCAGCCTGACCCAACTTTATAATTTCATTTTGCAACTAGAGATGGCTATTTCATATAATACTCAGAGCAAATACAAGCCACAGGACAGTTGATCCTTTAAAAATAGTTTACACAGGTCAAGATAAGTTGAAGCTTATTTAACTGGAAGTTGACCATGAGCTATATATCTAAGAACGGGTATAGATACCGCTGTGTATCCCAAATCAAGTGGCACCATTTTGAAGAGTGGGAAATTTTTCCAATAAAACCTGGGAAGGCATTAAAATGTATGTATTTGTTTCAGTATTTTTATGCTGCCTTTCAGAACAAAAGCCCCCACAAGGCAGCTCACAATCAATATCATAAAAATAATTGTAAAATAGGAAAACAACATACTGTATAAAATTTTAAGCTAAAACAGCAGAATGCAACACACCCCAACCCAGTCATTTATTTATTATATTTATATCCTGCCTTTTTTCCTGCAAGCAACCCAAGGCATCTTACATGATCCTCCCCCTTCCCATTTTATCCTCACAACAACCCTACTTGGTAGGTTAGGCTGAGAGTCAGTGACTGGATCTCTATGCAGACAAACATTTGAGGTAACCCTGTTATCAGCGATAGGTTTACGGAGGGTTTATCCTTGTTCCCCTTTCCAGGAACTCATTCTCTACATTTCTGTAAATTCAATTTTTTGTTAGGGGCGGGGCAGGGGGAGAGTAGCTGTGCTGCTGTGAACTTTGTGTTTTGAACAACATAGGAAGCTGTTTTAACTTAAGCTGAGTCAGGCCATTGATCCATTTAGTGCAGGACAGTCTACATTGATTGTCAGTGATTCTTCACAATTACAGGCAAGATTTTTGCCAGCCATACCTGCAGATACCAAGGTCTGAACCTGTGATTTTTTTGCTCTGCCACTTATGCTGGCTCAGCTTGTCTGAGTGTGGAAAGCTAAGCAGGGTCAGGGCTGGTTATTACTTGGATGGGAGACCCCTCCTCTAGTTTCCTGCATTGAGCAGGGGGTTGGACTCGATAGCCTTGTAGGCTCCTTCCAACTCTATGAAATCTATCTAATCTATCTATGAAAGCTACAGCAGTGGTATAAGTCTATGAAATATTGAAAAGATTTATCAAAGTTGTTGGGACTTGAAAAAGATACTAGGAGAGGATATATTGTGGAGTAATATCCTTCCTATCTCACGTTAGTGAGATCAGCAGAGTAGAGTCCCTTTCCAGCTTAAAAGAAACTTAGATTTGGCTAGTGTTAGCCAGTTAGCATTTGGTAATCCAGGATGCTTTAAGGCAGACTGAATTTCCCTGGTTTTGCCCTCTTTTTTCTCCCTCAGAACAATAATCAGAGACACAGTCTTGTAAAAGTTAAAAGTAAAATTTACTCACTCAGATTATGCAGTTTCATTCAGGCAGGCTTAAAAGAGTTTCTTACAGTTGGTTACAAGTTCATTTGGAAATACTTGGGGTCTGAACTTGTGGAGTTCAGACCAGCAACTCTGGCTACATGCTGCTACAAGGACCACGTGGAGACAACAACCTGGTGGTGCCATGCTCACTACAGTCTGAACAGAGAGAGGAAGAAGCTGGGAGCAACGCCCACTTCCTGTTCAGGCTGTTAATAATTCACTGAGTACCTTCTAGGAAAACCACCCTAGAAGGTATCAGTGATCTTAACCATTTCACCCAATTACCTGGTGAAACATTAGCCATAGGTTTTGACTGTAATTTTAATTATCCAACAAAAGTGATATAAATTTGTAATTTAGGATAGACAAGCAAATCCCTGATAATGGAGTTAGGGGGAGTGAAGTGAGGGGGGGAAAGACCTACAGAAAGCCTGTGACTTAATCCAAGCAGTTACAACACAGGGGAGAAACTTTTCATTTTCTTCTACAGAAACAAGCAGCTCTCAGACTCAGTACAGTCGTTTGGTAAAGCACAAAGTGAACAGAGCTATGAATTCTCCAAGATTGTATTCTCTTCCTGCTGATAGTGTGAGAGCCAGTGTGGCGTAGTGGTGAGAGTGTTGGACTGGGACTTGGGAGATCCAGGCTCCAGTCCCCACTCAGCCATGAAGCTCACTTGGGTGACTTTGGGCCAGTCACTGACTCTCGGCCTCACCTTCCTCACAGGGTTCATAGATTTCATAGAGTTGGAAGGAGCCTACAAGGCTATCGAGTCCAACCCCCTGCTCAATGCAAGAAACTAGAGGAGGGGTCTCCCATCCAAGTAATAACCAGGCCTGACCCTGCTTAGCTTTCCATGCCCAGACAAGCTGAGCCAGCGTGAGCCACAGGCCTGTTCTTTGTTGTGAGGATAAAATGGAGAGGAGGACGACTATGTAAGCCCACTTGGGTTCTTTGCTGGATAAAAGGCGGGATATAAATAAATAAATTGGGCGGGGGGGATAAAGCTCTCCACCAACAGGGACAGATTTAGTAAGAACTTGGAAGTAGTGTTCTGTCTGCACCTGGCTCATGCTGGCTCAGCTTGTCTGAGTGTGGAAAGCTAAACCAGGGTCAGGCCTGGTTATTAGTTGGTGGGAGACCCCTCCTCTAGTTTCCTGCACTGAGGAGGGGAGTTGGACTCGATAGCCTTGTAGGCTCCTTCCAACTCTATGATCTATTAAATCTATGTTTTTATTGTGCGGTAGCACGACAGTAAAGCACCCCTGGTGATGCCATCTATCAAAAAATGTCTATTCATATCAGTAGGTCTTTCTGGATCTGCACAAATGATTGGCATTGGGAAGTGTGGCAAAAATATATTTACAGACTTCAACTACATTTTTCATTTCCAGTTTTGGAGATCATTTAGAATAGAAGGTAATATAGCAAAGACTTAAAAGTCCTATTTTGGGAAGCACACACCAGGCATATGGTGACAGAATGACTGTAGTCCTGTGCAGCCCGGCATTACTTTTACTCCCATTATGAAATCTATGAAGTCTTAAAGTTATCTATAAGCCTCCATTGATTAGATTTCTCTTCCTCATTCTATTTTGTATTAACAAAGTTCACAGATGGCACAACCAACACAAGAGAAGCGCAACTAAGCTGTATGCCCTCACATAAGAAAATGGTATTTTTTCAGGCAACATGGAATTCTGCTTTCAAGTACACATGTGTATTTGCTTTTGCATTAACCCAAACAGAAAACACCACCATATGATTTATCTAACCAATCATCACCGTGCAGCAAAGCTCATTTGGGGGAGGGTGGGGTTAGAATGTTAGAGAGAAAAATCCCAGTTGTTAGTAAAGTCAGGCTGTTTCTCTGAATTTTTGTTTAAAACTACCTTTATCCAACCTTCACTTCCTATTCTTTGTCCTCCCCAAAGGAGAAAGGAGAACTGTTGTTCCCTGAGGCATGAGAGATTCACTGTTTTATGCGCTATGAAAAGAGGAAGAGTCACCAATAAGACAAAATGACTGGAGTTGATTCGTATTTTTTGCAATGAAGTTAAAAATGGATTAAAAGGTAGACATGGTTTCAAAAATAACAACTCATTTTTCTCAACAAAATTCCATTAAAGTTTCAAAGTGTGTAGGCATACCTTTGGGAAAGGGTTACTTAGCGTCAATTTATCAAATTAAATTTAAGGTCTTCCACTGATTTCAAAATGAAATACTTCCTTCTCTCTCCACCCCAATCAGTTTTTAGACATCTTTGAAGGCCATAACAGGAATACGCACTTGCACTGTGTCCAACAAGCATTCTTGTGATCTTTGTACAAAGGAATTGGCCAGCTTACATTAAGCACTTGTAGAATGGGGCCTGCAAGAATCTGTATCATGTAGAAGCAAAACAGGGTCAACCTAAGTAGCAGCATATTGAAGGTAACTTCTAGGACTTCTGCTGATACTAAACCATCAGGATGTTATTTGTGTACATGTCAATTCTGGGGGAAAGCCTGAAAACGTGGCTTATAGGCCATCAGCAAGTAAAGGGAGTTCCTGATAGCTTGTAGACCAGGTTTTCAGGTTCCAAAGAACCACATGCAGTAGTTTTCTTAGGCACAAATGAAAACCAGCCCTTATTCCTAAACTAAGCCACATACGTTCCCTCTGACCTTTATAGAGTGTGCTCCTTGATAACACGGCTGGCCTTTTCACATCTAATTAGTAGATATGCACTGTAGTAGCCTACATGCAGCAGCATTTGTTCTGGTTCAGAAACATTATGCTCACTCACCAGAGCTCAATGACATCTCATAGCTCTCAGCCGGGGCATCTTCCTGTTCGGGTCACTGATATCAAGATGGTTGTTTATGCAAAGGTCTCTGCAGCTTCAGCCAGACCCAGGGCATCCTTCACTTTAAGACTGGGACAAGTGCCCAATGAAAGCTGGTCTATTCCTTTGTGCAAAGGTCACATTAATGCTTGTTGGGCACAGTGCATGCGTTGCGTGTATTTCTGTTCAGGGTTTCTCTCAACATATTTAGGCTCCTTAGTCTTTGCTAGGGAGCGGCATGGGAGGGGTGGGAATAGAAGCTTAGGATAAAGACTATAAATATGGAGTAAGGAAGGCAATAAGCACATTCACTTCAATGGGGAAAGCAGGCCTTGAGGAGAAAACTAAAATCTGATAATAGGCACTAGTGCTGCTCAACAGCAGATGAGGATCCAAGCAGTTTCTTTTATATGCATGAAGGAAACTCAAATTTTGATGTGATATGAGTACTTGTCCTTCCCCCTATAGACATGGAAGAACACTCTGATCCCAAACCAAAACAAGTCAGCAAACTGCCTTTCGGTGAGATATGTAGATTAGATGTGTAAAGTAAACACACAATGACCTAGCTTCAGAACACTTGATTATAACTATTTCTAAGATACCAGTTTAGTGGAACTGCCCTTAAAGACAACTGTTGTTGACACAAAACATCCGTAGTAAAATGGCCGGAGGCATTTTAATTCCCTTTGGGTAACTCTCTCAACTTGGAGAACCTGAGAAAAGCCCAAATATGACTTGAACGTGGCTGAATCTGTAAGGGAGGGCAGAACATCTTTAGGTGAGATTACCCTGACGATGAGAGATTTGAGAGATACACCTCTTTTGGGTTCGGGTATGTTAGGATGGTCTTTGGCATGACCTTTCTGAAGTTTCTGAGTGTCCCTCAACCCTTTTAATGCTAGAAGATGACATTTTGCATGTGGAGTCATTCACAAAACTGAGATGCTCATGGATATGAACCACAAGGGTGAAAAGGAGTGTTAAACAAATCCATGCTTACTGCATATGTACCATTCTTTAAAGTATAGGGAACACGGGGAAGGGGCTATTGCTGTCATTTCTATTTTTGCCTGGAGGAAAGCTGTGGTTAGGCATGCATGTTTCAGAATAGGAAGGAATATGAAAAGTGACACACAACTAATTTATCAGGCATTCATTTTTGTCTCATATTAGCGACGCTTGTAGTGGATAAGTGAAATGTCATATCTTGTTATGCACAATTATTGGAACATAACTGAGTACTTCACTAGGGCAATATGAAAGTGGCTAATAGGGAATGACGCTTGTACCTAAGAAGTGAAATTAGATTTCATTGATTGTGATATGAGGTAGCACCATATCATGCATTACAGTTACTTCTTAAGGACCAATTTGCATTTGTATGTTTCAACATAAAGCATTTTTCCTATACATAAAATCAGAATGAACACTGTCTTGATGTACATTTGTCCAGAGATTTTGATTACTTTTAAGAAAACATTCTGATCTCCTTTCAGTGGATTAATGCAAATTCCATGCAAATATCAGATGGACTTGAATATGGATTTAAAAGAGGACTAAATCAGACCCATTTCATACGTTATCCTGCCAGTGTGGTCGTCTCAAACCACATGGGCACTATGCTGTGCGGTCAGTCAACCGTATGAAACAGCATTCGGAGTCAGGCAAAACTTACAGCACATCAATTTTTTTCCAGCAGATTCTGCCACACTGTTAAATTCAGCCCAACCCTTGTGAGCTGCTTCATCATGCACACATCTAATCACAAGGTGCAGCTCCCGTGTGGCTTTGGGTCCCTGGTGGCAACTGCGTTGCTTGATGACTTGTTTGGCCATTACCCCCCTATGTAACAGACACAGTTATATTTCCCTTGAATCAGCCATTGTAAAGTTGCAGTTCAAAATGAGGGTGGTGGTCTCCAGGTTCTAAGTTCTTGTTCCATCTTGGGATAAATGCTACGGTTGCAATCCAACATGCACTATCGGTGTATGAACACAGGTTTTTACGTGCAGGTGTATTGTACCCCCAAAGTCAGCTGCAGGAGCGGATAAAAGACTACCTCCAGCGACACAATAGCACATCAATCAGCATTTGCCGTACCCAAGTTGGTTCCATGCTGCTGCTGCTGCAGTCTATGCACAAATTTTACATAATACATATTTTGTCTCTGTGGGGCGACAGCATATGCTGCCTACTGCAGTGGAGCAATTGTGCATCATGCTTTTTGCCACTGTTATCCTTCGTGGAAATTGGCCCAGAAAATATCCACATATTATGTCATGTTCCCTTTTGCAGTGCGGTAAATTCTTGGTGACATGTGCTTCTGAACACCTACTTACTCCTCTTCATATATCTGCTTCTAAACAGAAAATGTCTGGTGTTCAGTCATCATACTAGTACTATTACATCTAGAAGACACCTGAGTAGCTAACACAAGCAAGCATATGAATGTCATAGGAACCAAACAGGTTGTTGTACCAGTGCCTTGCCAGGAGGTAAACAAGTCTGAAATCATTATATAGCACAAAGCAACAAGCCTTCAGCATAGATTATATGACAAATTGGTATGTCTGAACCTCCAACCCTGAGAGGTAGGCCAGGCTGCAAGACATGTTTTGTCTATATTCCTCCGAGGTAGGTCGCCATCACCCATATATTAATAACTCTTATTTAATCACTCATAGCCTGGACATGTGGGAATCCAGGTATATAGCATTTATATATGGGTAAGAACAGGCTCCTTTTCCAGAGCTTCCTTTAAACTCTTTAAAAACAGGCCAGCACATTTACCAAGCGGCCCAGTCCAGTGAGGCCAACAACCTTCGGAATAGGCAAAGAACTAAATCAACTCAAGTTTCCAATGACTGGTGATTTTTGTAAGTACCTATTTAACATAAAAAGGCTGAGGGACAAGTGTCGTGGAGGGGAAGAAGCACCCTGGAACCTGTAGAAATGCAGAATTGTGGGATATGTCCTTTGCTCAGAGACTTTCTAGGAGAGTGTGTGTGTGTGTGTGTGTGTGTGTGTGTGTGTGTCACACATGCTGAGGCCTTTTGTCAAGAATGGTGACAGGAACCTATAATGACTTACAGGACAAACTGTAATAAAATCTAATGGGTTGAATCCAGCCTTAGTCATGCTTAGAGTAGAACCACTGAAATCAATGAGGCAACTAAGTCGTGGCTAACTTAAGCCCCATTGGTTTCAGTGGGTCTACTCTAAGCATGATTTAAGTCTGAACCAATCCAATGATGTTTCCATAGCACAGAAATCATAGAACTGGTGGCTCAGGGCTAACTTGTGGGAGAGCTTCTCAGTTGTCTTAATTCCCACAAAAGAGGTATGGTATGACCTGCAAAGGGCCCTGCTGGAACTTGTTCCGGGCGTGGGGGAGAGGTGACTAAGCAGACACTCGTCCCTCTCTGTGGCATGTAAGTGCAGGTTAGGGAATAGATAGGGTCCGGTGAGCATCCATGGCACCTTTTAGGTGACAGGCGATATCTGAGGCTTCACGTCGCTGGGTCCTTAGACTCGGTCTGTTGGGGATCAGGACTGCAGGACTGCCTGTGAGGCCTTCGTACCTCGCCAGCTTGTTGTCATGCGACTCTGAGAGGAGGCAATACTGCGAAGGCCTCCCAGCACCGCGATGGTGTAAAATGGGGCGGTGGCGGAATGCAGCGCCACCCTTCCGATTTTGGATGCATCGCCCAATGCACAGCAGTACCAGCCAGGGGGGCCGGATTAGGGTAACCCGCACTCCATCCCTTTGCAGGTCCTTGAATATCCATAAATGTGGCCCATTTAAATCCCATCTTGTTGTCTTGACTCTTTATTTCCACCGTTACACTCGCAATCCTCTTCCCCCGAAACACGTGCAGCTGTGGGCAGGGAGAATTTTGTGAGTGGGGCGTGGGGGGTGGAATGGAGGAGAGACTCACCAGATTACATAGGGGGCCAATACAGGTATAAGGGGCAGGGCGGGGCAGGCCTATATTAGGCCCGGTTGCCCCACCCACAGCTTCTTTGTCCTTTCGCAGCTCCCTCCCTGTATACAGTGTGGGTTCTTCTGGTCGATCCTGAAGGGAACTGCCTCCTTAGCATACCTGTACAGACAATGCCAGAGACAAGGCTGGTCACGGTCCTGCATTAACGAAGAAGCAGATGCAGAATATAAAGCACAGGTGTAACACTTAATATCCTTTCCAAACTTATAATCCGTCATTGTCCTCTCTTTCCATCTGTATTTTTTAGGTTTGATGTGGTGCAATAGTCAGAAGATCTGTTCCACCACAAACACTGTATGGTTTTTGCTAACTATCTTCTCGCCCTCAGCCTTTGGAAGACACTCAGTTACCTGCAACCCATTCCCGTCCCCCCTGACTACCTCTAGTTGTAGCTGTTATAACTGCACCAGCATTTTTTATTTTTTTTGGTAGTGTCAAGTTCTAAACAGCAGCAGCTATAATTTCCAGCTGAATTACTCAGCAGTTTAACAAGCTGCAACAAACAGGAGAGGCTTTGATTTGTTGCTGAAAGAGCCCGCTTTGCCTGTTAGGTAACAGGAACTTGAAACCTTCTGTGATACATAAAAATTGGCTCAGGCAGACTAATTATCAGCTTGCTTTTGGTCTCCAGGCCACTTGGATCTGTCACCTTTCACCAGCAATACAAAATGATGTAACATATCAAGAAAAAATAGTATTCACACCTTGCAGTAATTGTCTCTGCCAAAACTCTTCCCAATTTTCGCTGTGATTTCTCTGTACAGGCAGTCCTCGAGTTAAGAACGTCCAACTTACAGACAACCCATACTTAAGAACAGACTTCTGGGTCCCCCAGCGCGACTTCATTTGCATAGAGTACATAGCGTAGTATACTACGCAATTTGCGTAAATGCCGATTTTAACATATAGGACGCTATGCTGTTCTGACTTGCATACAAATTTGACTTAGAGACATTCTTAAGAACGGAACTCGTTCGTAACCTGGGGGCTGCCTGTATGTGACTCAGTAGGCTAGTCACCGACATAATGCTTTCTTCAGCTTCTATTCTAAAGGGCGTGAATGAATTATGATGAGTGTTCAGCAACTTTGGTAGATGAGATCATATTTTTACTTATGACACGTTGCCAAAAACAGAGAACACCACATACACACCAAACACTAGCCTCCATCTCCAACAGCAATTCCAGTACAGAAATGCATTAATTTAATACTCCCTCAAAATGTCCCGGCATTTTCTGTGCGTATACAGCAATTTTTGTGCAGAAGCCAGGAAAATAATGGTCACCTCCCCTCCTACACGCCTGCTGATAATCTTCCATGTTTCGACTGGTGTGCATTTATACACAGCACCAATCAGATTTTGGCCTTCTTATTTCTCCTTCTACTTAAGTGGAGGTTGTTGTTTTAAAATCCAACTTTTTTTCAGTTGCCTTGATTCTTATTAATTCCTTTACTGTTCAGATTCCAGATGTCTCACATCACTGTTTGAAAGAGTGGGGGGGGGGAATCACATCCATTTTATCTTTGTGTAAGAGAGCCTTTTGGAACCTCAAGCCCAAACACATGTGATTCAAATTAGGCAGGGCCTCTGAGGCGCTACGTTTCAACTGATGGGCTTTGCTGACCTCTTTGTTTTGAGCAGAGCTAGCTGCTCCCTGTGGGAGCTAACAGCAGTAAAATATTTTTTAGTCCAGACACTTCTGCCTCTCAACCAAATTCCTGAAATCACAAAGCAGCCTCGGAGAGCAGGCTGCCGGCATCATGCAGGCGGGACTGGGTCTCGCTCATTCTGAGCGTTCGCACTCTCGGGAGAAGGTGACCTATAGCCTCTCTCCCATTGCTAGCCAAAGAATACAAAGAGCAGATGTCCCCGCGCGTACATAATCTGGGCATAACTGACTGATTATCCCACAGAATGTTCCAACCACTTTCCAGCTTTTCCCTCCTCTGCAAAAACAAAAGTGCAAGAAATACCATTTCCACATTGGCTCCATTTACAAAGTTATTGAGGATCGACAAATTAAAGTTCATAATTGGATAAATCAAAAGGAAGCATGTGAGGCAATGGCTTTTAATGGGTCGTTTTATGTTGATGTACAATGCAGGCCTATTAGGTTCATAGGTTAATCTAGACCAGATGTGGGGGACATGCAGCCCTCCAGGTGTTGATGGACTACAACTCCCATCACCCATGGACAGCATGGCTGGAGTTGATGGGAGTTGGAGTCCAACATCTCAGATGGGAAAAGGAGGCAAATAAGGGGTAACATGATAGAGGTGTACAAAATTATGCATGGTGTGGAGAAAGTGGATACCACGAGCTCTCATAATACTAGAACCCGGGGTCAGTCCCATGAGGCTGAATGGTGGGAGAGTCAGGACTGATAAAAGCAAGTTCTTCTTCACACAGAGTATAGTTCATACAACATGGTGCCCCCCCAATAATATTTTTGGTACCCATCATTGTGCCCTACCTCTCCCACTTAATTTTTTAAAAAACATTTTCTTATCAGCAACTGGGATTGCTGTGAAATACGTTTCTGTTGTTGCTGAAAACTGGGTTCAAAGGAGTTGTTTAGTGTGCTGGGGCTCAGAACTCACCTCTGCCTTGTACTCAGCCTTTCGGGCAGGTGACTTGTCCTTTGCCACACATCCCACAGCAGCCATTTTGTGGTGGTGCCCAGGACAGTTTCTCTTTGCATGCAAAGCAGGTACTCTACCACTTAGCTATACCCCTTGGTAAACTCACATGACACCACATCACATTTATTTTTATTTATGTATTATATTTATACCCCACTTTTTTTCCTGCAAGGAACCCAAGGCGGCTTACATAATCCTCCTCCTCCTCTCCATTTTATCCTCACAACAACCCTGTGAGGTAGGTCAGGCTCAGAGTCAGTGACTGGCCCAAAGTCACCCAGTGAGTTTCATGGCCAAGCGGGGACTAGAACCCAGATCTCCCGAGTTCCAGTCCAGCACTCTCACCACTATGCCACATGGTGCTTGTAGACATTACAACAAGGGTGGACAACTGCAGGGGGCTCAGGGGGTGACATTTTTTCTCCCCTTTGGCCTTCCATAGGCCATATTCCTGCTGGTGGTGGCAACCTCCCCCCCATCCATTTACTGCTATGGGAAATCGGAGAGTCAGCAGGGACCACATGCATGCAGCTTTCATGTGGCCCAGCCCTGCATCACAGTGTGCGCGGTGAAAACTCGCCATGAGGAAGCAGCAGGACAATGGCTGTCTACAACGTTTTGGTCTAACAAAAATACAGTTGATAACATCTAGACCAACACAGCAATTATTAGAGCAACAAGAGATGCATTTTAAGAAGGGGGGGCAGAGTGCTTGTGTAGACTTGGGAGTCAACACTCAGTATCTCTTGTGGTTGTGTGCCACCTCCTTGAAAGGTTTCATCAACGTTGCCTCCGGAAAATCCTGCGAATTACTTGGGAAGATAGACGAACAAATGTCAGTGTACTGGAAGAAGCAAAGACTACTAGCATTGAAAAAATGATCCTTCAACGCCAACTTCAGTGGACCGGTCATGTTGTTCGAATGCCTGACTGCCGTCTCCCAAAGCAGTTACTTTATTCCCAACTCAAGGATGGAAAGCGGAATATCGGTGGTCAATATAAGAGGTTTAAAGATGTCCTTAAGGCTAATCTAAAAAAATGCAATATAAACATCGAAAACTGGGAAGCTCTGGCCCATGAATGATCTAAATGGAGGTTGGCCTTTCACAAAGGTTCTATGGACTTTGAAGAAGCCCGAGTGCAAGGTGAAAGGGAGAAACGTGCTAAGCGAAAAGCACGTCAAATGAATCCTTTACAGGACCATCTTCTATCTGGTAACCTGTGTCCTCACTGTGGGAAGCTGTGTGGATCTAGAATTGGCCTCCACAGTCACTTACGGACCCATCGCTAGAGTCTACACAATCTTCTTTAGAATTTCCTCCTTTTATCCCGGAAGACAATCTTACTCGGTCATGAGTGATCGCCTGATGATGATGATGAATATTACTGTCTCCCCAAAAAGGTAAAATATAGATCAGTTTCTAAGCCCCCCCCCCCATCTCCTTCACGAGGGAAGCATTTTTTAAATTCTAGATACTGCAATCCTATGTACATTTACCTGGGAGTAAGCCCCACTGAACATACTTGGACTTACTTTTGAGTAGACATGTACAGACGGAAGCAAGGGGGGGGCTACAGAACAGGAGCCCAGCTGCAATCCTTTCCACCAATGGCTGCTATTGGTAGGGAAAGAAGACAGGACTTGAAAGATACCTCTCCTCCACTCTGGCTGAAGCAGGACTCAGGCTAACAGAACTGGGTATTGGGGGGGGGGGTGAGGCTCTCTGACAAAGCCTTGGATTCCTGGCATAGGAAATGATTTCAGCAAATTTCAGGAAAGTAACTTCAATGAGGATCCAAGAGTCAATGGGTCTGACAGGGATCACCTACAATATGTCTTAATCTGTTAAACAACAGTCTTAATATGGCTGATTTCTCTGCCCAAATCTACTCAGGAGAGGCTAAATCTAATCAAAAGTGGAATCTTCCTGTAGTGCTGCACCACAGGTGGGGATCTCTACCGGACTATCATCCTTAAAAGTATTTATGCAAGCCTTGAGGGTATGCACCTCAGGGACAGGGTATATGCACATTTAGTGCCCAATTAAGATGCCTCCAGCCCAGCTCCATTCCCACGGTGGGGCACTCCTTTTGGTGTGGCTAATTCAGTACACTTGCTGGACTTCCTCCTCGCCCATTCTAACTAGAGCTGTGTCAGCCCTTCATGCTTGTATTTCCACAAGCATGAGGAGCCAGGCTGAGTTTCTTAAAACGACATCACACAACATCAAATAATGCTGGGGTGAAATGTCTTTCAGGCTCCTGTACTGACAGCCTGTAAACAATATACACACCAATTCCTGGGTTTTGTGTGTCACAATGTGACCAAGAAATGGATAGAGGTGGGCTTGGATCTCAATGACCCTCATGGGCCAAAAAGGGCTGCAGTCTGGGGCACAATCGGGGGAAGACCTGCCCCAGATACTAATGCAAGAGATGCCCTGCAATATGATGCCTCTTCTATCCCTGCTCTTCACAATTATATGCATTTCACTAAAAAAATAAAATTGGAAGTGTTAGCCTCTTGGTTTTTGAGCTCCTAAACCATCATCATTTCTTTAATCTGAGCCTTCACAGAGGTATGGGCCAAGTTCCTTTTTCTTATAAAAGCAGAAATCATAACTTTCCCTGTGATTTAATTTTGGAAGGTCCCAAAAGTCACCAGTTTAGGAATGAGAGCTTTACTTGAGTGGGGACGAATTGAGGACCAACCAAACAAACCAATACAAAGGGAGGGGGGGGGGAATGTTACCAACTCAAAAGTTTTGAAGAAGCCTACATGACATTTGTCCTTTGGGTGAACTCTGCCCTCTTGTGGTGTAACTCTTAAAAACACAAAGTACTATTTTTTTCAAAAGGAACATCTATGTCTATAACATTGATTTCCATCTTCTCCACTTCAGTGGCATCTAAGATGATAATTATGCAAGCAATGCTTTTGATTTCAAAGGCAACAAATCCCAAATGGTGAGTCAGGACCCAACTCAGTGGGGAATATAGGCCGTGGTGGATGGGTTGCTCAGCTACCAGAAATGTAATAGAACAATACAACTCTAAGGACTAAGTTCTGCCTCTAATGGAGATCAGAACTGTGTAGGAAAACACTATGTACATCTATATGCACTCCCATGGGTAAAGATTGCACACTGCTTTGATACAATTTCACTCTTTGGGAAACCACTGATTTGGTGGAACTTTTGAGAGTTTTTTGGGGGGAGAAAGCAAAGGATGACGTCACAGAGCAATTCAGGGCAGCCATGTTACCCTGAGGGAATTGCATTTCACTTTACGATATACTCACCACACTTTACAAGATATACAAGCACTTGGGGGGGGGGGAAGTAAAGCTGCTTAGAGTGGGATAAAGATATAAACAAGTAATTCAAAGCAACAGTCTTCTTTCTCATTCTCCCAGAATATCAGGGCTGATTCAAACATGAGGAGCATCCATGGTAAGTCCCGTGCATCCATTTTCAAGCAAGCAATACCCACGTGCATTCTGAGGGTACTACAGTCATGACAGAAGACTGGGTCATCATGCACGCCCTGCATATTTGAATGTTAACCTGTCAACCTATCATTGGTCTAATGCAGTTTTCTCCAACCTTGGGTCCCCAGATGTTTTTAGCCTTCAACTCCCAGCATGCCCCAGCCAGTGTAGCTGGCTGGGGCATGCTGGGAGTTGTAGGCCAAAAACATCTGGGGGCCCAAAGTTGGAGAACGCTGGTCTAATGTATCCAAAAACCTTTTTTTAATCCTGTTTTGTTGAGAAAATATAACATCTATAACAGAGAACAGGACTATGGAGTCTCCATTGTCACTTTGCCAACAGTCAACAAGTCAGTAAAGTTTACTACATGCCTCTAAGGTTAGGATTTGTCGTCAAGAAAAGGAGAATGTAAGAGAGGGTGTGTGTGTGTGTGTGTGTGTGTGTGTGTGTGTGTGATTACTGATCCTGTTTTCCCCAAACAGAGGACAGGAGAACCAAAAGCTAGGGAAAGCACCCAGATTTTTATTAATGCAAATGAATTATCAAGAACATTTTTAGTGAAATTAGGCTGGCTAATAGTTGTTGTTGTTGTTGTTTTCCTTTTGCCTCTCCACTTTCCCTGCAGCTCTCAAAAATTGTATTGTTTTTAAAAAAAACAACCATTAAAACAAGCAGTCACTGGGGTGGGGATCTTTTTTCCTTTTTTTTTTTTTTTAAAGAGAGAAGACACCTCACCCTGGTGCCTGTTTTGAAAATAGACCATTTGTAGAGCAGCCAGGAAAATTGAGAGGCACATGAGAAAAAAAATTAGTCAGCCCAATCAGTCAGCCTTTTAAAAACCACTGCATAAAAAGGAGGGAAGCCCTCCATATGTACATTCCTTTCCCTTAGTCTAAATGTCACATAAGGATGAGGGTCCCTCTAGTGGTCCACTCTGGAAACATCAAGCATATGCATCCAAGCCCAACAATTTTAACATTTATATTTACATTTCAATAAAATTGTTGTCTTTAAGCAAAATATACATAGCATTATTGGTTGTTATACAGTTGTACCGTTTTATTACTTCATTTCCTTTTGTTAAGGAGGTTTTAACAAAAACAACAACAACCCACCCTTTCTAGAATAAAAACTCTTAAGCGAAAACCATGTCGACCAGAACTCCAAAATGTTGTTCCTTGCAGAGTGGCATAAGCCAATAACGGGAGCTGGAGGGAGAATGATGGCCTCAATGCTCTTCGTGCCATTGCAGCAACTTTTGAGGCAACACACATCATGGATGGAATTGCTGCCAAAATGACCAGGGCAACTGCTTCCAACAAAACCTTGCTCATATTCAGCTGCAAGTTTGTTCCACACAGCCCACACCATACAATTGAATCCCTTGCCCTGGACAGGGTTTCTGCCAAAAGTTTGTGAAGCTAAACCCAGCAGATCTAGCTCTGCAATTCCTGTAGTAGGGAAGGTACAACTAAGGCTGTGGTGATGAGCATTCAATATACTCAAATAGCCCCAAAACAACTCTCTAGTCAGGAGAAGCAAGACAAGTGTTTGGTCTATTGCATTAAATCTCCCACAACTCTTAAAAGTACCCATTATAAATCCCTTTGAGGTTAACTATCTCATCACTCTTTTAGCAGTATGTTATACGGCGCCATTTTCTCCTGTTATAAATTTAATAATTACAGAACTTTATGTTTGCCATCTGTTTTGTATATGTGGCAACGCTGACATTTACCAGCATCAGCATAATCTTTTTAAAAGGCTATTTAAACCATCTGTGGTTTAGCAGAAAAATCAGATGCCAATAACCTACTAGCCAACTCAGCTGCTACAATTACAAATTAACTTCTAGCTGTCTTAGAAAGCGACTGATCTCCTAGCTCATCCTTCTCCAAGCTAGTTCCCTGCAGATGTGGATGGGAATGTTAGCTGGGAATGCTGGGAGTTGCAGTCCAACACATCTGGAGGGGACCAGGTTGGAGAAGGCTGAGCTAGCTCTTCCCCTGCTTGGGCAAGGCTGCAGTTGTGCCACTGTCTACCTCGCATTACCAGATTACCCAACTATAAAAACAGAAGCAGGATATATATTGATTGGAATGCCACCATGAAGCCTGTTGAAACAAAGAACCCTTGCTGGGTTTTCCCAGTGGCCTGCATGGACCAGGAAATAGTACTGGGAAATTTTCTTCAGAGAGGAAAGGCAATTCCTTACCATGATAGTTCACTGCCCTAATTATTTCCAGGAGTGACTCTCCAACAAACCTTTCATTGTGGAGCACAAAAGATGGTGGTGGGAGAGCATTATCTAAAGCAGATCTGTGCAGAAGACTTGCTTTAGATAATGCTCTCCTGGTCGATCTTTGGGCGATTTGGGATCTACTGGTCGATCTTTGGATGATTTGCAGTAGATTAGGAAGAGTTTTCCCATTGTTTGCCAAAAGCAACAACTAAAAGACTTATTAAATATATATATCAGGCTCCTGAAATTAAGATAGCTTGAGGGGAAAGCTAGGACTGGATTTTTGTTTGAAGGATGTGAACTCAGTTCTGGTACTGAAACAAATTTCCTGGAGAGAGCATCATGTGCTCAGAAACACCTTGAACCACTATTTTTCACTTGGCTCTGGTTGGTAGACATTGGGGTGCCTAGTAACAAACAAGGTAGACCCCAGAAGCCTGGCATCTTCCTACCACTGTTCCAAAGTATGGTGGTCCCAGCACCTGAATTTGCTTGGAAGCCAATGAAGGGGTTGGGAAGAGCTTCCCATCAAACACCAAACACATGCCTGGTTGAGGGAGTCATTGCATTTTGCTGGGTTTTAAAAACATTCACAGCTAGAAAAAGGGAGGCAAATTTTTAATGTCCAGGTGTACAAGGTGAAGATATAATAATATGCCAAGGACCCAAAAAGGAGCAAAAAAGTCTGTGATATTGCAAATATGGGGAACATAATATTTCAGGGCCTAGAATCCAGGTGCCTTCAGCTGACCTATATTGTAACATGCCAAGTCATCGATTTATTGGGTCAGAAACACTGGCAACCTCTGGTTTGATCTTTCTTTTCAGCATCCTGTTCAACTTGGATGTCACAGGCTCAGACAGAATTTAAGAGGGTGGCTGAAGCAAATGTTACTCTGCCTTGTCACCACCGGCTGCATCTCCTGGAGCCAACAAGCCTGGACATAGAATGGCTGCTAAAGAATTCCGAAGGCGAACCAAAAGTGGTATGTCTAACCTCTGAAATGCAAAATTCCCTAGTCTACCACTATCCCCGAGATCAATTCTAGGATTAAAGGAATAGAACAGGCTGGCCCTCACCTATGGCAACATACAAACTGAGTAGGTGTAGAAAAATATGTGCCCGCCCCTTACAGTTCTATGAACAGGGCTTTTTTGTCAAATGCAAACTGATAAATTGCAGCCACACCTTTGGTCATACTGAGGTAGCAAAGCTAGTTAGTGACCATGCCATCCAGTTCTAAGTATGGCCATTCTGAAGATGACGGCACTAAAGTAAAGCTCATGGTATACCTTTGGACTCTAGTCTAATCTAGAAAGATGTGAACCACACACGCTAGTATTTCCATAATTACAGACTCAGGATTTTACAAGAATATCTGAGCATCAAAATCATGCATTTATTATTCTAACCTGACTCACACAGTGACTGTCTGTGTAACCTTAACAATGAATCATACCAAACACGAAGTATAAGCATTAGCTGCAGAAAGCACCAGAAAAAGGCACGCCAGTCATGGACCGCGTCCGAAGTTCATCTAATCCAGCCTTCCCCAACCTGGTGCCCTCTAAATGTTTTGGACGTGAACTTCCCATCAGCCCCAGCCAGCATGGCCAATTGTCAGGAATCTGCGGAGTAGCAGTCCAAAATATCTGGAGGGCACCAGGTTGGGGAAGGCTGTCTAATCCAATCTACCCAACTGAAAGAAAAAATAGACTTATCGTGAAGTTTAGTTTTTGGTGGTGGTGGGAGAGAAATTTACTTTTGAATGAATCTCCACTGATGAAGGCAAGGGCCAGATTTTTCTTCAGAAAAGAGCAGGAAGTGGAGAAGCAACCCCCCCTTCCCTTATCAGAATAGGCATAACTAAGCTAAAATACAATAAGCTCTTAAACAAAATAACCATTAAATAAAATGCCAACACAATCAACCCCCAAAGAGAACAAGGCTCAAGAGGAGAGGAAAGAGGAATTCCCCAGGATGCTCACTTTAAATATCCCACCCGCAGGTACAATAATAATCTGCTCTCCACCACCAAGAAAAAACCTTCATAGTAACTTCTCTCTCTCGGTAGAGATGTCTAAGAGCAATAACATCCCAGGTGGGAGCCCTATTACTCCAGGACATTTTCTACCAACTTTCCTGAGCCATTCTAAGAAAGACCGCAGCTGTGTTCACAGATGACCAAGTGGTTGACTTGCAAGCCTTGTCTATGGGGGTACTGCTACAACTCCCTCTAGAGGGGCACCCTTTTCCTGCATATATATCTACTACAATCTTCCCAGCCACCTCACTAACATATACCTTTCTCCCTCATAGAGGAAGGGTGGATGTTAGAGCAGGATTTACTAGTAGATCTCTGGGTGACTTGTAGTAGATCAGCAAGGATTTCTGACTCTTGTTTAACAATAGCGGCAACAAAAATACCTCCCCCTTCAATCATACTGCTGAAATAAAGAAAGCTTGTGGTAACCAGGCATTGATTTTTGTGTGGAAGGACATCTGTTCAGTTTTTGGTACTCAAAACAAATTCCTGGGCTCAGAACTATTTAATTTTAGAGATCTCAAAAAGCTTGCTCACAATTTTGTGCATATTTCATTGGTCCGAATAAAGGTATTGCCTGACTCTGGATTTTGGAATTAATTTTAAGTATATGTCTTTTACACCAGGCTCCAGTTGGCAGATCTTGGGGTTCTAGTAAAAAAAACAAACCACACACACACACACACACACACACACACACAATGTAGATCCCACAAGTCTGAAATCTGCCCAACCATGCCATAGAAGATTTTCTGAAGGAACAAAGAATGCCTCAACTTTCTGATATGAGCTGTACAATCAATGTGAAACATAGGGTCCTTTGGAGATTGAGTCTGTGCCATGCTTTCTTTAAGATGTACACATGTTTTAGACAGAAAGGCTGGGGCAATATCTTGATGCCTCTGAAAGATGGAGTTGACTTTAGGGGGAAGTGCAGGGTCTGCCCCAGGGACTACCACTGAGAAGGCCCTATCTCAAGCATCTGACAACCTTACAGATAATTGATGGTGGGCCGGCAAGCAGGGCCTCCAATGATCATCTCAACACACAGGCAAGTTCATAAGGGTGTAAGTAGTTCTTTAAAGGTCAAAATCAGCACTTTGGATTGGGCCCAGAAATGCACAGCAGCCAGTGCAGCTGGTACAGAATTGGTAGAATATGATCTGACCATCTAGACCCAACAAAGACTCAAGCTGCCATGTTCCACACCAGCTGAAGTTTCTGAGTCATCTTCAAAGGCAGCCCCACATAGAACATATTACCGCACTCCAGTCTGGATGTAACTGCATGCATAACTGAGGCTAGGTCCACTTTCCCTAGATTGGGTCGCAGCTGCTGTAACAACCGAAGTTGGTAAAAGGCACTCCTGGCTACTGCTGACACCTTGTACTTCCATACTTTTAAATCCAGAAGCATCGCCAAACTACAAACTTGGTCTATCAGGGGAATACAACCCCGTCCAACACCAGTTGAATCCTTTATCCAGATCTGCAGATTTGCCCACCCATAGTATTTCTGTCTTGCCTAGGTTAAGATTCTAAAATTCTGCAGGCTTGGGAATTGCCAGGAACACAGTCTTCAGTGAAGCTAATTTAAGGGAATGTTACCAATGGATTTATAAATGGAGGTCCCATAAGAGCATCAAAATCGTACACATGGTTCAGCCTCCACATTGGAAACCTGTGGACCATGGGAGGGTTGATTTATTAGCCCCTCTAAGGGATCTTTTAAACAAGGATGGGAAGTGAGAAGTACCGCATGAGCATAGTCTCTAGGTAACTCATCAAGGCAGATGATGTGTGTTTTAAGAATGCTGGTATTCTAGATTAGACTGAAGGAACTACATAATGCCTGGAACACCAGCCTTGGTAATCACAGCACCAAGACTAGGCTTTCAAAGCACTCATAAAGATTGCCTGGGTTCATGTCTCACTGGGGTGACTCCATTCCTTTCTCATAATTTAGTTGAAAAGTTGGAGAGCAGGAACCACTATGCTCCCTTTTGTTGATCAGAAGTTTGAAATGTTTCTTCTGGTTCCGAAGCTGAAGAGTTTTGCTAATCTTCATTAAACTGCAGGGAAAATCTCAAATAAGCAATCTTGCCTAAACTTAGTCGTAACACTCTCCTCTTCCCCTGAATGGCCCTCCTTTTCAGGGATGTGGTGTGCATCATGCATGGATGGGGTGTTGGTGTGTGCATGGATGTGTGTGAGAAAGAAAGAGAACTACTGTGGAGTGGAAACAATGTTAAGATCACTGCCTCCTACATTGTTTCTCTCTCAAGTTTCTTGAGAAAGAAAATGAGAGCTAAATAATGTGAGGTTGTGTGATTATCTTTGCCCCACCTACCACCAGCATGTGGCCCCTGACAAATTTCGTCTGAAGGAAGGGAAGAAAGGTTGCCTGTTCCTGGCTTAGGGTCTCTCAGTCTAATTGCTCTTCCACCTTCCTGTCTGTTGGGGGGGGGGGGATCCAGCCCCTACCAGCAGCACTGGTAAGAAAATCCCCAAAGTAAACTGCTCTCCCCCTACAGAATTCATTTGTTTTTATCCTATTGTTGCCGGCACCAAAAAGGTGCCCCCCCCCCCCCCAGCAAAGTGGTGATCCTGTCCGGTGTGCCAGCCTGCCCAATAAAACACACCGAGGTGGAGAAGCGAAACCAGATTTATTTGAGGCGTCAAGTAGGCTCTCTAGGAGTGTGACACTCCGATCAAGAGCCCCTTCCAAGTTTTTCTTGGGTTTTTTTATACAGTATGGGATCAGATACAGGTTTGCATCACATATAGCTGTTACATACAGTTGCGTAGAAAAACATTCTTTTTATCATGACCTCTTTCACGTACATTCAGCGACTTCCTCTGTCCTTCTTGAAAATACATTTCTTTCTGTTCCTTTCCAAAGTACAAGCATCAGGCTGATGCTCGCATTCCCCCCCCTTCCCCCTTTTCCCCTCCACCTTTCTCTTGTTTTCTGTTCTCTTGTCCCCCTCCCCATCAGCATCCTTCCTACACACACACATTCTTTTGCCTTTCCCTTCAGAAACCTCTCTTTCTCCCTTCCCATTTACTGCAGCTGTAATGCTGCTTGTAACTTGACCCTTTTCTTTCTTACATCTTAATTTACATTTCTTTGCAACTTTAGCTAGCAGTTTTACAGAACAGCAAGAAAACAAAAATGCAAGATTCTTTAAACATTAGAACAGGGCCGGGTACAAATTCACATGGTCTCTAACACTATCTTTCCTCCAGGGAAGTTCAGGACAGCATAAACAGCATCCTCATAATCTGTTTTATCCTCATGACAACACTATACGGATAGGTTAGACTGGGAGACTGGGATTAGTCCAGTGAGCATGACTAGATGAATGAAAATTTGAATCCAGGTATTCCTAGTTCTAAGTCCAATACTATCTGCTGTACGTACCACACTTGTCCTCATAAGCCATATTATCCAAGCTATTTGCATAGTACAAGTATAGACCAAGAAAAGCCAAGTCGGATCATGCTAGAAGTACCCATAAGACATAGAGTAAGTTTAGAGAAACAAACCTAAATAGCTCCTTGTCGTACCACCCACTTTAAAATGTGAAATACAGTAGCAGATCCTACAAACACATTTCAACTGTAGATGCTTGTTATAAATGCTCATTTAGAAACTGCTAGAGCCTAATTTCTGGTAATCATGAGATCCCAATATTCCACCTTCCTAAAATTAAGCACAAATACATACATTTTTACGGAGGCAGCCAGAATCTGGAAATACATAACAAACAATTGATCTAAGATCAAGCCTATTTGGGATTTGACCAACAGCTTTCTCAACATGAACTTTCATGTAACTCTGCTGGTATAATTCATATAAATTGATATAAACTGAACCAGTATAAAATTGATCTCCACTAAGCATGCCACTGCAGTGCCACAATTATTCATTATACTTTGTGTGAAGTGTGAAAGAATAATTGGTAGGGTTACAATCTTGTTTAATGACAAAAGCTCATGCAGCCTTATTCTCTCATCAACAGGAGTATTTTAGCTAAACTAGCAATGGCAAAATGAGGGGCGGCTAACTGATGAATGACACTTTTTGCCTCTCAGGTGATCACTTATGCAGGAGGCCTCATCTACGATGACCTGATTGAAGAACAAAAGGGCCGTGTTTCATTTGCCTCCACTTATCAGACTGGAGATGCCTCTTTGGAGATTTCTCTCCTGCAGCCAAGTGATGCTGGGCAGTACACATGCAAAGTTAAAAATGCAGGACAGTATGAGTGGACCCACATCACCCTAAAGGTTCTGGGTAAGGCTGTTGTGATGTTGTTCAAAATAAACACTTACCTGGTAGTTCATCTGTTGAATACTAAGTTTTTCTGACTTTCACTATTTTCCCCTTCTCCCCAGAGAAACCTTCCAAACCCAAATGCTGGAAAGAAGGAGAGATGTCTGAAGGAAGAGAAATTACTTTACATTGCAATTCTGTCTCTGGCACCACAACCATAATGTACACATGGCAGCGTATAGATGAGAAGGGAAAAGCTGGGTCCCTGCCACCCATGACACACATTAGTAAGTCAATGCTACATCAAATCCATTCCACTAACTCAGGCTCTCAATACCCTGGGCACGAGGCTCCTAAAGGGGCTCGTTGACCTCGTTAAAATTTTTTTAATCTTGTGTTCCTTTAATGGTCTCTTTAATCTTTTGTACATTAAAGCATCTTGTTGGTAATTGTCACATTTCTTTCTTTTTATTCGATACGTAATATCAGGCGAGGTGTACTGTTTAAGACAATGATACTTTCAGTCGCGCGGGGGCGCATGTTTCACATGTATTGAGAAGCACGCACAATAAGATCACCTCAGCAAATACGTTAGACTCTGCGGTGTCAGAAGCACAAATCAGGATTCCTGGCTCTTTTGCTCAGCACATGTACACAGAGTTGAAATCTGACTTCAATCCATGTCAGCTCTTCTAGAGTCCAGAAGGTTGTCCACTGTGACTTACATATGCACAATGCCAAATATGGAACAGAACAGATAAAGAGAATCTCCCTTCCCTCTTCTACTTCTCCCAGGGTTAGGGTCCATTCTCACAACGAAACTGATGTACCAAGATGCAAGGTGAGTGAAACTGCAATACAGTTCAGCAGATGGCTGAAGTAACTGCCTGACTTTATTCGTCATATATCTGAGTTGGTCAGCCCATGTGGTGATGCAGTGAGATAGATGTACGGTATTTCCATGCACTCAGCTGCACTATGGATTCATTCTCTTCACATCTTGGCATATAGGTTTGGTTGTGAAAATCAGATCTAAGGGGTAGAATATTCAGAAAACACTTAGAATACAAGTTATCAATACAATGAATGGTATACACATGGCTAATATTAAACAGAAACAAATCCCCGCTAACCTAATTTGACTATACAAATCATCAGTGGGATTCAAAGAGTTGAATCAGTTACAATGGGATACTTTACAGTTAGCCTGCAATTTGCATCTTGGTAATTAGCAGAAAAGCCCTGCTGGTTCAAACCAAAGGTCTTTCTAGTCCAGCATCCGGTTTCCCGGTGGCCAACCAGATGCCCCAATGGGAAGCCCACAAGCAGGACATGAGGGCAATAGTCCTCTCCCACTCCTGTTCCCCAGCACCTGGTATTTGGAGACATGCTGGCTCCGATCCTGGGGGTAACAGATAGCCATCAAGACTAGTAGCCATTATTACTATCCTTATCTTCCACGAGATTGCCTAATCCCCTTCTAAAGCCATCTGTGTTGGTAACAATCATCACATCTTGTGGTAGAAATTCCATAGTTTAACTATGCATCATTATGCTACATAATTCATTAAACTTTGTACCTTGATTTTTCAGACTTTTCCAATCCTGCACAAATTTTTATGAAGAATCTCACGTGGACGGCTACAGGGTTATACCAGTGTACTGCCTCCAATGAAGCAGGCCAGGACAGCTGTGTTGTAGAGGTGACTGTGCAGTGTAAGTATGCAAAGATCCCAGAAACGTGTTGAAGCGGGGGTGTTCAAGGCGGCCCAACACTAAATTAGGTAAATTCTAAAGGGATCCCAACTATATTGAAAAGACACAGTCCAAGAATATTAAAGAATAGAAAAACTAGACGCTCAGTGTTCAGTCTCAACCTCAGCTCTGTCTCCCAATGTCTCTCTTACTCTCCACAGCATTAATTAACCCACGATTTGCTGTGCACGAGCAGGAGAAAGGAGCAGGCTGCCTCCCGCACATGCTTCTCTTCCGCTTTTAATGAGCAACCTACGACCAGCCTCTATTTGTGCAACCATGAGGGATATTTACTTTAAAAAATTGATAGGCGGGTTAATAAGAGTCCCATGATGACTACGATACTGAACTTGCAAATGGCCCACAAGCATAAGATGCTTCTTCATGGACTAAATGGTTCAGATTCATATGATCATGATTACATCTGTATGCCTGAAAATGTGGTTCCAGATAACAATATGTGGGCAACTGAAGGGAGTCAACATACTCAAATGTTTTACTTTGGATGCTGATCATTTGGGCTCAAAGCTCTTGAATTTCATCTACAACTGTCTGGTTGCACTTGAAGTTTTAATAAATATGCAGTAATCACTTATGAAGAGGAACACCTCTTTCATCAGACTACTATTGTCCCAAGGCGTGATCTGAGGGCACAAGACATTGCCACGTTGCTGAAGCTAAGTATCGGTAGGTCTGAGTTTGGCCAGTGCCTAGATACGAGAATGCCTGAGAACTGCCCCGAGTTCCATGACTGAAGAAAGGCAGTTCATAAACAAATAAATAATAATCCAATCAAGCATCTGTCCTTATACAAAGCCAGTGTCTAATAAAAGCTTAGACCTAACGTGAAAGAATGTGCTAGTAACAAATATTAATTGAATATTTTTAGCTTGTACCCGGTAGCTATTATGCAAGGTCCACAATGCCCCCAAAATGGCATAGCAACATTCACTGCATCTGCGGCAATTAATAATCTGTGCAGCAACATGGGTGGGCTACCACAGTATAGAGATTATTTTATTACGGAATGCTTGAAGCTACTACATTTGGATACTCTGTTACACATTTGTGTCTCATGGATTGAAATAAATATTAAAATGCACATTATGGATACATTTTCAAACCTTTATAGACTGAATGATCAGATGACATCTTTTAGAGTGTAAGCCTGTGGTCAGGGACTGCCTCATTATTGCTCTTTGTAAGCTGCTCTGGGAGCCTGGGGGGGGGGGGCTGAAGAGCAGGATAAAAAATATTGTAAATAAATATCAGAAAACAAGCTTCAGATGGAAACTTGCTATTACCAAGAGGGATTTTTAAGCCAGGCATTCTCTGTGAAGATACTCCGACATTAAATTTTATCTCTTTAACCCAGAAGTGGCCAGAGAAGATTACGCTATCAGGACTGTATTTTCCCCCAAATAATTGAAAATGTAAACAAAGGGATTGTTCAACAGGAAGAGGTACCGTAATTAAGATTCAACCTGGGCTATAGTGTTTATGCAGTGCACTCTAACAATTAGGATATGTTCTTATATCATTGAGACAAAAAACAGCCTCATTTAGAATTCCTATGCAATGGGTTCTATTGCATGGAAATTCACTTAAAGCAGCATAAAATATTATGGCAATATTTTGTTCGACAGCAAATATAACAAAGTATGCATTTGTGAATTAACAGATGCGCGAAATTTAGGCATAGTTGCTGGAGCAGCCTGTGGAGTGCTGGGAGGGCTCTCCCTAGTTTTCTTGGCTGTGTGGATGACTATCAAGAGAAAAGAGAAGAAGAAATACGAAGAAGAGGAGACCCCAAATGAAATCAGGTAATTATTTCAATAGCACTCTATTTACATCTCTACAAACACACTAAGAGCAAATCAACACCAAATTTATTTTCTCTGTCCCAGAACAGACTCACAAGTATCTGAGCAGGGTGCAGCTCAGGGATAAAGCACATGCCTTATACGCAGTCCTAGATTCAGTCACTGGCACTCCAGTTTAAAAGGACCCCAGGTAGCAGGGCTCTACTTAAGGCCTTGGGAAACTGCTGCGAGTCAGAAGAGATGGCGCTCTTCTGAACTAGATGGACCATTGGTCTGACAAATGAACATGGTCTTGTGGCACCTTAAAGATTAGCAAATTTAGGGCGCAATGAAATCCTATCACGATGGCCGTAAGCCCCCGAATTCGGAGGCCTGCACTCATCCTATGCAGGGCAGGAGAAGTGGCAGAGGCGATCTCCACCTCCCCGTCCTCCCACCATGCATTTTTGCTGGATGGCCTTTTTTGCCCATCTAGGTGGAGTGTCACAGAGGTGGAGGGAAGGAGGCTGGAAAGGCATCAGTATAGCTCGTATTCTGGCCTCTCAAGTCTCCTCCCCTCCCCATGAAACACCCCCCTTTCCCCCTTTGAGCTCCTGTTCCCGCTTTCCCACCCTTAGAGAGCAGTTATTTCCGCGCTGGCTGTGAGGGCAAGGGAGGGAAGGTGTGTCAGAGGTCCGATTCCCAGCTCCGAGGTTGGAGTGCTGCCTCTAACCTTGTATCTGAGAATCTGAACTATCCTATGGCCACTCAGACACTGTCTAGGGGGCATAGGATTGCTCCCTTATTATGGCATAGGCTTTCATGGATTAGAGTCCACTTCATGAGATGCATGAAGTGTTATCTTCAATTGGCAGGTATACATGAACGTAGAGGGGGAAATGTTAGCAATACGGTCAGATGGAAATGAAATGCAAAAAATACAGCCTGTGACATTTATGTTCAAGTTCAAATATATGCAGTAAATGACAGCTTTATATATCCAACCTCAGACACACAGCTTGTATTTACAGCAGTCTCAACACGTGTTATCAAGAATTAGACATGTGGGCTATCATGGAAAGAGATTGGTTATTCTGCAGTAAGACACAAATATCAGCCACCTACTCTGTTAGTCTGTTTTCATTTATATCATTGCACAGATCAATTATATTACTGTCCCTTAAGGTTTGTTCCCAAATCTCATCTACTTAAATGTTAGAGGTAAGTCGGGATATAAGTGTAACAATTAAATAGAGTAAGGGCACGATCCTATTGACGTGCCCCTCACTGCTTGGAAGCTTCTGAACCTGGAGGATTCCGAGAGTCCTATGCCGTCAGGCTGAAGCCTACAGGGCAGGAGGAGCGGTGGAGGCAGTCCTCACCTGCCTCCTCGTCCTCTGTGTTTGATAATTTTCACTAGATAGGCTTTAAGCCAGTTTAGCGAGGGCACTTCAGAGGGGGAGGAGAGCTGGAGGAGGCTCGGGGATAGCTTGTATCCTGGCCTCTCCAGCCTCCGCCTCTCCCACCAAAATGCCCCCTTTCCTCCTCCTCCGAGATTGCTTTTTCCGGCCTCAGAGAGGCAGCTGGCATGATTCTCTGCACACCGGCTGTGAGGGGGCAGGGTCTGGGGTCAGAACACTCTTCATTCCTGGAAGGGGGCTTCTGTGCAAACCTACAGTCCCAGGGATGCTCTCCAAGGGACTATAGGGTTGTCCTCCCCATAATATAATTGTGGGATGAACCTACCGGTAGTTGTGTTGCAGTCTATAAGCCTGGGGCAAGTAATTGAAGAAATTATTCAGGAATAATGTTTCGGGCCTAAACAACAAAGAGTCTTGTGGCACTTTAAAGACTACCAAATTTATTCTGGCATAAGCTTTTGTGCATACTGTCCACTTCATCAGTTGGATGAAGTGTTAACCTCAAATTGGCAGATCTATATACACGTGCTTGCTGGTGGGGTGGGGGGGAATACTATTCAGTAGATTCTGCTTAGTTTGAGTTCATTGTAATCAAGTTAGCACATGCCATCTCAATAATGCTTGTTCTAGGTAAGCTATCAATACTTATTTCCTGAGCCAAACTTTGCAGACCAGTATGCATTCCTCTGAACTGTCAAGAGAAATTAAGGGCTCAAACCTATGTAGTTTAGAAAGGACTACAACTCCCAGCATGCCCCAGCCAGCTGTAGTTGTAGACTAAAAAACACACCAAACATTTCTTTTGTAACACAGCTAGAGAATCAGAAAGAACTACATAAGCCCTAATGCAGAAAACAGTACCTTGTTCTCTCCCGATACAGATCTTTTTTATATATACGTATGCAAAGAGCTTACACCTGCATTTTCCAGAGCTGAATTTGACTTTCTTTCACTATTCTGAAGCACTTATTCATCTGGATTCCTGGGAGACAGGGCACATACTTTAAAAAACTAGTTTAATGCAAGATGACAACATTCTTTGCGTATGTAACTCCCTGTATTCTGACACATCAGCCCTTACTAACTAGACGTTGCCAGAACTTTCTTTGTGGGGCATTTACAGGAAGTCTCTGAAAGCATGATTCAGGAGACTACGCCCTCAGGAAAGAAAAAGAAACCTGAATGCTTTCTTTAATTCCACTCAAGACTGCCTGCTCTCACTAGAGATAATTTACTCTCTTTATAATCCAATCATGATGTTGACCTCTGTACCCTCTGACAGGTCATTAAACATGCTTATTTTTTGTTCAATGTCACCCTTTTTTGTTCAGTTTATGTTCAGTTTCTTTGGAAACTTTTATTTTACTTCACTGCCAGTTCCTGTACCTGAAAGCCACAGAGCAGCCAGATTGTTGATACAGCAAGAGAGCGGGGAGTGAGAGTGGGGGATACCACAGAAGCACACAAGCCTCCATGAATATTTGATATACAGTAATACCTTGGATTGCAAGTAACTTGGTTTGAAAGCGTTTTGCAAGACAAGCAATTTTTTAAATATTTATTTATATTTTTTTTTACTTGATATACAAGTGACGCCTTGCAATACAAGTACTGTAGTACGGCTTAAATTAAAAATCTCTGTACAAATTTTTTGGGGGGGATTCGTTTTGATATAAGAGTGTTTTGGATTACAAGCACGTTTCCAGAACCAATTATGCTCTCAATCCAAGGCATGACTGTAGAAAGATACAAATAATAAAGGGAAACAACATGAATAGTTGAAGGGGGGAAGCGAAGAATGTCTCTCAAGATACAAGAGCCAGAACAGCACAGTGGCAAGAACACTTGGTGAGAAACCCCAGCTCAAATGTCCATTCAGCTATGAAGCCAACATGGATGGCTTTAAAAGGGGGGATCAGACAAATTCACGGAGGATAAGGCTAATAATGGCTACAAGTCATGATGGCTATCTGTTAACTCCAGAATCAGAGGCAGTATGCTTCTGAATACTACCGGTAATTGCTGGGGAAACGTCAGTGGGAGGATACTAGTTGCACTCATGTCCTGCTTGTGGCCATCTGGTTAGCCACTGTGGGAACAGAATGACAGACGAGATGGGCCTTTGGCTTGATCCAGCCAGGCTCTTCGTATGTTCTGATATGGATGTCCTTTGCACTCATTATCTCAGTGTACCTAATGTTCTTAGAAAGATGGGTGGGATATGATGTAAAACAGGGGTATGCAACCTTTTCGGGCCCGTGGACACATTTGGCAATTTTGGAAACTGTCATAGGCACCACCACAAAATGGCTGCCCTGAGAAGCATGGCTAAGGACAAGTAACCTGCCCGAACGATTATGTACAAGACAGCGGTGGGGTCTGTGACACAGCACACTAAACAATTCCAGTGCCAACAAGAATTGTTCATCCCAGTTTGCAGGACACGGAATAATGGGCTCAAGTTACAGGAACCTAGATTCCACCTAAACATCAGGAAAAATTTCCTGACTGTCAGAGCAATAAGACAATGGAATCAACTACCTAGGGAGGTCATGGGCTCTCCCACTCTGGAGGCATTCAAGGTGCAGCTGGACAGACATCTGTCAGAGATGCTTTGACCTAGATTCCTGCATTGAGCAGGGGGTTGGACTCGATGGCCTTGTAGGCCCCTTCCAACTCTACTTTTCTATGATTCTAAGAACCTATTTCACAGAAAGCGAACGTTTTTCCTCTCCTCCCTCCTCTGCCAGCCAACTCATTCTCCCCCCACCCATCTCTTCTTCACTCTCACTCTGGATCACCATTCATAAATGCTCTCGCTCTCTCCTCCCCCCCCCCCCGCATTCATTCTCTCTTTGTCGTCTTCATTTCCTAAGAATATCTCTGAGCACCATCATGTAGTCCAGAGGCATTCATGGGAAATGAAAATAGCAGCAGCTGGTGGCTCTCACTTTGCTTTGAAGTGATCACAGCTGCTGGTAAGAACACCTGTTAAAAATTTTTTTTAGTGAAAAGCAGGAAGGTCCCTGGACACTCTTCCTGCCCTTCCCAGCAGCGGGCATATAAGAGCAGAAAAGCAGGGAGAGAGAAAACGATGAGCAGACTATGGATAGAAAGGTGGCAGTCTCCCCTCTAATTTAAAATGTCTGTGCCTACACGTTACACTCCATATTGGTCTGCTAAGAAAGTGAGTCCTAAGGTCTCCTAGTAACTACAAGGCTACTAAGCTCAGAGGGAAGAAGCAGGCTTGTATTAAGGCAGATGATGGCACTGGGGCAGCTCTAAAGATCCGGGGCACGTGCCCATGTGTGCTCTTTTACAACAATGGCTGTGGCACCTTAGCTGGCACTACGAACCATTTGGGGACACATTGGTGCCTACAGGCACCACATTGCCCACCTGATGCAAACTAATAAGAGCTAGATGACAATCAAATTATATCAGCAACATAATACACACCAGATTTACTCAACACATGCTTAAAGATGTCATGACTGAAAGCACTCCGCGATTGTTTCCAGCTGCAGCAGGTATTTCAGGCTCTACAGCTGACTCCACAAAATCAATAAGGGTTAGATCACATGCCAGGGAATGACTTATTTTCACAGCCTCCCCACTTCCCTTCCTCAGCACTTTATTTTAGTACTGCGACCTTTATGACAAGATCACAGGTGAAAAAAATCCCACAAGCCTTGTCACCCAGAACCCTAAAAACATCAGGCCTGCGGCTTATGCTGGCTCAGCTTGTCTGGGCATGGAAAGCTAAGCAGGGTCAGGCCTGCTTATTACTTGGATGGGAGACCCCTCCTCTAGTTTCCTGCATTGAGTAGGGGGTTGGACTCGATGGCCTTGTAGGCTCCTTCCAACTCTATGATCTATGAAATCTGTTTTAAGCACCGCCCAGGATGCTTTCATCAGAGACCAAACAGTTCTGCCCAATGGCCATTTATTTCTCCCTCTTCCTCTTCCTCCTCCTCCTCCTCCTCTTCTTCAATATTTACATACCGCTTCTCATTTGAAACAAATCCCGAAACTGTTTACAAAATAATAAAAACAACAAAGCAAATAGAACAAAAAAGACAATGATACACACACAACAGTACCATGAGCCTGGTACAAAGATATATCATGGTTGGGGGAAAGTCAAAGGAAACAGACATTCTCAATAAATGGCTAAAATATGCCAGTGTTGTGGCCTGACATACCTCAGAGGGGAGATCATCCCATAGGACGGGCACCACTGCTCAAAAAGCTGCTGTGAGATTGAGTAAGAGTAACAGAGTTACACACTTTCTGTCCCTCTCCTGATAAAGGCCATTCATCAGGGCAACTAAGGCCGATTCTGCTCCATAAGCAGGCTGGAATCCAGACTGAAATTGGTCTAAAAAATCAGTATCCTCCAAGAATGCCTGCAGCTGAGTTGCCACCACCCTCTTGACACACCTTGCCCAAAAAAGGGTATTCACCAGCAGGCAGTAGTTATTATAAACCTCTGGATCCAGAGAGGGTTTGTTCAGGAGTGGTTGTACCACCAGCTCTTTAAAGGCTGCACCCACCCCCCCCCATGATGATGCATTCAATACTCCCTGGACCCACCCAGTCAAACCCCCTCATCTAGCTCAAATAAGCCATGATGGGCAAGGATTGAGAATACATGTGGTGGGTTGAACTGTAACCTAGAAGTACAATTATGTATTCAATGAAGGAACATTGAGAGCATTTGTCTATCAATTACCAATTAGATGGGGAACGATAACACATTTTAAGGAACCCCTAAACTTCTGGCTGCTGCTGGAAACAAATGTCAAGAGACTAGATCATTCAACAGCTTCCATGTTTTCCAGCTTCATCTCAAACTTCCAGTATTAGCCATACTGGGAGACAGGATCATGGGCTGGTTGAATTGCTTATCTGACTCAGTGTGGTAGTTCTTTCATCATTTTCAGGAAGCGGGGGATGGCGGCTGGCAGTTGCTGCACAATACAGAATTGACACAATGCAGTACTGACTGAACACAGAGACAATTAAATCACTACAGATGACCAGTTGTAAGGGATTTCCAACAGAATTCTTTTCGTAGAATATGGGGTTAGAAGTGACATCGTGTTCAGCTATACAACTGGATCCATGAAGGAATATAGTGTCCCATACCAAAACAGATTCCACTGTTATGACACAAGTACACAGGAGGAACTAAATGGTACCACACCAGAGCAATCAGTAGTACAAGTTAACAAACTCAAGCAGCTTTTGTTGGTGGTTATCACTATATTGTGGTTATAGAGCTTAACAGAATGAATGTTTAACACCACAAGCAATAAAATTAGGCTCTACAGGGTCACCACCAGCCTGACCCTATACATCAGATGGAGGAGCAGCTGCAGGGAGCTCGCTTCACCCCTCCCTGATGGAAGGAACACACAGCTCCAACTGACAGTTCCCAGGGGCGGCAGACTCTGGAGTCTGGCCTCATCCATCGGCCAGAGAACCAAGGGCCACTGGGAGGCTGCACCCCATGCCTCCCAGGAGTAACATCATGGCAAGGGGGAAACCAACCTAGTCCCCATACATCCCCAAAGGAGGGACAGCTGCAGGGAGCTTGCTTTGCCCTTCCATGCCAGAAAAAAAGGGGGGGGAGAATCTGTAAGAACCTTTTAACTAAGAACTGGTGCCTGAGTTTTGCTTTCTTCCTCCTCCCTCCCAATCCCTTTTCCTTTTGTGTCATGTCTTTTAGATTGTAAGCCTGAGGGCAGGGACTGTCTAATATTAATCTTTGTAAGCCACTCTGGGAGCCTTTTTTGGCTGAAGAGTGGGGTAAAAATGCTGTAAATAAATAAAAAAAATTATATATCACTGATGCTATCTGGGGCATGTGATCCCACTTGACCCTTTGGTTTCATATATGCTTCCCTCACAGATTACATAAATGGTTAATCCTGCTAATAATTACTGGTGTGTGTACAAACCTTCCTTACAGCAGGTAATGGGTCGTATTTAATACTCTTGGCTTTACACTTTGCATCTCATTCTAGTCTCTGGTTTGTATCCAATGTTAGTCCTACTTTAGAGTAGCCCCATTGAAATGAATGGGATTTCTGTTCATTTCAATGGGTCTACTCTTAAGTGGAACTAACACTGGAAACAACCCTCTGTATTCCTTTCAATGATATTAGAATCTTTTGCATAAAATAGGAACCAATGCCCTTTGTGTTTTGATATAAGTACACTATTGGAAAAAACCTATGCTCCTTTTCACACCTCTTGAATAGAGAAAAGCCATGATGTAATGAATTCACTGAACATTGTGGCAAACAATCTAGAACCACTGTTGATTTCAAAAGCGTCTACCAATCTATGATGTATGAATGTTTCTGGTCCTCATGATTTAGTACATTTAATCATTTTGCCTCTTTCGATTACAGAGAAGATGCAGAGGCACCAAAGGCCCGATTAGTCAAGCCTGGCTCTTCCTCTTCTGGCTCCAGAAGTTCACATTCTGGTTCCTCCTCAACTAGATCAACAGCAAACAGTGCCTCCCGCAGCCAACAGACATTGTCAACAGAGGCTACTCCCCACATAACACCAACGCAACACAACCAGGTGGAGATGGATGGCAGGGAAACTGAGCCAAAGAAAATTAACCATACCAACCTGATGAAAATAGAAGCCACACCAACCATGGTGCCTGCTCAGAGTCGGGCTTTCCAGACAGTTTGATTGCTCCCTATCTATTCAGGCTCCAGCTATGTCCATAACTCACATACACCACCAGCATTATACAATTAGATTAGCTTGTTTATCTTTCAAGGCAACCCACTACACAACAAACCCTCACTCAGTATTTTCTGCACATTTCTGTTCTGAGGTACAGATACAGACTTGAAAGGATAACTCATATTGACTGTTTTTGTAAACTTTATTTTTATTTTGTTTGCCTTTTTGTGATTAAAAAAGGAAGAAAAGGGAATGTTGAAGTTGCAGGTGTAACATGCTGGAGTCTTGAACCATTTTTTTTTAAGGAGACACAAAAAGTATAATATTCCAATTGAATTGTAAAGGAGAACATTATTTTGTACAGCTCATGAAATGTATACATGAACCATTATCTTCTCGGCTGTGGCACCAGTTTTCACTGATGAAGTTATTCTGATCAACTTCAAAAGGCAATTGACAGCTGCTTTGCATGTAGCCTTTTGCTGAATTACCAACAGTAGGAAGTTACACCAACAAAACAGAAAGTAATAACTTGGAAAAAACATTGAGAAGCAGCACTGGACTCTGAATTGCTCTGTTCACTGGAGGGACCTCCTCTGAATATGGAAGTGCATTAATTTAAGAAGGTATGTATGACTGAAGGAATACAGACATTAGCCCACTGTGACCAAGCCCAATTCTGTCCTTATTTGTATAAATCAGAAACAATTCCACTGAATTCAAGGGAATTATATCCTAATGGATCATTAGAATGTGAGATCACAATCAAATCCCAAAATCCCTTTGCAGGTTTAAAAAAAGGTATCTCAGAGTTGTTAAAAAAAAAAAAAAAAAACCACAGCACTTGATTGACTAATATAGAAGTCTCTGGAGGAAAAATATGGACAGTGTGTTTCCATTCTCTATGCTGGAAATAATGACATCCATTTTTAGGGTGACTATTGCCAAAGCTGTTGCTGCTGTTGTTTTTAAAAGTCCAGAACACAATGGATAATTTGATTAGTAAAATTTATAGGCAATGGTTTGAGAACCTTGTAGCAAATAATTTTGAAGGAAATACTCAGCCAAGCAAATGTTAAAGGCAAAACCCAATGAAAGAAAGTATATTTACACAATGCAAACAAAACCATTGAAATTGATAGCTGATTTTAAGAATTTATTAGTCTCTCTAAAGTAGAAAGTCACTTCCAAGAATACCACTAGTATCACATATTAAAGATATAAACATGTAACTGGTCTGATTTAAAATGTCAATCATGCTGTAGCTGGGTTTTTTTAAATGCTGTTATGCCATGGGGAGTATTTCATCATACTCTTAAACATCATCAGCAAGAAGATAGTGGTAGAACCACTAGCCTGATACAGTACAAGAATGATTCCCAAATGGTTGTTTACGATTCACCAGTGGATCATGTACTGGCAATATATTAGCAGTGAATGTTAGAGACAATACAAGGAAGTAAAGGAAAGTTGCTTTCTCAAAGGAAATTGGAGCTAAGCTTCTTTTCAAACAAAGGGAAAACTTTGAGGCTCTCCCTGGCAAAATGTTTGGCAATATTTGGAGTATGGTTAAAATCAGGTCTGCATGAATACCTAACAGTATACCGTAATCCAATGTATGTTTACTCATAAGTCCTACTGTATTCAGTAGGCTTACTCCCACTACGTTTGCTTAGGATTGCAGCCTAAATTTATTTCCCCCCTCTCAACCAAGGAGGCTACTTTCCCCCTTCATGGAAATTAATACCAATAATGTGATTCCTGTTTGCAGTTCTTAATGAATTCACATGATGCAGCAGATTCTTAACATGGAGAAAGTCAAACACAAGGCATATGGACCACTGAAATGTTTGATCATTGCATTGGATTGGATTAACCATACAGAAAATGGCAGGGTGGTCAAAAGATGATGATTTAACCCAAGCCGTTGCCACCAACTAGGAAGCTATTTACTGTAGGTCATATTAGACAGTGTCGATAGACCTAAGTACAGAAACCAGTTAAATAAGATAAGTTACAGGATATTTAATTGGGCTGAGATGTATCTACAAGGTGCTACACGTTTTGAGCCTTCACTTAATATTACCGTAGATTCACAAGCCAAAACTTGCCATTCTTTAATGGTCAGGCACAAGCCCTGATATCTACTATTCAAGAGTGTCATACATGACATTATAGGTTAAAATTAAGATAATTGTATTACACAGATACTAAGAAGGGAAAAAATGAACTTTCTAAATAAAGGTGGAAGAAATTATTTTAAATCATCAAGCATTTCACTTTCAAAGGGAATGTTAAGTCCCATGACTGCTGAAGTCAGCATGGTACTAAACACTTACAGAAGGGAAACTACACTCATGATATGAAAAACCAAACATTATTTTGTAAAATATTCTATTTAAAGCATTTACTGTTATCCTGTATAAAAATTACTATTTAGTGTTGTTGCATAAATCTTCTCTAGTTTTAATTCTTGATTGGTAAACTGAGGTTACTTCTCTTCTACCTGCTATTATTTGTGTACTTGTGCTCAGAATGAGCAACACAAAGGGAAGCGATATTTATTATAGATTCCTTTGAATCAACAATTTAGTAAAACTGTTTTGTTGTTGTTTTTAAATAAAGAGGTTGCAGTATAAAAATACTGTTCAACCAAACCTGGAACAATGTTATAATTTTACTAGGTAACTGAAGTTTCCAAGCTAAAGCCCTACATTGCAGTTTTCTCCTCAAACTAAACATTTTTTCTTTACAAAATACTGTGACTCCCCTCACTAAGGGATTCCAACCCCTCAAAGTTCTTCATATACAAGCCCCATTAAATAAAATCAACAAGTTCTAGCCAATGGTGACTTTGCGCTAGCAGAAAGCACTGACTCTTGTGCATCTCAGGTCATCCAATTTTCACTGATCCTCCTACCGACTGCAGTCCTCCTAAAAGCTGTTTCTGAGGGATGGGGTACCCTCTGGAACAGTATGAGATATGGCACAGAAGGCTGCAGCACATGGGGGGAAGCAGCAAAAACTGGATGTCCCACCTTGCGCAAGCATAACCATTTTCTGCTAGTGTAAACCACCACTGGAAACAACCCGATGTTCCCATATTAACGTTATGGTTTACTGCGCTTTTTCAAACTGAGGAGCAAAATATTAGCAGGGTGTGGGGGAATGATAGAAATTGCCCCTACCTGGCTGGAAGTGTTTATAAGATAGAGATGAGACAATGCAATTTAACTGATTCTCTGAGCAGAGTGCATTAAGTGGGTAGTGGTAGGTTTCCATCGCTTGGCTAGTGGGACATCTATGACTTGGGAGAGTCTATATTGTACTAAAACAATCAAGAGCCATGTAGTACCTTGTACACTATTTCGTTGTGGCATACGTTTTTGTGAACTTGACCCCATTTCATCAGATGCATGATGTGTTATTCTCAGTTGGCAGATAAAACATATACATGCATACAGAGAGAGAGCAAAAGGTTGGTAAACAGTGGGACCCAAAAACTATGAGATGCAGGGCTGCCGCAAGCCTGTCACGCTCCTATGTAAAATGAATGACCTATTTACAACAGCAGTCACTGGTATTGTACTAATTTAGACCAAAGTGTATTCCAGCATCAATATGATTAATTTCAGAGTAGATAAACTGTTCAGAAGCTTGAAATCTTCATTTTGTTGCAGCTGCTCTTGGTATTTTTGTCTAAGAACTGCTACAACAAAATGGAGATTACAGACTTCTGAATGCACACATCACTACTGTCCTATGAATTTCATAACCAAATAACACACAAATCTGCAGAGAGAAATAATTGCAGAAACAGATCTTGCAAGGCCTTATTAGCAGTTATAAATAAATCCGATCTATAGTAGTTTAGCTACACTTAAAAACCAGTAAGACTAGCAAACACATTTCTATAAAAAATAACTGTAGGGCCAAAGCCTCCCTCTGATAACTACTAACAGATCCTTCAGTACCAGGATGAAAAATTTCAGTTGATTTCTTCAGCCTCTAAGAGCCCATGTGTAAAAGAAAACTGCAGCATGCTAAGAGGACACACTGATTTTCCCAGACCAAAGAGATTCTTAATTAGATAATTAGTACAGAGAGAAAAATCTGAATACATTTGTATATGTAGGGAAAGCACTGCAGAGATCAAAGGTACAGCTGCTTCTTTCACTGTAATCGTACAAATCCTGTTCACACATAACAACCACCCATTGGTTGTTTAAATCATGGGTTGTTGGGGCTGAGCATGAGCAAGAAAGCATGCTGCCTCCCGTCCGCTCCCCACTTCCACTTTGCATCAAGCTTGCCATTCCTGGGGTATTAGCTGTGATGTCCTAATCCAGCACTCTGGGTTCCTGAGGATTAGACAACCCAGAATTTGAACCCATGGTTTATTGCTGGGTTAAAACACTGGGCTGTTTAATCCTCAACAACCCAAAGTGCTGGGTTTGGACATCGTGATTAACAACCTAGGCATGGGATGTTCCTGGGTTGCTTTGGCAAGTTGATGCAAAGAAGTGGCAAGCAGGTGGGAGGAAGTGCACTAGGTAGCTCCAGCATGGCCCCGCCAATACATGGGTTGTTAAATCTGTGAATTGGCATTATGTGCGAACCAGGTCACTGTAGAGTGGAGAAACAACTGGGCCTCCCCCAAAAGCCACTGATCTGCAGGAAACACACAGAAAGCAAAGGTCCCCAAGCTCTTTTGCAATTTATTCTATGTACGGTATCTTCAATGGTGGAGAGTGGAAAACATGGCCTCTTCGCTACTCACTTATCTATAGAGCTAATGCAAAAGTAGAATATCCCTCATGCTAGCAACACATAGCTTTCTTGGTTCCAAATATACCCTAACTCCCTTCCATCCTCCTGAAAAACTTTTATCAGGCCGCCTTGCTGGATGGTTGTATTTAATTAAAAACATTTCTTGAGCTGAGAATTCTAAGTAAGATAGGAGCCTTACCGGTATGAGATTTAAAAAAAAAACCCAGAGAGAATAGAATGCACATGCCTTACCAATAGATATGAAAACATATTCAGAAAAATACTGAGGTCTTGAGAGAAATAATTTCATATTAGTATCTTTTCAGTTTTCTCCCAAAATATTTATTTTATTTTATGATATTATATTTATACCCCACCTTTTTTCCTGAAAGGAACCCAAGGCGGCTTACATAGTCCTCCTCCTCCTCTCCATTTTATCCTCACAACAACCCTGTGTGGTAGGTTAGGCTGAGAGTCAGTGACTGGCCCAAAGTCACCCAGTGAGTTTCATGGCCAATAGAGGACTAGAACCCAGATCTCCCGAGTCCCAGTCCAACACTCTCACCAATACAGCATAGGGGAATGGGGGATTTCCAAGAATTTTCACATCAATTGGTAAAGGAGGGCAAAAAGCAGCACAAGGCTGTCCTTCAATAAAGCTAGGAATGAACTGGTGCCACAACTCAAAAACGTGTACAATGCAATCCCAAACCTATTTATTCAGACAAATCCCATTGAGATCAATGGAGTTTACTTCTTAGTAAATATACTTTGGATCGCCAGCCTCACAGTGAAATCCTATGCAGGTTTAATTAGAAATAACCCCCACTATGTTCAGTGGGGCTTATTATCAGGCAAATGTGCACAGGATTGTACCTTAACCCCAGAACCAATCTTTCCTTGCCAGGGCTAATCCTGGAAAATCTGAATAATTAAGAAATGTGCATTTGCCTTTCCCTCATGTAAGAACATCAAAGGCCAGAAATACTGTAACTTCCAAGTAGGATTAAACCTTTCATCTCAGCATTATACATGAGGGGAAAGGATGAGAGAGATGGGGAGAAAGCTAATTTGAGCTGAAGTTCACAGGGGTTTCAACTAACCCATAACCTGATTTTAGTGCCTGGACACAGATGCAGACTATATAAACTATGATTTGAGCATGTGCAGAACACTCCCCATTACCGGCAACCCTACAAAATGCTTTTCACACATTAGGGAGTGAGGATTAGGTTAGGATGCAAACTTCAGAACGTGCAACTTTCCCTGAAACTCAAGTCCCAGCACTTAAGAACATAGGAAGAGCCACGCTGGATGAGACCAAGGGTCCATCTAGTCCAGCATTCTGTTCACACAGTGGCCAACCAGCTGCCCACGGGAAACCCACAAGCAGGACACGAGTGCAACAGCACCCTCCTGCCCATGTTCCCCGGCAACTGGAGTATGTAGGCATACTGCATCTGATACTGGAGGTAGCATATCGACATCAAGACTTGTAGCCATTGATAGCCTTCTCCAGGAATTTGTCCAATCCCCTTTTAAAGCCATCCAAAATGGTGGCCATCACATCTTATGGAAGTGAATTCGAGAGTTTAACTATATGCGTGAAAATGTCCCTTTTATCTGTCCTGAATCTCCCACCAATCAGCTTCATGGAATGACCCCATTGGATTCTAGTATTATGAGGGGGAGAAAAATGTCTCCCTGTCCACTTTCTGCACACCATGCATAATTGTGTACACCTCTATAACAGTCTCGCATTATTCACCTTTTTTCTAAGCTGAATGATCCCAGCTGTTGTAACCTTTCCTAACAGGGGGAAGATCAATAGCTGCTCCAGCCCCTTGGTCATTGCTGTTGCCCTTTTCTGCACTCTATCCAACTCTACAATATCCCTTTTGAGGTGCAATGACTAGAACTGTACACAGTATTCGAAGTGCGGTCGCACCATAGATTGGTACATAATTTCTTATGCTTCTTGTGTCGATGGAGAAAGACGACCGCAGCCATCCCACGGGGTGGGGGGGGCATGGGAAGGAGGAAGACGGGCAAATTTATTTCCTTTAAGAGAAGGCCGTCCTTGGAATGGCAAAGTCCAACCCTTCCCCCGGCGCCGCATGAACGATGCGTCCTCAGCTAACCCCCAGCTTGGCCCTCCGCCAGCGCCCTGCGGCAACCCAACGCGCTAGTCCGCCATTTTGTGCCGGGCTCTTCTTTCTTCTTCTTGCGGCTCTGCTCCCCACCACCCACTCGCTTCCCGCTCTCTGAAGTAACCAGCCACCCGATTGGCCAGCTTTCACTCCATCCTCCCGCGCGACAACATGACTGGCCAGCTTTCCCACACAGCCCTCCCCTCCTTCAGTTTGAGCTCCTTCTTCCTCCCTTCTCTTCGCGCTTTCGATTCCCACTCCCCCGCCCGACGGGTATTATGTAAATACAGGACCCCAATTCTGTGCAGTGATTGGCTCCATCTCGGAACCAACGGGCGCATACACAAGTTAGCGCCACCAGAAGGTTATGGTAATGAAAGCAGCCGATGATGGGACCTCATTGGCTCCGGGCCTCATCGCGGAGCTCGAGCTGCTGCTCCTTCCCTCCCCCCCCCCCCGCTTGCTCTCGCGCCGGGAGGGATGAAAGTTCTAGAAAAAAAGAAGAGGAAGAAGAAAGGGCGGAGGGAGAAGCCGGCCGGCTCACGTTGACTCACTCTCGCTCTCCCCCGCCCACTTCGCTTTCCTTTGTTGCGTCACACAGGGCGCGCTCATTAACTCTGCGGCCATTGGCTGTAGGAGACGGGCAAAACGGACGGGATTGGCCCGTAGGCCGGAAAGAGGCGTGGCCGTTCTGGAAGGTTCTCCAGGGGTATATAAGGTCTATGGCCGCCTAGATCAGTCGCTTTTTCTGTAGCAGGGCTAGTGGCAGCTTTTTTGTCGTGTGTGTCTGTACGAAGCAGGTAATTTATTTTAAAACCTCTTTTCCCCTTCTGTTATGGGTGTTGCTAGACGCGTAATCTATAAATGCATGAACTGTTTTTCTTTTGGTGCTTGAGGCATACATTTATTCCTTTCGAAGTTTAAAAAAAATCCTTTGCCGTTGCTGAGATTTGCTTCAATATTAACAATGGTGGGGGTGGGGGAAGAATTCCAATGTTGCGTTGCTGTGGCTTCCAACTAATTTTTTTCTCTTAGGTGCAATTTTTCCAGTGCTTTTTTTCGTTTATTTCTCCCCCTTTTCATCTAGCTTGCGGTTGATAATCTTAATTCGGGCTAAATGCGTGCTTGGGCTCTCCTCTGCATTTGGAGGGAGGAATTAATACAGGTGCATAGAAAAGGGGTGCTGAGGAGAACGGAGCTTCGAGGGAACCTAGGCATAGAGCAGCCTTCCTTCCACCTATTCTGGACTATAGGTCCCATCAACCCCGACCATCACGGCCCATAGCCAGGAGTGGTGGGGAGTTGTAGTTCCAAAGATCTGGAGGGGGCGACAGCAAAGGCAGGGGGCGGTGGTGATGCTTGATATTAAGGAGGGAATCTAGGCTAAACCTAATAAGGCGATTAAACGTGGTCGCTTCTTGATTAAGCAGCCCGTCCTCTTTGAATTAGTAGCTGTTCGGCCTTTTTGGGGGTGGGGGGATACCGAAGGAGAGCGAAAGCGGATTCAAAGGCTGCAGTCTTGAACCCACGTGACTTGGGGTTCAACGGGGCTTACTTCCGAGTAGGCACGATTGCGCTGTATCCCCCCCCCACCCGTCTTCGCCCATTATAGGCGAGTGAAAGAAAATTAAAAAATGGGTGGCGCGGCTTAGGAAATGCGGCGGGGCGATGAAAGGGCCGCTCGGGAGCCCGCAACGGCGAGCTTTTTCTGGCGGGGGCGGGGGAAGTGAAGCGTTTGTATGCGATGGGAGGGGGCTTCTGAGACAAGGGGGGGGCTGAAGGACGTTGAGCGGCGCCAAGGGGAAGATTCCTTCCGGATGACCGTCAGAGATGAGGCGGGGGGGAGAAAGCCCTGGGGAAGGCGGTCTGTAGGGAGACAGAGACGCCGCGGGGCTTGAATGCTGGCTGCGCACTCTTCCCGGTGATGCCTGGAGGTGCTCCTGCGCCGAAAGCAAATTCCCCAAACTGCCGGTGCAGCTGCAGTTCCGCTTTCTCTCCAGCAGCAATTGCGGTGGAGGAAGGGAGAGTCTGTTGCCGCTTCTTTCTCCGGAAAGTGCTGCTACGGGCTTACCTAATCGCGCCTCTCCTCCCCATTAGTTGCCTTCCCCCCCCTCCTGTGCACGTGCTCAGCAGCGCGCTCTGCCGGTTCCGGCAGGCAGCTCTGCACGTGGCCCGCGGCGGCTCCTCCCTTAACAAAGGCAGGCGCTTCAGCTTTCCCAGGATCCACCGCGGTGCCCCCGCGTGGCCGCGAGCTCCCGTGCTTCCGTCCTGGCCACGTGGGCGCTTCTCAAGGTTGCTCTGATCTTGGGAAGGCCTGCGCAGCAGCTGCGCATCCGAGCCGCATGGATTCGGCTTGGATCAGTCACGGGTGCATGGTGTGAGCTTGGAGTCAATGGGATATGAAGTGTGCATATTCTACATGTACATTTTGCTCAGTGATGGGGGAAGTAAAAGCACTCTCCTCCCCCCCCCCCCATCTCTAGCACTGCCTTACATGCCCCTCCTTGGGATGCAGATAGACTACTGTTCAATACAACTCGTCTTGGAACCCAGCATCTATTGAAGGCTGTTAAGGATTATTTATTTAGTATTTTTCAGCCTGCTCCTCGGCCAGAAAAACTGGAGTGGCTTGCTTATAATAGGACAGGACAGTCTTTGCTCACAGGCATACAATCTGAAACACAACACAGAAATGGAATGGGGAGAGAAGAGGTAGGGGGAAGTAAATTTGCTGCAGTACACTACTTCTACACCCTAACCCAGTGTTCTCCAACCTTGGGTCCCCAGGTGTTTTTGGCCTGGGGCATGCTGGGAGTTGTAGGCCAAAAACATCTGGGGACCCAAGGTTGGGGAACGCTGCCCTAACCTCTTAGCTTTTATTGTTGTGTGAAAGCAAGGTTCATCACTGTATTTGTACGAACTGCCTATCATTTAAACTGTGATGTTTGATGTGTTTACAGTTACAATAATGTCTAAGGGACCATCTGTTGGGATTGATCTTGGCACCACCTATTCCTGTGTGGGTGTCTTCCAACACGGCAAGGTGGAAATCATTGCCAATGATCAGGGTAACAGGACCACGCCAAGCTATGTTGCATTCACTGACACAGAGAGGCTTATCGGTGACGCTGCAAAGAACCAAGTGGCAATGAACCCCACTAACACTGTCTTCGGTAAGAATGCGCACGTCTCCCAATTGGTTACTGTTTGCACAATGGTAGGATTTCAGGGTTGCCCAATATTAATATTCATCTGTCATAAGAGCCCTCGCCTTTATACAACATTGCTGCAATAACTAAGTTGGGCAATAATAATGACTAATCCTACTGCGTAGTAAATTAAAGCCATGTTCTCTGAAACTGCATTCAGAAACCAGCAGGCCTGATCATGGTTAGCCCCACCCAAAGTGGCAGGTAATTTGTACTTCCTGCAGGGGTCACCTGTTCTGAGCTCACCACAAGCTCCATAAGGATAGCAGCAGTACTAGGGAACTGCAGAGAGGCCTTAACATAATGCAGAGCATTTCTTAACTTTCACTATTATGATGAGTTTATAGATTTGTACACACCTCTTGTAAACTACCATGGTTCATTTAGATCAGGGCTTTCCAACCTTGGGTCCCCAGATGTTGCTGGCCTACAGCTCCCAGCATACCCAGCCAGCATGGCTAATGGCAAGGGATTCTGGGAGCTGTAGTGCAGCAACATCTGGGGACCCAAGATTGGAGAGCCCTGATTTAAATTGAAAGACTGGGTTATATATCTTTAAAATGGTACAGGAAGTCACCCATAAGGTATTGCTAACGCCTGACTGGACTCTCTTTACAGATGCAAAGCGTCTGATTGGTCGCAGGTTCGATGATGCTGTTGTCCAATCTGATATGAAACACTGGCCTTTCACTGTAGTGAATGATGCTGGCAGACCAAAAGTTCAAGTGGAGTACAAAGGAGAGACAAAATGCTTTTATCCAGAGGAAATATCCTCCATGGTGCTAACCAAAATGAAGGAGATAGCTGAGGCATACTTGGGAAAGGTGAGATTTTGAATAACCAGATTTAAGACAAAATTCTGACTGCAGATGAGCACTTTGTGAGTTCATGTGGTGTGTGTGTGTGTGTGTGTGTGTATAAATATACAGTAATACCTTGGGTTACAAGTAACTTGGTTTGAGAGTGTTTTGCAAGACAAGCAAAATTTTTAATATTTAATTTTTTTTACTTTATATACAAGCGTCGTCTTGCAATACAAGTACTGTAGTACAGCTTAAATTAAAAATCTCAACAAATTTGGGGGGGGGATTTCGTTTTGATATAAGTGTTTTGGATTACAAGCACGTTTCTGGAACGAATTATGCTCTCAATCCAAGGCATGACTATATATACACTATTATAAATGTTCTGTATTCTTTTTTGTAGACTGTTACGAATGCTGTGGTCACAGTCCCAGCCTACTTCAATGACTCCCAACGGCAGGCTACAAAAGATGCTGGAACCATTGCTGGTCTCAATGTGCTCCGAATCATTAATGAGCCAACTGCAGCTGCTATTGCTTATGGCTTGGATAAAAAAGTGAGTAGTTAAAAAGCAACACAATCCGCAGGAAAACTCTTGATAACGCTGACTTGCTTTTAATTTCAACTTACTTGTTCCCTTTGCGTCTTAGGTTGGTGCGGAGAGAAACGTGTTGATCTTTGACCTTGGCGGTGGCACTTTTGATGTCTCCATCCTCACTATCGAAGATGGCATCTTTGAAGTAAAATCCACTGCAGGTGACACCCACTTGGGTGGGGAAGACTTTGACAACCGAATGGTCAACCATTTCATTGCAGAATTTAAGCGCAAACACAAGAAGGACATCAGCGAAAACAAGCGAGCTGTTCGCCGACTCCGCACCGCCTGCGAGCGTGCAAAGCGTACCCTTTCCTCCAGCACTCAGGCCAGTATTGAAATTGATTCCCTGTATGAGGGCATCGACTTCTATACCTCAATTACCAGAGCTCGCTTTGAAGAGCTGAACGCTGACTTGTTCCGTGGCACTCTGGATCCTGTGGAGAAAGCCCTGCGGGATGCCAAGCTAGATAAATCTCAGGTGCATGATATTGTATTGGTTGGCGGGTCCACCCGAATCCCCAAGATCCAAAAACTCCTTCAGGATTTCTTCAACGGCAAAGAACTCAACAAGAGCATTAACCCTGATGAAGCTGTAGCTTATGGTGCAGGTAACTAGAAAGAGCTAACTTGTTTAACAATACTGAAATTAATACCTTTTTAGGGCTTTCAAAATCTTGTGTTCTATACTTGAGACTTAAGCACGTGTTTATGGAAGCTAGCAATCCAGAGTATTCTGTGAATTGAAGCTTGCCTACTTGCACTGATGACTCTGGTTCCAAAACCATTCGTAGTTTCCACCAGAAGCTCACTAATGATGGTCCAAACCTTCCTTGGATGTCTGAGCAAGTGTAAGCATGTTAGGATAGCCAAGGATGATTTACCTACGTTGCTTATGCTGCATTCCTTTTCCTTTCCTTCTAGCTGTTCAAGCTGCAATTCTGTCTGGGGACAAATCTGAAAATGTTCAAGACCTGCTGTTGTTGGATGTCACTCCCCTGTCCCTGGGTATCGAAACTGCTGGTGGTGTCATGACTGTCCTGATCAAGCGCAACACCACAATCCCCACCAAACAGACTCAAACATTCACCACATACTCCGATAACCAGCCAGGTGTGCTGATTCAGGTATGGAGAAATGTCACCTCACACAGCTGACTAAAACACTGACTAATCTTTAATGCATATGTTGCAATAATGGCTACTACTAAGAGTTATTATTTGTAGTACCAAATAGCATAACTTGTGCCATTTTAAAGAATCTACAATGCAGTTACTGTTTGTATAAAGTGCGGATGAGGAACCTGTGGCCCTAATCTGGCCTGTGGCGCCACCTTTGCTTCTTCCAAGGGCCATGACCTGGAGGAATTTCCGCTGCTACCTCATATAGCAGGGAGATGGGGGACTTGGCTGGTGCTGGAAGGAGCAGGTTGTTTTCATGCCAAGAGGGGTATGCCAGCTGATGTCACTAGGTCCTTGTGGTGGGCAATTATACCCTTGGAAGAAAGGATGATGGACAGGACAGGCTAGTGGTTGGTCGCAATGATGAAAGTGATTCCAAAACCATTCGTAGTTTCCACCAGAGGTTGAAAGACCTGTGTTGGCTGAAGTACCTTCCTTGGATGTCTGAGCGACCAACTGGCTCATTTGGTCTCCCAATTTCTGTTAAGATGGCTTAGATGCATTTTAGTTGGATCACATGCCTTCCCAGAGCTGACTAAACAACACTCTTCTTCCCTTGTCTCAGGTTTATGAGGGGGAGAGAGCAATGACTAAGGATAATAACTTGCTGGGCAAGTTTGAATTAACTGGCATCCCTCCAGCTCCCAGGGGTGTACCTCAAATTGAAGTAACATTTGATATTGATGCCAATGGTATCCTCAATGTGTCTGCTGTGGATAAGAGCACTGGCAAGGAAAACAAGATCACAATCACCAATGACAAAGGTGAGTCCTAGAGACAGGAGGCACACCAGAATACTGGGAAGTATTAAAATGAAGGCAAATAGCTTGCACCTGTGCCTTTGACTTAGCTTATGCAGTTGGGCTACATGAAGTAATACGCCCACCTTAATTCCAACAAGTTGTGGTGTGGGGTCGTCTTCCATGTCAGACTTGGCCCTCCCAGCTTCCCATATTCCTGGGTAGGCTGCCTTAAGATTGGCAGCAGTGGCTCAGTCACACTCAGTTCAGATTACATGGGGAAGGGCAGTGGCTTGGTGTTAAGAGCACCTGTTTTGCATGCAGAAGGTCCCAGGTTCAATTCCTGGTATCGCCAGGTAAAGCTAAGCAAGACTCCTGCCTTGAGACCCTGGAGAGCCCTTGCCAATAAATATCAACCGTACTCTGCTAGATGAACCAATGGTCTGGCTCCATATAAGGTAGTTTCCTGTGTGTCCTGACTATATGGCAATATGTGGCTTTTGAAGTGCCAAAATGCAGCATTGACTAAACCTGTTTCTTCAAAGGCCGTCTCAGTAAGGAAGATATTGAGCGCATGGTCCAGGAAGCAGAAAAATACAAAGCTGAAGATGAAAAGCAGCGTGACAAGGTGTCGTCGAAGAACTCCCTAGAATCTTATGCTTTCAATATGAAGGCTACTGTAGAAGATGAGAAACTCCAAGGCAAGATCAGTGATGAAGATAAGCAGAAGATCTTGGACAAATGTAATGAGATCATCAACTGGCTGGATAAAAATCAGGTTTGTAACTGTTCCTAACCGAAAAGCTGATTGGGGTGTGTGTGGTGTCCCTGAAAACAGTTGCAAAATCTTCAAATATTGTTGGCTTGCAGCAACAAAAAGTAATGTTTGCCGTTCCCTGAAGCTGTTCTCTGTACTGTGTGGCAGTGGAGTCTGCCTTAACAGACTGGCTCATCCCTCATACCAGCATGGCTGCCTCTGCTCAAATCTTGAGTGACTTATTCTAGGGACATACTACCCTTCTACCCCATTTCATGCATGTAACTTGTCGCAATGATGAAAGTGATTCCAAAACCATTCGTAGTTTCCACCAGAGGTTGAAAGACCTGTGTTGGCTAAAGTACCTTCCTTGGATGTCTGAGCGACCATTTCATTCTGTAAATCTGTATTCTAGATTGGGGGGTTTGTGACACCCAAAGCTTCAAGTAAAACCTGCCAATATATAGCATACAACTATAAGTGTGATTTTGGGGGCGAGGGACAGGGGAGGTATAAAACTTGCTGTAAAAGGTGTTTTAAAAAAAAGTTATGGTTACACTTATTTGTAATCCTTTTAATTTTCCATAACCTAAAAGTCCTGAAGTAACACAAGTTTCCTATGGGAATGCCCATAACCCCCCTCCCCCGAACTCGAGGATTACTGGCATTTTATACAAGGTGGGAGGAGCACGGAAGCAAAGGTCACCTCTTTGCTGCTCCTCTGTTATAATCTGCTGTTTTAATTACTGTGTGGAACAGGGAGGAGGCTGAGGCACTGCTTTCCCATTTCCTGCAATGCCCACTAAACGCCTCCGAAGTCACAAAGGAGAAGCAGGTGGCGCTGTTCTTTCCACACCTGCAGGGAGGCAGGGACACTGAGCAGAGTCCCAGCTCGTCAAATCTATGGCCCTCTAGATGCTGTCTAGGAGTCATAGGATTGTGATGGTGTTCTTGTATACAAAGTGTTGTATAATTGTTTAGTTGAGTGGGTATTGGGTTTGATCTAGGCAAGCATACTTCTGATACTACTATGCGGTCCTGTATGCAGCTTGTAACGCTTCCTCTCTTTCCTGTATCTTTAGACTGCTGAGAAGGAAGAATTTGAGCACCAACAGAAGGAGCTGGAGAAGGTTTGCAATCCTATCATAACCAAGCTGTACCAGAGTGCAGGTGGGATGCCTGGAGGCATGCCTGGTGGCTTCCCTGGTGGCGGAGCACCCCCCTCTGGAGGGGCATCTTCTGGACCAACTATTGAAGAGGTCGATTAAAGCTCTAAGGGATGGCACTCCATGGACCACCTTCAGAACTGAAGGACTCAGTTGAATTACAAGGGCATTCTTGATACTTTGAACATGTGCACAGGGCGGGCAAGGCAAACACTGCACTTTACCAGTACTGTAAAAAAAAAGAAAAGTGGAAATGCAACTTGAGTTCCAATAAACAGACTTATTTAATTGGCAACATGAGACTGTGTTGTGATTCCCTAACTAGGCAGAATGCTGCACCTCACTGCTCAAGCTGATCTGTATTTTGGGGGAAGTGGCTTAGCAAAAGGTTGCAACTCTAAGCACCATCGGTGGGGTGTCCATGCAAATATTTTAATTGACAAAGTAACTGCCTTGCTGAATCTGTTTTTTGCTTTCTGGGCTTTCAAAACACAACTTTGCAAGGTTTGCTCTCAACAGGCTGGCTGGAAAAGGCCATAGTTGAGCCCATAGGAGGTGAACTGTTGGGGAGCTTGCATAGTGCCACGTGGCAGATTCTAACTAGTATGTAGAGTAATCTTGATGGGAATAAATTCACATGTGTGTGTTTAAGTAAAATAGCCTCACTGCTGATTGAAAGATAAGGCACATTCAAAAGTCATGCAACCTGGAATATAATCCTAATTGGGGTGTCAACTGGGATGAGATAGAAGCAGCTTCTGTATTTGGAGGGGAGGGGTGTAGCTATTAAAAGCCAGCTGGTGCAGCTTAATACAGAAAGGTGGATGGGAAAGGAGCAGCTGGTAGCAAAACATCTTGCCTGTTCTGATAAAGCCTGGCAACCTATTGTTGAGGGCTAGTGCAGGTAAAATTCACTGCATCTTCCTGGTGCAGTCAGGCTGATGACTCCTTTCAAGCCTGCGCCCTTGTTCTGGATAGAACTTTGAAGACCTGGAAGAATGCCTAAATGTGATACTTGTAGCTGTGAAGGAGATGTTTGTAGAACTCATAAGGAATAGTAATTCATTTCCATTGGACCCTCCCTATATCTCTACCACTGAAATTGTACAAGACAAACACCACTGACTTCATTGAACCATCTTGACGATCAAGGAAGTCCTAGTCTTGGTACCACACAAGCCATTGCTTGTGCTCAAGAGATTAGGGAAGAGAGATTAGGGAGGCCCACTTAACCATCAGTTGCTGCTTCTGTAGGTGCTTGGTGTACAGTTCACACCACACAAGTAATACTTGAGATCTTGTTTGGGCAGCCTATGCTTGAATGTGCAGCTGGAACGAGTTGTGCTATGCAGAGCAGCTGGCTATGATCTCCACTTTAGGCAACACATCCAAACTCAGACTTTGTTCATTCTCCAACACAACACTTTCCATTCTTTGCCCACGGGATTAAAGGAAAAAGCTAGAAACTTAACTAGCCTGCAGGGGAGTGTAAGCTTCCTCATCAAGTCGGCTTCCATATTAAACTTGCAGCAAGAACAAGACTTGTAGCACATTTAGAATAACATCTGTTGTGGCAAAAGCTTGCCACACAATAGATGAAAGCTTATAAAGCTTGCCACACAATAGATGAAAGCTTATCCAATGAAGTGTGTTCTATTCTAGACTGCAGCAAAAGTAAGCTGCAATAAGTTATTTTACGCTCTGGCAAGTTTTCATCAGTGCAAGCATTAGTGCTTCAGGTAAGATGGCAGCATAATGGTAACCTGCTCTAGGGCCTGCTTTTCCAGGCTTCTTCCACATAAAATGTGTTCCACATAAAATGTGTTTGTGCCAGTTTGAGATCAGCCCCAATCATGGTCGTGTGACTTTGTTCACTTACTGATTCTCTGAACCCATGGATCTTCAAACTTTCAGAAAAGCGGAATTGAAGCATCAGGAGAATGAAAAGTATTTGATATGGTTTAAAGGCCTGCTCTTGGATACATTCAAAGTGAAATTACAAAACATTTTAAGAACTACTGCAGTTATTTATACCTTCCAACTAGCATTCCCCAAATTGCCATGCCATTCTCTGCCTCACTGATACCTGTGCATTTTGCTGAAAGCCAATGTTAGTGACTGCTGGGTTATAAATTTTAAAATGGGGCAGTTGGCTATTGTTTCATTGTCCTGGAAGTCCAGATTTTAACTTGAAATAGCACCTAGCAGTAGCACATCCTAATTAAGAGTAATCTACATTTCATTTGAAGGTTAACTAAATGCTGACCTAGTGGCAGCTTAGAGATGTCGTCTCTCCCCCCCCCACTTTGCCTGATGTCCAGCTGGAAGAGTTCTGGGGAACTCAAAGCTTGATCCCTCTTTTGTGACATTTTGGTTGGTCCTAATAAAAACATTGGATTTTGGTCACTTTTTTTCTAATGAGCCAATGCTTCAGCGTTTTTACAAGTCAAAGAGGTTCCCTGACTTGCAGAAATTCGTGTATAGGCCCATTTCATTGCTCATTTATCAGTGTGGAGATCCAATGAGAAGTGGCCAGAAATACAGGAGCTCCTGAGGAGTAGCCAATTCGTATGATCTGAAGTGGCAGCTAAAACCGAAATGCTCATTTTGTCCACCAGATGTCAGCAGTTGTTAATTTAAAATATTTTTGTGTTCTCTATGGGTCCTTTAAGACAGGAGAAGTCTAATTTGCAGCTACTGGACATGAACTTTATGTAGGAGTTAGATTCTTAGAGGGAGCAAGCCAGACATAAGGTGATGTAGTACAAATTCTGTAATAACACTTTGAAAGTTGATCTGATGATGAAGCCATAGAGCACCTCGTCTGGAAGATCTATTAGGTACTGTTTTTGCCAAGCACCATGTACCTAGGTGGTGCTCTATAAATAATGTGTGAAGCACAGCCATCCTCTACACAAGAACCAGCCAATTATATCCCATCCTTACTTGGCAGGCCGAGAAAACCTGCCTTTTATATCACAGGCTTCAATTACTGCCTGCTTAAAGAGGGCAAGAAGTTAATTCCTTGTTCATCAGAGGGTCGAGAAGCTATCAAATCACATCTGGCTGGAAAGTCTCATGGACTTTAACTCCAGTCTTCAGTCTGCTTTGCCACCACTGCGTCCGTTCCTTTTCATGAGGATAATGCAAGCCAGGTGCTTGGAGGACCGAGCTGCCTGTTTGATCCAAAGCCGTTTAGGCCCCTTTAGCTGCGTAATCTTCACGAAACTCAGAACAATGTGCAAATTGAGACTGACTTTTTTCCTCCTTTTGTGTTTTTGCAACCACTGTGGAGCAGCCGCCAGATTTCTCTCCCACCCCCATATTAGGATTATGGCCATTAATTTTAGATTATAGGCACAACAGCCTCCAACTGGACAGCTCAGGAGAAGACAAAAGGGCTACAGGGGGAAAAGCATCTTAAACTGGAACATCTATTGACTGAATGATTCTCATGGACAATCCTCTATATACTAATAACAAAACTCCTTTGCTGAGTGCCAGTCTTTAAGTAACCAAAATGGCACCATCTGTGCACAAATGGGGGGGCATCAGTAGACCTCGGGGGGAACCCCAAAGTTTCTAGAAGTAAAAACAAACAAAAACCTCGGGGGGGGGGGACACCAAAAACAACTGAGTGAGGATTGTGCAAGCTCTGTGGCCACAGAATACTGCATCAGTTAAGGGGGAAGTTGGGGTGTATGTGTGATGGAGTATCCTGGAAAAAGGTGTGGCTGGCTGGAATAGAAGCGGTCATGGTTTTTGTGGGATATAAAGTGCAGTCAAAACCAATGACTCATGTTTCACCAGTTAGGTGCATGAAAGGGTTAAGGCCACACTGGTCTCTTCTCAGGTGAATTTCCTAGAAGAGACTCAGTGAGGTATGTTTACCTGTATGCCTAGCAGGAAGTGGGCATAGCTCAATGCTCTTCTCTTCCTACTTGGGACACAACAGTGAGTTGCTTGTTTGCTGTAATACTAACAACACCATGTAACAAGAGTTGCTGGTCTGAAGTCCATAAGTTCAGACCCCAAGTGATACCAAATGAACCTCTTTATCAACGGTAAGAAACGCTTTTAAGTCTGCCTGAATGAAACTGCAAGATCTGAGTGAGTAAATGTTAACTTTGACTTTTACAAGACTGTGCCTCCGATTATTGTTTTGCGGGAGAGAAAAGGGGGCAAAACCAGGGAAATCCAGTCTGCCTTAAAGCATCCTGGATAACCAAATGCTAACTGGCTAACACTAGCCAAATCTAAGCTTCTTTTAAGCTGGAAAGAGACTTCTACTCTGCTGATCTCACTAACGTGAAATAGGAAGGATAATAGTGTGGCGTAGTGGTGAGAGTGTTGGACTGGGACTCGGGAGATCCGGGTTCTAGTCCCCGCTTGGCCATGAAACTCACTGGGTGACTTTGGGCCAGTCATTGCCTCTCAGCCTAACCTATCTCACAGGGTTGTTGTGAGGATAAAATGGAGAGGAGCAGGAGGATTATGTAAGCCGCCTTGAGTTCCTTGTAGGAAAAAAGGCGGGGTATAAATGTAATAAATAAATAAATATATCCTCTCCTAGCATCTTATTCAAGTCCCAACAGTTTTTATCTCCACTTTTTGTTGGTTTGTTTGTTTGTTTACTGCCTGTTCTGTGTCTGTGCCAGGGCGCTTTCAGCTGCAGGGCCGAATTCAATTTCTGAGAAGCATTTGGGGGCAGCATTCCAGCGGTGGGTGGAGCCAAAGGCAGAAGGAAGAAGGGCCAAAATACAAAAAATGCCACAAAACAATTGGTGGTTGCGGGGCAACGGTGGGGCAGGACAAGGAGGCGTGGCTCTCTGGGGGGGGAACCCAGTGGCTGGCTGAATTTGTTATTTTAGTCTATGCATGCATTTTCCTTTTCTTCTTGTAATTTGAAAAGAGAAGATGATTTCATCCCTTATTTACAGACACCCAGGGGAAAAAGCATGCAGCAAACGTAAACAAAATAATTATAATATGAAAATGAGCATTGTCGGAAAAGATTTAAAATCCTATTGCACGATAGCTTGCCATTTCACATAAAATACTGAAGGCATTCCGTTAGCTTTGAGATGTTTATACTGATTGTATTTTTCTTTTCTTTCTTTTAACAGATCAACTTTTCCTTACCCTTGAGAGTGATGAGATTTCTAATTTCTGCTGCTTAACTATGATTTATTAATAAGAAGGCCTTTAATTAACAGACAAATGGGTACTCAGAAGGCTAAGGAAACACACACACACACACGCACACGTACACATTCTTACTTTTCTTGTCCCTGCTCATTCTTGATTGATTTCCCAACAATACCTAATTCTATTATGCAAAGTGATTTCCCTACGGGGCGGCAGTTTATTTCTGTCATCAAATATCTGGTGAAATCTTTAGACATGAAATATTACGCCCAGTAGCAACAAATCGCACATCGTGCTAACAAGTCACAAGCTAGCCGGAGTTGGCGTTAGAGTGTAATTTGAAAGCGAGTGAAGTGATAATGCCATGCGCACAGCTTTAGTGAGCACGCATTAATGTGTCTTTGACTTGGCTGCCCATTGACAGCAAATTGACTTGTACTAATAGCGTGCAGGAGAAGAGGCGGGGGTCGAGCAGGGGTGGATTGATGCAGCAAATAAAGAATATTGACTGGCAAACTACAGCGCCTTGGTAGCCTTTAATCTACGATTGCCCGCGATGGGAATGTTTTAATGCAACTTTAGCATCAATTGCATTTAGGGGCCGATGGCCTGCCCGCTGTGGAGCACTGTGCAAACGGCAGCGCTCAGAGTGAGCGTCTGCTTCAGAGCTCATGGCTATCGATTGCTCAGGGCTCAGGAGCCTGACTTATAATTATTTCATTAAGCTGCTTAATGGTTATCAAATATGAACCCTTCCATCGCTCTGCGGAGGAAATGTAATAAGTTGGAAGTTTTATCGTTAATTTGGGGCGGATCTTATCCTAGGAAACTGTCTGGTGCTTGCAAAGTGATCGTTGCCTCCCCTCCTGAAAATGTAAAAAAAGATCTGCATGGTGTTTGAATGTGGGAGGCAGGGGAAACCAACCAACCAACTACACTGTCAGTTCAAGGTAAGCAGTAAGCTTCTGGTGATAGGCAATTATCAGCCCAAAGCGAACCCAAATATATTGTGTTCTGTTCCTGCCAACCCAATAACATAGAGGAATTCCCATGCTTCTCTGTTTTCCCCTTTTGCTGTTCTCTGTGGTCTCATGTATCAGTAGAACATTTCAGCCTTGAAAATGTCTCTCTTTGGCTAGAACTTATCCGTAAGTTTGATTCTATTCAGTTAGGACTCAATCATGGCATTAGTTTTCTCTCCCACAAAAGCTGTTAAATTACCACAAGGAAGCTGGGAAGAATGTGTTATCATCCATCACTGCTGTTGTGAATGGTCACTGTGCTTCTCTTGTACATGTCAACAATTTTTTTAAATGGAAATGCAACAAACAGTACCATGAGTGTTTCTGGCCCCACTGTTTACTATTGTTTTCGGTATACCTGTGGGTGGGGTGGGGGGGGTGTCTCTGCACCTGAGTTCTCTGCCTGCAATCTGAGAATCGCTTTCGGTGTGTGCATTGGTGCATACACATGTACAACATGGCTTTCAACTTCCCACCACCCTACCCTTTCTTAACAACTCCAGGACTGTAATGCAAATTACTGTCCTGAATTCCAGAAGCAGTTTTTCACTCACCCAGTAAATATGGGCAACCTTCCTGAAAGCAATTTCCCAATCAAAACATGATTTCACAGTCTTAAGGCACAATCCAGACAGAAAAAAGGCCTACAACTCTCAGCATGCCCCAAAGTGCCATTTCCTATGCCTAGGGTCTCCAACATGATGCCCACAAGCACCAATGTGCCCACTACCACCTCTCTTGGCGCCCACCAGGCTCCCTGCCTCTCCTGATTTTTATTTTATTCCTTAAGATTTTTTAACTGGGAGGCTGGCATGCTGGAAAGTGAAGTTCTGCCCTCTAGCACCGTTTTTATTTGGGTTCAAAAGAATGGTTTTAGAGCTCAGACCCCACCTCTTGGGCAAGTTACTTTCTTTTCTTTTTTTTGTCTCAACAGTTTACCTTCTGGAAAATGAGTGTTTTGTGACTGGCCATGCCCACCATGGGAGCCATTTTATGAACAGGCAAGCCTCCTATGGCAGCCATTTTGTGAGAGTGCCTATGACATTCTCCCAAAATTCCAAATGTGCCCACTGACCCAAAAAGGCTGAGGACCCTTGTATAACTTGCTGACTCATGTTGGCCAGGGTGGGAAGTGGGGCAAGTTTTCTGGCGTGGGGTGGTCTTCCCCAACCCTTCCCATTGCCTTCAACAGAGGGGAATTAACTATGCCAGCTCTCAAGCCGGCATGGTTGCTGGCTCTGTTTGGGAGCATCTTGGGGTAACCAGGGAGTCTAGCACCAGACCGCACACCTGAACTGCTCCATTTCCTGTCCCATTGCTTGGCAGGGGTGGACGGCCCCGGCAATGGAATGCTGCAGTCCTGTCCAAGGAGGATCTGCAGCAGCGAGCCGACCTTTCCACCGACAGAGAGGGAGGTCCACTGTTGGAAACTGGAGCTTGTCGTGGTCTCTGTGCACCTGTCTCAGCCAAATGACACTAGGGGCCTTGGGAGTAGAGCAAATAGGGATAACTGCTTTCTTTATTCTCTGACCTCTGCTTCCTGCTGCCTCTCTCACATAGACCTTTACTCTTAGGATCTCTCTTTTGTTCTGTGGTCACTGACTTCCTGTTCTCTACCTGAGCGGTCATGCTGCTGCTTCTCCCATGTGCTCATCCTGAGCACATGGCTTTCTAGATAGAACTAAGTGTGAGGCTTTTCTAAATGAATGTATTCCCCCCCCCCCCTTAATCAACCTTATTTTCCTTTTCATGCAAAGCTACAGTCTCTGCCTGAGTCATTTATCCCCTGAAACTGGGACACAGCAAACCTGGGATTCAAGGCCCACAGGGGCAATTCTGCTGCGTTCATCCTGCTAACAGAGAACTTCTGACAGGGTTCTCCCAGACATATAACCCCAACCCCCACGGCATCCAACAGCCCCTCAGCCAGCGTCGCAGGGGTCACAGGGCTGCTCCCTGCACTCAGAAAACTGGCATGTTGGGGAGAAGACTGCTAGGCTCGAGCCAGGGCTGGCCGAAGACATTTTGCGGCTTCAGGTAGGGCAGCAAACGGCACCCTCCGCTCGACAAGTCAAGGTACAAGGCCAGCCAAGTCCTTCTGGCACCCGACAGAGAGAATCCCACCAGCTCTTCTTCCCATCTCCCTGGCAGTAAAAATAAAAAAATAGTAAATGAAATAACTACGGTAACCATATTGCAGCTCTTTCTAGAGCCCTTCGTCTTATATGCTAGATTGCTACATGGAGGGATTTTTTTTTTTAAATTTATTTTTTTGAGTGCTGGTGTGGGGAAGGGAGAAGCATTCAGTTCTGTGAATCCCAGCCTTCTCTTGGTACAATCCACACATAGCGTTGGTTCCAGATATAATCATACTTGGGATGTTGAAATCCATGCAACTTTGACTAACTTGAGTCCCATCGATTTCAATGGGCCTACTCTTAAGTATGACTAAGGGCACAATCCTATGCATATTTAGACTGAGAAAAGTCCTGCAACTCCCAGAATTCCCCAGCCAGCAATGCTGGCTAAGGAATGCTGGGAGTTAGTGGACTTTTTTCTGTCTAAACATGCATGGGATTGTTCTCTAAATCTGGGACCAACCCATTGGTTTTCCCTACTCCGTCAGTTGTCCTGGAGAATGACTAGGTGTTAGGAAATGTGTACATTCATTTCATTAAATGTACGGTAATCAAAATAGCACCTGTATTGAAATACTGAAAAGTTTGCATTAGTCAATTTGTTCTAAAGAAACAGAGCTAACCAGAACCAATAGCAAAACAAAACACTGGTTATTTCTTCAAAGGAAGCCCCTCTGAAGCCAAGAAGCAACCAAATGGGACATAAAAGTGCAAGATGATGTTAATAATAAATATATTTCCATCCTGGATTGAGCTAAGTCTTCCTTTTCCCGGAGGGGTAAATTCAAAAAACTTTCATTGCCCGCAACATCCAGGTGTATGAATTCAACAGTGCACAGCTCATCATATTCAGACGGCAAGGACTGCATTTGTATTCAAGCTGTGTTTGAGAGCCAATGTATTCACTTTCACCTTTATGTTTTTAAAACCCCAGGCACTTCGGAAAAGCTCGGCCCTAATTTTAACAACCCGATTCCTCTTTTTTTCCCAGGTAGGTAATGCGGTTCGGTAGACTCCTTTATCAGTATTCTCCGCTGCCTTCCGACAGATGCTCATTTTCTGTTGCCTCAACCCACGCTGACCTCATTTTCCGTCGCAGAGCAGCCAAGGAGTTGGTCAAAATTAGTTATATTAGTGGCTCCTGATACACTCCGTTTATTTGTGAGGCGACAAATATTTCAGCCATTAGGATCTTTCCATCTCTTATCAGCTTAAATGCACTCACTTAGATTCCAAATCACTTCCTAATTTAAAAGCCTATTTGTCTAGATTGTCAAAGGCGTGGAAAAGAGGGGAGGGAAATAAATAAATAAATAAACAAAATGCCAAGCACTTACTCTCTGATAGGGCTGTACTCTTACGCACAAAGTCCTAATCACTTAGTGTGCAGCGGAGGCATGTCACAGTCCCAGGGATGGAAATGCAAGTCCCTTGCTGAATATGAAGTCCACAGATCCTGGATTTAGAAGAGGAGGAGGAGTGGGGTGGGGAGCGACTATGCCTCAGTTTCTCCACCTGAATGATTAAGGTGAAGGGCAAGTCTGCATGTGTACTTGGTTTGATGCTTTAGTATTCCCACAAAAGTGTTGGGAAGTGTACCTTTTTGGGGTCTGAGAGTATCTCAGTCGTAGAGCACATGTTTTGTGTGGAGAAGGTCCCAGGTTCAATCTCTGCACTGCAGTTTAAAAAGGATCAGGTGCCCCTTTTATCCTTTAATCCAGCTCTGTTCCTTGTCTAGGTTTGAGCACGCACGCACGCACGCATGCACACCCTGCCGCTGCCAGCAAAATGCTGTCTGGTGTTCCCCCGTCCTTCGACATCAGCTGCCTCCTGAAGGCTTAACAGCAGCAGTGCTAACAATTTCTTCCTGAACTGTTTCTATTCAAGCTAGTCATTATAAGAATTTCATAACTTTTAGAACTGGCCCTGGGTTTGCTTGTTTTCCTCTTCCCTCCTCATCCCCTTTTCCTTTCATGTTGTGTCTTTTAGATAGTAAGCCTGAGGGCAGGGACTGTCTTGTTGGTTAAAGATCTTATGTAAGCCGTTCTGGAAGCCTTTTCATCTGAAGAGCATGGTAAAAAAAAAAAAAAGCTTTAAATAAAGAAATAACTGACAGTCCCCCAAAATAGCTTAGTTCTGGGGCACTGTGGGAAGTTCAAAATGAAGGGTGGCTTGCAGGTAAACCCACACCTTGGTATGTGAGTGGCTCCAGCCCAGAGCTGGCATCAGAGTTGGTGGGCCCCACTCAGCTTCTGGGCCCCAGCTGCTGTCCAAAGAGGCCAGGTAATAATGCTGGGCCTATCCTTGTGTGGTCCTGATCCTGACATTTTGTGCAGTCTAATAATCCTTCAGTTGCCCCTGTCTCTGGTGTGGGCTGTGCAATATGAGCACTTGAACCCATATTTACCAAAGCAGGATGCTCACCTGACTGCTTTTAGAATCTCCAGTGGAGATGCTATAATATACACGATTGGGATCAGCAGGGCAGGCCTAGCGTTCCTTGTTGTTGAGAGCTGGCCTTGTCTTTTCACAGCCATAAGAGTGTTCAAAGTGCTCACACACATTATCTCAGTAATTCTTACAACTGCCCTGCAAGGTAGACCATTCATCATCATCATCTGAGCAGGTTGAAGAATTCAGGAGCAAGAAATAGTTTCAAGTTAAGAGCTTATCTTTACTGATGACTATTAAAATGCCTGTTGTCATGATGGGCAGCGGGAGGGTTGTACTCTGCAAGGACCCAGGGAAAGAACCCATGGTTTGTTGTTTGGTTGTGAACTGTGGGTTGTTCGTGGTTAACAAACCATGGTTAGTGCAGCTAGGTTCAGACAACACAATAACCCATGTTTCAACAGCAACCCACAATTCAACAACAACCCACACTCAACCAGTACTCAGCCCTTGAGTGTGGGTTATCCTGCTGTCTGAACTCAGCCCATGTGTCCGTCACAGGTGATCTATTCAACTATCGACTCAACAACTGAACCAAATAATATGAACAGTGCAGAGGTGGCCAACGTTGTGCTAACTTTGAGCATGTGTTTACATGTACATCATCAGTGTGCGTGAGTAGTTGCGATCAGATCCTTGCATGCCAATTCATCATTTGATATGACAGGGAGACATCATGCATGCAAATCGTGCTTCAAAGTCATGACAGGACCTACAAATGATATATTTTTTTAAAAAATCAGGTATTCAGAAGGGAAAGAAATAGAAGGGAGTTCCTGAGATGTTTCTTGCCTGGGGCATCATTCGGTCTAGGACTGGCCCTGGATACATTTGTGAGGGTTTCCCAGTTTTTGCCCTAGCTCCCTCTCAGCTCAGCTCACCCCCAACCCCTTCCCTCAGTCAGTTGCCATCAGGCCTTGTTTCTGTGAAGGAACTTTGGCACTTAAACCAGCCAGCGAGGGCAGACTAGTTGCCAGTTTTCCAACAAAGGAACGTCAAAGGGAGACTCCAGCATGAATTACAGCTCATCAAAGAGTTAAATTCTATCTGTTTGTGTTTGGGCGTGAATGGAGACAAGTGTTTTCTGTTACTGCTAGTGGTGTCAATTAACTTAGCAATGCTAGGATGGATGTGCTGTCACCAATTGCTGCTGTTGTGAATCCTTACTGCTTATTTTGCATAGATTTAAGCTTTAATTGAATTATTACAGACATTACTTTCCCTATTTACTTCTTATTTGAGTCTACCATTTGCATTCCACCCCCTAAATTCACTTGTACCTGCCAACTTCATGCATCTGATGTTGACTCTAGAGCAGTGTTCTCCAACCTTGGGTTCCCAGATGTTTTTGGCCTACAACTGCCAGCAAGCTACGCTGGCTGGGGCATGCTGGGAGTTGTAGGCCAAAAACATCTGGGGACCCAAGATTGGAGAACACTGCTCTAGCCCATGAAAGCTTAAAACAAAATAAAGTTGTTTGTCTCTAAGGTGCTACAAAACTCTTTTGTTGTTACTACATCTAATAGTGCTGCTGCTACTGTATATTCCACATTTACTGGGAAGTGATTTACAAGATTAATAAGTAATTTAGGGTGCATTTATTTATTTATTTATTAATTTATTTATTTCTATACTGCCCAATAGCTGCGGCTCTTTGGGCGGTTCACAACAATTCATAAAAAACACAAATGGCAAATACAATTTAAAAAACCAGCATAAAATTCCAATATACAAAATTTAAAACAGACTTTAAAACAAGTCGAGCAGCTAAAACAATTTCAGTTTTAGGGTGCAATCCCATGCATGTTTAGACAGAAAAAAGTAGAATTTTTTCCCTGTCTAAACCTGAATAGGATTGCACCCTAAATTACTTGTGTTTCTTTTGTTGGCCCGCCTGACTCTAAATAAACTGGGCAAGAATAGCAAACAGGATTAATCAGCTTGATTTGTTTCATGTATTGTAATTGCACTGTTTGGTTTTCTACAGAACTCAAAACATTTAGGCAAGGATCAGCATTGCAGAAGGCAGGAAAAAGGAGGGAAGCATAACCAGAGGTGGGATGAGGAGTATGTGTGAGAGTTATAGAAAGCAACAGATGACGAAGGACATAGATTGCTGTGCTCATCATACCCATCTACAGACACTGCAAGCACATTTTCCATCTTTTTAAATGGACTGCTATAATGATGGCTAGAGGCTTGCATTTTCAACAACAAAAAGAAAGCAGAGATGCTTACAGGGCAGATAACTTTGGTTAATTGGAGCAATGTTCTTATTCATCCTTCTGTCGTTTGCATTATCCTTTCCTGCATTTGAGTGTTCCGGTTCTTAATTTCAGAGTTGGAAGACTGTTCAAATTTATATCCATCGCTAGGGAACGTTTTAAGGTTCAGTGGGAATGAAGAGAATATGGATATAAGGACATAGAACCAGATTATTGGGATTTATCAGGTTAGTTGTGTGGCACTAACAAGATGACTACTAGGATCTTCATGTCATAAGAACATAAGAAGAGCCCTGCTGGATCAAACCAAGAGTCTTCAGAAGAGGAGACTCAGGGGAGATATGATCGCACTCTTCCAGTACTTGAAGGGAGTCACACAGAGGAGGGCCAGGATCTCTTCTCGATCATCCCAGTTTGCAGGACACGGAATAATGGGCTCAAATTACAGGAACCCAGATTCCACCTAAACATCAGGAAAAATTTCCTGACTGTCAGAGCAATAAGACAATTGAACCAGCTACCTAGGGAGGCGGTGGGCTCTCCCACTCTGGAGGCATTCAAGGTGCAGCTGGACAGCCATCTGTCAGTGATGCTTTGACCTGGATACCTGCATTGAGCAGGGGGTTGGACTCGATGGCCTTGTAGGCCCCTTCCAACTCTACTTTTCTATGATTCTATGAGTCCATGTAGTCCAGCATTCTGTTCCCATAGTGGCTAACCAACTTCCCACAGGAAACCCACAAGCAGCTGAGCGCAACAGCGCCCTTCCGCCCATGTTCCCCAGCAACTGATGTACATAGGCATACTGCCTCTGATATTTGAGGCAGCATATAGCCATCAGAACTAGTAGCCATTGATAGCCTTCTCCTCCATGAATTTGTCCGATGTCATCGGATGTGCAGTTTTTAACCCCTTTGCAGACTCTTTCAGGGTCCATCCGTCCCCTCAGCATTCATGAGGGCTGGAAACGTCCTCATATTTATTTATTTATTTATTTATTTTAAATAGACCATGATCTCAGGATTTTGCAGAAGTCATGGGATTCAAGGATCATAGCAGTACAGATTCTCAGGCCCATAGCTTGTGTTGCTTAAATAAACTCATAAGAAGAAATGCTCAAGGCTGATCAATTCTCTTAAGCAGCTGTCTAAATCATTGTGCACATACAACCGATAAGAGGGCAACCCCTCAAGTGTTATCATTATTAATCAAACGAAAGTCTCACTTGGACCCTGAGCCAGTTACTGGAGACCAACACAGAGAGGTCAGTTTATTTGTTTATTTATTATATTTATACCCCGCCTTTCTTCCTGCAAGGAACCCAAGGCGGCTTACAGAATCCTCCTCCTCCTCTCCATTTTATCCTCACAACAACCCTTTGAGGTAGGTTAGGCTGAGAGTCAGTGACTGGCCCAAAGTCACCCAGTGAATTTCATGGCCATGCGGGGACTAGAACCCGGATCTCCCGAGTCCCAGTCCAACACTCTCACCACTACGCTACACTGGCTCACAGCTTGGCAGCCATAGATTTACTATAGAATTCTATAGAATTACCAAAGGCTTATATTACCATAGAATTACCAAAGGCTTATAAAGAATTACCATAGAATTACCAAAGGCTTATAAAGAGGGCACTCCAGTCCCCTGTGATGTTGCAAACATTGTCTGTCTGTCTGTCTATCTGTCTGTCTCTCTCTCTCTCTCTCTCTCTCTCTCTCTCTCTCTCTCTCTCTCGGCTTTTGCACAGTTTGCTAGCTGAAGGTGCCTGCTTAACTGCATTCACAGTGACTAGTGGCATAAACAGCAGGATTCTTTGATTCTTCTTCCTAGCAAACTTTGCGGGGGGGGGGGGGGGAGCAGGGTTCCAGGTGTAAGCTGAAACTGTCTCTGTACCTGTTAGAGCCTAATTTGAATGTCTGCAGCCTCCTCCTACTTTCCATCTTAAGACTGTAACCAAATGGCCATGTCTCAGGGTCAGGGATGCTGTAGCTGCATCTTGTAGTCTTCCAACTCTATGTTGCCATAATTCAAATGCTTTGACATCAGCCACTCCCTCCACTTTTTGCTTTGCTTACCATCTTGCCTGATGCAGAATTCTGAAGAACCCGAAAGCTTGCACAGTATTTTGTGTCTTTTCAGTTGGCTTAATACAGGCATTACACTAATATTTATTTATTAATTATATTTATATCCCACCTTTTTTTCCTGTGAGGAACCCAAGGCGGCTTACATAACCCTCCTCTACCTCCTCTGCATTTTATCCTCACCGAGGCCCTGTGACGCAGGTTAGGCAGAGAGTCAGTGACTGCCCCAAAGTCACCCAGTGAGCTTCATGGCCAACTGGGAACTAGAACCGGGATCTCCTGAGTCCCAGTCCAGCACTCAAATCACTACACCGCACTGGCTCTAGTATGGATTTTAGCATTTTTCTTTTGGTGGCTACTGGCTATTATATGAACCTCTTCACCTATTTTTATAGAGACTGGAAGAATCAGTTTGGTGGTTTGAATGTAACCAGTGAAGCAGACAGAAAACTGAGTTTTGCAGTTCGGTTGGATGAAGGAAGTTTGGCTCCAAGAGCATACTGTTTACTTTAGGGGAAACTGATGATGCTTTGAAGACTATGGGCTTTTGATTGGCGCCTTTCTTTCTTTCTTTCTTTCTTTCTTCCTCTCTTTCTTTCACATTTGCTCAGTATTCAAACTGATTAGGGAAGCTTTCTGTGATCTACAGTTCTCACATCAATTATTTAATTTCTTATTATGTCACCAAAAATAAAAAATAAAGCAGAGCACACTTCATGGTATTTGTTAAGTTTTAGCATTTGACTTGTGAAAACGCTGGGAGTTCAGCCGCTGATGGAAATGTATTGATTTTTGTCCCCATATTGAATGCTTGAGAAAGAAAGAAAAAAAGATGCAACTCCCCTGGTTCCAATTAAAATCACCTGTTAACTTTAAAAAGTCCCTTTTAAAAAGGGTTTAAAAGATTTTCATTTAATTGATTCCCATGTAAAATGCCCTTTACAATTACCACTATAAACTAGTCAGTACCTGCTGAGTAAAATCCTATTTGAGATGTTGATCAAGGCCTCCACACTTACCACTTTTCATACTGAGTTTTTAAATTCCTTATTGATAGCTTGCATCTGTCAGCAATGGATATTTTTAGTGAGTTGCAAGGAAGAAAGAAAGAAAAAAAAAGAAGGCTTTTAAAAGATTGGAATGGCTTTATTTTGATGGTGCTTGCAAGTGTTAACTAAGCTGTGAATGGCCTTGGATATACAGACCCCAGGGCACACCTTAAATGACAGGAATGAAGTTGCTTCTCTTTCCCTCCTACCCCTAAACTTCTCTTATCACATTTCAGTCTAATGAAGGCTACAGGGTTGTGTATGCATATTTTAAATACCTACCTGGTCAGCAACTAATATAGGGCAGTAGTTTGAATTGTGCAATGGCTGACGGCCAGCAATATTAGTTCTGCCCATTGACTCACTCTCACGCCAATCAAGTTAGGGGCAAAGGGCTCATTCACTCCGTCCTTCCCAGTGTCCACAGAAAGGAGGCTTTGGCAGAGCCAAATGGGATGTGGCCAAAAGATCCCTTTGTTCATCTCTTGGCTCATGTTGGAGAAAGTAAATGAGGTATAATAAGAGAACATAAGAACATAAGCAGAGCCCTGCTGGATCAGACCAAGGTCCATCTAGTCTGGCATTCTGTTCACACAGTGGCCAACCAGCTGCCCATGGGATCCCACAAGCAGGACATGAGTGCAAAGCACCCTCCTTCCCATGTTGCCCAGCAACTGGTGCACATAGGCATACTGCCTCTGATGCTGGAGGTACTATATAGCCATCATAACTAGTATCTATTGATAGCCTTCTCCTCCAGCTATTTTTCTAATCCCCTTATAAAGCCATCATTACATCTTGTGGAAGGGAATTCCATAGTTTAACTACCTGCTGTGTGAAGAAGTCCTTCTTTATATCTGTTCTGAATCTCCCACCAATCAGCTTCATGGGATGACCCCTTTGGGTTCTAGTATTATGAGAGAGGGAGAAAAATGTCTCCCTATCCACTTCCTCCACACCATGCATAATTTTGTACACCTCTATCATGTCTCCCCTTACGCCTTTTTTCTAAGCTGAACAATCCCAGCTGCTGTAACCTTTCTTCATAGGGGAGTTGCTCCAGCCCCTGGATCATTTTAGTTGCCCTTTCCTGCAGTTTTTCCATTTCTACAATATCCTTTTTTTAGGTGTGGTGGCCAGAAATGTACAAAGTACTGTAAGTGCAGTCGCACCATAGATTTGTGTAAGGGGAGTATGATCTTGGCAGTTTTATTTTCAGTTCCTTTCCTAACTATGCCTAACATGGAGTTTGCCAAGAGATATGTTCTTGCAATCAGGGCCGGATTAACATAGGGGCGATTGGAGCGGCCGCTCCAGGCCCAAAGCAGACAATAGGCCCACAATATAGGGACACGTGCGGCACGATTTGAGTTAGCTCTGATCGTTATCATTCAGCATAATTAATGATTTTTTCAAGATTAGAAAGGTGTTCTAAGCACATCTGCATTACAGGCTTGAGGCAAGACCTAGCAAGAACTGTTGTTCTCAAATTAGCATGGTAGGTTTTTGCATTTCAATCACTGTTACTACATTTCTTTGAAACACATGGGGGCTTGCTAGGGTCTGTAATATTCAGATTTAGAAGGGACCTCTCTCTCCAGCCTCGAGCAAAAGATCTTTCTGATTCGCAGCTCAATTGTTCAAATGCTAGTTTAACAAAAAAACAAAAACAAAAACGAAACAAAGCAACAAGAACAACACAATTATTCTTGGAGGACAGGTGAAGTGCCAGACGACTGGAGGAGGGCAAATGTTGTTCCCATCTTCAAAAAGGGCAAGAAGGAGGAACCTGGGAACTATAGGCCAGTCAGTCTGACATCAATCCCCTGGAAGATTTTTGAGCAGATTATAAAGAAGTCAGTCTGCAAGCACCTTGAAAACAATGCAGTGATTACTAGAAGCCAGCATGGATTTGTCAAGAACAAATCCTGTCAGACTAATCTGATCTCATTTTTTGATCGGGTAACCTCCCTTGTGGACTGTGGGAATGCTGTGGACATTATATACCTGGACTTCAGCAAAGCTTTCGACAAAGTGCCTCATGATATCCTGATTAGTAAGCTAGCTAAGAGTGGGCTAGATGGAACAACTATCAGGTGGATCCACAATTGGCTACAGAATCGGACTCAAAGAGTGCTCATCAATGGTTCCTTCTCAAACTGGGGAGAGGTAACGAGCGGGGTACCACAGGGCTCGGTCCTGGGCCCGGTGCTCTTCAACATTTTTATTAATGACTTGGATGAGGAGGTACAGGGAATGCTTATCAAATTTGCAGATGACACAAAGTTGGGTGGAACAGCTAATACTCTGGAAGACAGAAACAAAATTCAAAGTGACCTCGATAGGCTGGAGCGCTGGGCCGAAAACAACAGAATGAAATTTAACAGGGATAAATGCCAAGTGCTGCACCTAGGGAGAGGAAACCAAATGCAGAGTTACAGAATGGGGGACACTTGGCTCAACAATACTACAAGTGAGAAGGATCTTGGAATTGTGGTAGATCACAAACTGAATATGAGCCAGCAATGCGACGTGGCTGCAAAGAAGGCAAATGCAATTTTGGGCTGTATTAATAGAAGTATAGCTTCCAAATCGCGGGAAGTGATAATTCCCCTTTACTCGGCACTGGTTAGGCCTCATCTTGAGTACTGCGTCCAGTTCTGGGCACCTCACTTTAAGAAGGACATAGACAAACTGGAGAGGGTTCAGAGGAGGGCAACAAGGATGATAAAGGGACTGGAAACAAGGCCCTATGAGGAGAGACTGAAAGAACTGGGCATGTTTAGCCTTCAGAAGAGGAGACTGAGGGGAGATATGATCGCACTCTTCCAGTTTTGAAGGGATGTCACACAGAGGAGGGCAAAGATCTCTTCTCCTTCACCCCAGTTTGCAGGACACGGAATAATGGGCTCAAGTTACAGGAACCTAGATTTCACCTAAACATCAGGAAAAATTTCCTGACTGTCAGAGCAATAAGACAATGGAATCAACTACCTAGGGAGGTGGTGGGCTCTCCCAGTCTGGAGGCATTCAAGGTGCGGCTGGACAGACATCTGTCAGAGATGCTTTGACCTGGATTCCTGCATTGAGCAGGGGGTTGGACTCGATGGCCTTGTAGGCCCCTTCCAACTCTACTTTTTCTATGATTCTATGAAGCAAAGCTTCCTGGCTTTTTGTTGTGGCTGCTTTTTCTTTTTTTAATAAATAAATTTGGGGGAAATTGGGAAGACCCTTACTGATGAGCTGCAGGAGTTTTTGAGTTTTGGCACTTTAATGGTAATTAAAATATTTAATTTGTTTTAATATAAAATTGCATCTTCATTTTATTTATTTCCATAAAAAGGCCCACCAAAATCCTCAGCACCAGGCCCATAATGCTCTTAATCCGGCCCTGCTTGCAATCAGTGGCTATGCCGGAGGCCAGGTGGGGTGTCTTTGGGGGGCTTCCAGTTGCCTCCACCTATTCCAAATTATGGAAGCTTAGGCTAGAGATTCCTTTACATCAGGATCTTTATTTCCCCCAGAGAATTCAGGGTGGTACATATACTCATTGTTAACTGTTTTGTATACAGTGTGTTTCTGCTTGTTTGCCTTGCACTATCATGTCCGGTCAAACAGACTTCACATGTTTTTGTAGCCTTTCAAAAACCTGCAAAACCTGTTTGACTAGAGATGATACCTGGGAGAAAAGGTACAGAGTATGTGTGATTCCTTTTCATCAGGATTGGTTCCACTGCAAAGGAAATGAGTTGCTTAATATGAGTGTAGTGGCAAGCAACCTTGGCTGAGATGAAGTACAGTAATACCTTGGATTGCAAGTAACTTGGTCTGAGAGCGTTTTGCAAGACAAGCAAAATTTTGACTTGATAAACAAGCGACATCTTGCAAGACAAGTAGGGATGTAACTGCTCGCCTCGAGTGGGCGTGGCGGGCCAAAATCGGCCCTGCTCATGCCCGCCAGAGACTCGCTTTGATATAAGAGTGTTTTGGATTACAAGCATGGTTCCGGAATGAATTATGCTTGCAATCCAAGGTATTACTGTAGTCACATTTTTGGACAATGACATAACTTTTTTTAAAAAAAGAAAAAGAAAGAAAAGTCTCTCCACTGAAGATCCACATGGATTAGATTGCTCATTTACCAAGCCTGAAAACATTTGGCTTGTGTGCAAACCACAACAGATGAGACCCTATGATCCCTTTCTTGTTCATTTAGGGGTGAAAAATTACCAGCAAGAACTCAATTAGTCTCATATTCTGCTTAGCCTGGTTTGAACCTTGAGCTTCCTAAGCCAATACTTTTGCTACATTGTTTTCACAATAGCAACATCTGTTTTATTATGAGTGCCTAATTAATTCCAACATTGGCACTTATTATATGTTAATAATGTCTTCCAGGGTGAATCGCGTCAAGCAGGACATTGGTTAGTCCTTATTCCTTTTTCTTCTTTGGGGTATCTTTCCCCAATCTTCTCCTACCAATGAAATTTTGTACTGGCAAGCAAACTGTATTCTTCCCATTTCTTGTCCAAATCTCAACCATTCCCCCCCCCCCTTATAATATTTCCAAGATCTGTCTGTTTCTCTAAGGCAAGAGTATGGTTTGGTTAGGAAGATACAGTGGCCAACATTGTCTTCCACATGAGGAAATGGGTGGAGATAGTTATGATGATGATGATGATGATGATGATGATGATGATGATGATGATGATTTTATTATAAAATTGGTAAACCTCTGTCTGATGAAACAGTGGAGCATCCTGTGGTGGATGAGCTGGAGTAAATCAAAAGTTCATCTAGTTCAGCATTCTGTTTCCAAAAGTAGAAAGACAGATTCTGCACAAACAGAGCCTGAAGTTGATTGTCCTTACCTGTTGTCAGTATCTATTACTTAAAGAACATAAAAATGTGAGAAGAGCCCTGCTCTGATGCTGGAGGTAACATATAGCTATCATGCCAGTAGCTATTGATAGTCTTCTCCTCCATGAATTTGTCTAATCCCCTTTAAAGCTATCCAGATTGGTGGCCATTGGTGGAAGTGAATTCCTTTTATCTGTCCTGAATCTCCCACCAATCAGCTTCATGGGATGACCCCTTTGGGTTCTAGTATTATGAGAGAAGGAGAAAAATGTCTCCTTGTCCACTTTCTCCACAAGCATGCATAACTTTGTACACCTCTATCATGTCTCCCCATACACAGCTTTTTTCTAGGCTAAACAGTCGAAAATGTTGTAATCTTTCTTAATAGGGGAGTTGCTCCAGCCCCTTGGTCATTTTGGTTGTCATTTTCTGTACCTTTTCCAACTCTACAATATCCTTTTTGAGGTGCAGTGGCCAAAACTGTACACAGTTTACCAAATGTGGTTGCACCATAGATTTGAATAGGGGTGGTATGATCTTGGCAGTTTTATTTTCAATTGCTTTTCTAATTATGCCCAACATGGAATTTGCCTTCTTCATAGCAGCTGCACACTGGGTCAACATTTCCATTGAGCTGTCCACCACAACCCCAAATCTTTTCTTGGTCATTTCATTTATTTCATTTATATACCGCCCCACAGCCGAAGCTCTCTGGGCGGTTCACAATAGATTAATTAGATTAATGGTCAGTCACCGTCAGCTCAGTTCCTATCAGCACATACATGAAGTTAGGACTTTTTGCCTCAACATGGACCACTTTACACTTACTTACACTGAACCACATTTGCCATTTTGATGCCCATTCTCCCAGTTTGGAGAGAGACTTTTGGAGCTCTTTTCAATCCCTTTTTGTTTTAAGCACCCTAAATATTTTGGTGTCATCAGACCATCTCACTGTCTGCAGGACTATGATAACCTCACTGCTCACTCCTAATTTCAGATCATTTATGAACAAGTTAAAAATCACTGGTCTCAATAAAAGTCCTTGCGAGACCCCACTGTTTATTTCCCTCCACTGCGAGAATTGACCATTTATTCCTACTCTCTGCTTTCTGTTCTTTAATCAGTTACTGATCTATAACAGGACTTCTTCTCTTATTCCATGACTGCTAGGTTTGCTCAGGAGTCTTTGATGAAGGACTTTGTTAAAAAAGCCTTTTGGAAGTCCAAGTAAACAATGTCTACCGGATCACCCTATCCACATGTTTACTGGCACTCTCAAAGAGCTATGTGGATGCTATGTAGGTTCTTTCTCAACAGGACTTGTCCTTCTATATGCTAACTGATTTTATCTTTAATAATGCTTTCCACCAGTTCACCAGAACAGACATTAAGCTAACCAGCCTGTAATTTCCCAGATCATCCCTGGATACCTTTTAAAAATTGGTGTCACATTGACCACTTTGCAGTCCTCTGGTACAAAGGTGGATCTTAGGGACCTCAGAAACATCCCACACATGTTATATATATTGCAGCACTGTTTAGTTGCTTTGTCTGTTTTATATAGACACACACACGCACACGCACACACACACGTGTGTGTGTGTGTGCGTGCGTGTGCGTGACGTGTGCACGTGTGTGCGCATGCTGTGTGAACCTTTAAGCAAAATGTCTGACACTAGTATGAAAAGTCATCTTTCTTTTTTTAAGGAGTAAAATGTGACTCATCATTTACACTTCTAACTGGGTGAAGGAATATTAATAGGGCAATTAGGGAGTCTATTTTCTGTATTACTTACCGGTAGTTGCCAAATATTTGCATGGCTGGAATGTGGATCCACCAATCACCTCCCTTTAGTTGCTAAGCTATTTTATAATCTCACAGTATTTAGAGCTGCACTCTGCATTTCTGATTGGAATTAATTCCACTGCAGTGATATAATTTCATTTGGCATTACTTGTGACCAGGACATTGTTGTAATCTTGGGCTTTCTTGGCCATCATGAATGTTTAGTCATGAATTATCCACCACAAGCCCAGTTTCCACTTAGTTTTTAGACGGCAATAGTGCATTTACTGTATAATTTTAATCAAATCAAGAATGTATGGAGGGGGAAAAGAAAATAATTAATCTTTTCATGTTTTTACAGATTATGGCAGGAGGCGAAGCTGCACTATCATTCCTTTTCATGCTTCTATTTAGCAGCTCAGCTGTATCATAAGAACTGACCTTATGGATTAGACCAATGGTCAAAGCCTGGCAGAACAGTATGCCTGTGAAATGCAAATTCTGCAGCAAGAAAATGCAAATTCTGCGTTCAGAATAATGAGCAACAGCAGCACCCTCCATTTCTTTTTGCTGCACAAGGATAATGTGAAAGCAAGTTCTGAACTGTGTTTTGTTTTAAGTAAGAAAAAATAAACCATCCCCTGAATTTTTCAATACCAGGTGGAAAGGGGGATTCTTATATTTTCTTCAGAATAAGTTCCACTGAAATCTGTGAAACCAATTTCCATATAATTTGATTTCCACCAACACTGCTGAAATACTACCCCCATGATGAAGTCTCCTCCTCCCTCAGCTATCACCACCAGCAGGCACCCATTCCAGCAGGCTGTACAGAGGGAGATGAGAGGGGAAGCGGGACCATTTCACCAGCCCGGCTGATAGTCTAGCTGGGGGTTTCCCTCCTCTTCCCTTCCCATCCCTTTTTCTTTCTGTGCTGTGTCTTTTCAGATTGTAAGCCTGCGAGCAGGGACTGTCTTGTTTTACTGATTGCGTGTAAGTGCTCCTGGATAAACATACTTTAAATCCATAAATACTCCACCAATTTCTGATTGGGTGTGAGAGCTCCTGTGCAGACTTGAAGCTCCCTGATCCATGAGGACTTCCCTCCTGATATGTTTAAAAGGATCAGTATTCTGGCTCCTTTGACTGCCTCAGTTAATTTTCCCTCTGTGCACTCCTGTGTAGTCTTTGTGTGCACTAGAGTCTCTCTGGATTAGAGCAACTGTGTGTGGGATCAGGGTTTATTAGCCATTTTCACAAGTTACTATAGTGCACCTTTTAATCTGAAAATTAATCAACTAAAGTTTTCGTTGATGAGTCATGGGGGGATCCATTTTAATCAGTGAGGCTGAGAATTCAGAGCACACTTGTTAATTTGCATTAAAAGAAGGCAGAGCTTACTCACTTTTTCTAGCCCTCAGATTTTCAGCTGTTCATTGCTGAAGCAAACAATGATAATTACTTACTTATTCACCTGCTTCTTGGAATCTAATGCAAGGTCAACATAAATGGATTTTCCGCACCCTTATGACAGCTAAAAGACTGACATCACAATATTGGATAGATGGCCACACCCGATAACGCAATGGGCTGAGGACTCATTGACTCTTTCAACCTTTGAACGGGTGGCATTTAGATGCTGCCTACGCATGGATAAATATAGAAATATTTGGCTTGCCTTTGTTGAAACTTATACATACCGTAACTACTTCCCCTGACAGTAGTATATTTCCTTATATTCATATAATACATAGACATATAATTTCTTACGTATTGATTGCAACTGATAAACTCAACCTTTATGCAACGTAGACTATATTTATTATTTAAAATCATTTTTGGTTTTGTTATAATTTTTTGAAATTCACAGTAAAAAATGTATTTAAAAAAATAATATTACTGAAGCAGCACAGAGCTGCACCAGAAAATTAAAGTAACCACAAGCACAGTTTAAGATTCGAGTTTTCAGCTCCAACCCACGATAGTGAAGACTTACAATTTAACCCTACCATTTCTCATTCCTATAACACTTGCTTCTTTTTTTAAGGTTCATGTGATGCTGGTGCATTTGTGTAATGGGGAATGAAACGCAAAACATTGGAGATGGTCTTCATATCCAACAAGGAGCAGTAGTTTCTGGTTTTTACGTTGTGAGTTATCTCACACTTCTTTCAATATCTCAGAAAGTCATCCATTCTAAGTGCCTGATAATATGAACATTTATTAAAATATAATCTATTAACTAACCCATTGAAAAGCAGATAATTAATCAACTACAAATTCTTCAATCTGTTGACAGCCTTTACAAGTCTCAGTTACAACCCAATCCTAGGGATGTTTACTGACCAGGGGCGGGCAATGTGCAACTGTCCAGATGTTTTGGCCTACAATGCTTATCATCCCTCATCATTGACTATGCTGGTTAGGGATGACCGGAGTTGTAGGCCAACTCTTGTAGGCCAAAACATCTGATTCTGGAGAACCATAGGCTGCCTACCTCTAAGTTAAGTCCCACTGCATTCAATAGGGCTTAATCCCAAGTAAGGGTGCAAAGCAGAGGTGATGTTAGGGGGCAACCTGCTAGGGCTGGAGCCTCAAATATTCCATTTGGAACCCTGAATCTCCAGGAGGCCGTCTGTCCCACCACCATGCTGTCCATGGACACTTGCTGAAAGAAAGGTACAGGGGCCCCAATGATCTCTGTTGCATCCGATGATCCCTTGGATTAGTTGTCTTTTTGCCCACAGGTGCTTCCCCTCCTGCTGCCTCCCCCTTTGAATCATGCCTCCTGAGTTCTTTTTCTGAATTCAAATGCCTTCCTCTCCCCTGTCCATACATCCCTTTTTACAAAGAGGGGTGTCCTTAGGAGACAGGGCCCTTTAAAGACACACACACACACTTCGGAACATATGTAAATTTGTGCATTGTTTTTCTCTTGTCGGCCTGCACCTGGGATCTTTTTGGTACCTAACGCCACCCCTGGTGCAAAGGATTGCAGCCATAGAATAATAGCATCGGAAGGGACCTCAGATAACTTCCAGCCCAAGGCAGGTAGTTTTCCATCCAGGCACTGATCAAACCCAGACTCCCTTAGCTTCTGCAAGGTTGCAGACCATGCCCTGGGACTATTGCAGCCCAGCTCTTGTAAGCGAGGCCAGCCTGTGCATTGTACTTACACATGAGAGACCTGAGTTCAAATGCAGTTCAGAATGGCCTTGAAGCAAGTGACTTCTTTCTCAGCCTTGGCTACCTTGCAGGTTAGTTGTGAAGGTTAAAAATAACAACAACAACAACAACAACAACAACGTAAGAGATGTAGGACACTGCAAAGGAAAGTGCTCTGGAATAATTAGTTCAGTGGGACTAAATTGGCTTAAATCTCAGCTTAACTGGTTTGCAGTTTATTTATTGAAAATCTGCCCATCGGAAGGTGGCAACAAGCCACATTCTAAAGTGCCTTAAATCTCTTGGGGGGGGGAGTGGGGAGCAGAACAAACTGAAATGCATCTGGAGGAGATGTTATAAGGAAGCACTTGTGTGCCACAGTCCATTACTGGAAGCACATATTGAAGTTTTATGTTGATGGACCCTAAAGTGTCTTTACATTTTGCCAGAGGTAAATTATTTGGAAGTGTTATTAAAAAGTTGTTACCCTAATTGGAACAAATACTTAAATATGAAATACATAAATAAAAACCAAGGCTATGGGCCTTAATGGATAGATGTGTGCAGCAGAAAGGAAGCGGAAAGGCACACAAACAACTGGGGTTTCCTCTCCTTTCTACAGCATTAGATAGTCATTGGCCCACCACTTCCCAGTCACAACAGCTAAATTAGAAAAGTCGGGCAGTGGCACTCTTAATTCTTCCAAACAATCACTTAATGGGAGCTGTATTATTCCATGAAATAGGTGAATGGCATACTGATCCATTTTATATGCCATCCATCAACTAAACCTTGGCTGCTTTTAAGATTAAGCCAAAAAGAGACATTGGTGAAGTGGAAGGCAGAGGCAGGGGGGTGGGGGGGGGGAGATGGAAGGAAAGTGGAAAGGGGGGGGGAAGAGTATTTATCTTTACACAAAATTTGTGCGCCCGTAAAGTGCTGGCAGTGAGAGGAATTTCAATTATTTAATCAGAAGGAAAATGGAAGCGCCTTTAAGTGTTGTGATTGGAGCCAGAGAAACCTAATGTGGGCCGATACTGAATATGAGGGAAATGGGAAGGAAATTAAAGCTGCTCCTACTTAAATCATGTGGTTACAAATGATAAATTAGTTTCCCGATGCTTTCATTTAAGTGTTTAAGTGGAAGGTTTTATTCTTAATGTAGTGTTGTCACACGAAATAAAGCCCTTATCCGCCTCTGGGGCTGGCTGCTCTCTCTCTCTCTCTCTCTCTCTCTTTTCCCTGTCTGCTTGGCTGGTTTGGAGAGGTGGAGGGGTTGGGTGGGTTGGAGAGCCACAGTAACATTTAGTATATTCTTTTGTTAATACGGGCCAGCAATGTACATTCGCCATACGCTCATTAAGGTAATAGACGAATAATGTCTATTAAAATGCACTAGGCGTAAATGAATTTAATGTGCAGATAGGGAAGGAAATTGTATGCCCCCCCCCCCATGTGACTGGGAAACACGCACTCACTTGGAGGAGAAGATACTATATGCGTAGTAACCTTTTCCTAATCTGTACCGTTGTTTTTGAAGGTATGTATTTATGTCCATAAAAAGATCATACAGGCAGGCAGACAGATGGAAAGTCAGTACTATGAGTATGGGAGCAAGAGTCTTTTGCAGCGTGGATGAAATGAAAAAAAGATATGTCAGCTTTGGGTGAAAAAAAATGCCTGGGCAGACACATTTTGCCTAAGAGTCCCACTTTTTAAATGAGTTCATGAGTCACTCATTCAGTCTTCGTTGCTGTTTAGTCATAGGCCACAACGGCTTACTTGAACAACTGGCACATGTCTACCATCCTGTTAAATAAACAAAAGTATACATCCAGTTAAGTAAACAAAAACAAACTGGTACATGTTGGTTGCATAAGTATTCACCCCCTGCACTGTGACATGCCTAAAGAAGCTCTGGTGCAACCCACTGCCTCCAGAAGTCACATATCGTAAGTACAGTAGTTGAATGGAGTCCACCTGTGTGCAATTCCAGTGCCACATGATCTCAGATTAAATGCACCTGTTTCTGAAAGGCCCCAGAGCATATATAAACAAACAGCATCATGAAGACCAAGGAGCTATCAAAACAACTCCGGGATAAAGTTGTGCAGAAGCACCAATCAGGGTTGGGTTAAAATATATATATTCCAACCTATGGACATCCCCTGGAGCACCATTAAATCCATTATTACAAAATGGAAAGAATATGGCTCAACCACAACTCTGCCTAGGGAAGGCCATCCACCAAACTCAGTGACTGGGTAAGGAGGGCATTAGTCAGAGAAGCAACCAAGAGGCCAATGGTAACTCTGAAGGAGCTAGGGAGATCCACTGCTGAGATGAGAGAAACCGTCCATGGGACAACTATCACCCAGATGCTCCAAAAAGCTGGGCTTTATGGAAAATTGGTGAGAAGAAAGCCATTGCTGAAATAACCCATCTCAAAGCCTGTCTGGAGTTTGTAAAAAGGCATGTGGGAGACACAGCAAACATGTGGGGAAAGGTTCTCTGGTCTGATGAGACCAAAATTGAACTTTTTGGCCTTGCCACAAAACGCTATGTGTGGCGCGAAGCCAACAGCTCTCATTGTCCTGAGAACACCATCCCCGCAGTGAAGCATGGTGGTGGCAGCATCATGTTGTGGGGATGCTTTTCCTCAGCAGGGACTGGGGAAACTGGTCAGGACTGAGGGCAAGATGGATGGAGGGCAATTCTAGAGGAAAAGCTGTTTCAGTCTGCAGGAGACCTGGGACTGGGATGGAGGTTCACCTTCTAGCAGGACAATGACCCTAAACACACAGCCAAAGTAACACTGGAGTGGTTTAAAAACAAGAACCTGAAAGTCTTAGAATGGCCCAGTCAAAACCCAGACCTCAATCCGAAGGAGAATCTGTGGCAAGACTTGAACATTGCTGTTCCCCAACAGTCAATAATAATAATAATAATAATAATAATAATAATAATAATAATGGCTTTAAATTTATTTATTTATTTATTTAGAAGAGTTTAGGCTGCTCTTTAGAGGAACCCACTGCACACAGATTGTGGTGCTGCTGGTGCTGCTTGCCATGCTGCTGGCACCACCAATAATCCCAGCACAGCAGGTGGGGTGAGATGGCACTGATGTCAGGAGGGACCCACTGGTGTTAGAAGGGGTCCACTTTTCCAGCTCCTGCCACACCTGGTTCCATTGGTGTAGTGGTAAATTCTGAAGTTCAGGCACTCATCATGACAGTTCCCACAGCCATGCTCCCAAGGAGAGTCCAAAATGCAGGTAGCTGCGTTGATCTGTGTGTACACCTGCCCCACCACACCCCAAAAAGTAGCAGTACATAATACCCAATTTACTAGGGTCACCTGAAAGTCATAGAGTTCTGAGCTGGCAAAGGACACTGTAGTGAGTAACATATTGGAAGTGGGCTGAAAAAACCTGAAATGGCATGAGAAAGAGAGATATACCGTATGCAACATGTCCCCAAACTTCATAAGACCTGCCAGCTCAAGATTTTCCAGGAGGTTCATTTCAGTAGTACCAGGAAGAAACATTTGATTTCAAAGCCAGCCAACTAATTCTAGCAGTTTTTAATCTCCATCAGGAGCAGATGTTTTGCAAAGCTAATGGGTCTTAATTGCCTGTTCAAAACCAAACCACCCTAAAATACTTTGCATTACAACAGGGAAGAATATATTGTTGCTGGGAAAATTCACCCTCCACCCACCAGCTAAGGTGAGGATTGCAGGTAAGCTCAGAGGGAACAGAGAAGTCTGAGGGGGTTTGGCAGCTGATGTCATCGTCCCTGCTCATCAAAAAGTTACTGGCCTTCAACCCTGTGAGCCCTGCCTCTGCTACATCACTGCCTGGTTCTAGCCTCAACAAGCATATTTGAGGGGATGCAATTTAGATGAGGAAAACAGCACGGAGGGTGGAAAGGCTTAAACATCCCCTTGCTCAGAGTCACCAGTCCATTCAAGATCTGAGCCTCCAGCTCAACCTGTGGAAGCCTTAAAAAGAATGGCAGGAGAATTACGGGTCTCCTGCATCACATTTGTCGTGGCTACGTGATATCAGGAAAAGTAAAAGTTTTTACAACTCTCCTAAAACTATATAAGGGTGGTAGAGAATAATGCAGTGATCATATTATTTGTTGAGACTAGCAGAGAGTGTATCAATTCAACCTCTGGAGTATTCTGAAGTGATATTGGCTAAGATCAGAGGCAGTTTTTAAATGTCATGCAAGGTAACTCTCCAGTGCCTCCTCGTTTGAGTGCCCCCTCTTTGGAAATGTACAAAATGGCATTTGCCAAATGTAATCTCCAGTTTAAAAGCAGCATTTGAAGATCCATTTGCCTGATGCAGAGCACAAACCTGCCTTTCCACCCCTAAGACCTGTCATCCACTTCTGGAGTGCTTAAAACTGAGTGCCCAGATATGGAGCAAGTTGAAACAGTCAAGAAGCTATCTCACACAAAAAAAATGTTGTGTGTGTAAATGTGCGTTACTCAGATCTTTCTAAAATTCCTCCCCCCCCCACCCGCACCCTTGATCCTGAAGGTCGTGGTACAGACAAGTCCAGCTAATGGAACCCATCTTTTCCTTTGATCCTCAAAATAAAGCTTACTTCTCCTTTTTTGTTATCTTGGTCCAGCCTAGATGGAGAAAACCAGAAAGCAAAGGGAGTTTTAATAGTTTGTCCATAAAAGAACATCTCCCACATGGGGGGGGGGGGAATAGTAAATTGGTTAAATACATCTGTTTATTATGATGTGTGGACAGATAGATTGCAAAAGAGTTTAATGCATTTCAAAAGCACAAAAAGAAAACAAGGGCAGGATGCAAAGTGACTTGGCATGCCAAATGGGATTTCTGCCTTTCCCCCTTTGAGCAGCTCCCACCCACCCACCTGCCATGCCCTGTCACAATATTTTGCAATGGGGTCTTCTCCACTGCAAAATATATTTGCCATGTGGCATGCTTGTGAGGTGGGTGGGATCAGTGGTGCAGGTAGAAAATTTTGGCCCTGGACTTAATGGTCTTATTGGGAAGGGGGGGGCTTTACACAACCCTCTTCCCCCCTCCCTACCACCACTCCATGCTTTATAACTGCTGTTTTAAGGAAACAAAAGGTCCTTCTGAGGATGCTCAAGCCCTTGAGCATACCTAAAGCAGCTCTTTAGAATAGCCAGTGCTAAATGTTGGGCCCCTGTTCTACAAGTACGCACAGGAGTGATTCAGAACCAGCCACAGAGAGCCTGTTAAAGAACTTGCCATGCAATTGTCCAAGGAGCTGCAGGTGAGTGGTACAGATACTTACCAGCAATGTTTGTTTGTTTTTAAGAGATGCTAGATGGATCTCAAACCTGCCTGGCAGGCCTGCCTACTAAATCCAGATTACTTGGTGGTAAAGGTACTGGGCACATACTAAAAATTGTGCATCTTCTAGAGTTGAGCCCTGGGGATGGACCAGGGGTGGTGCTAGGTACCGGGGACAAATTTGCATATGCTAATTTACATATGCTCTAAACTCTCTCTCTCTCGTGTGTGTGTGTGTGTGTGTGTGTGTGTGTGTGTGTCTTTAAAGGACCTTGTCTCCTAAGGACACCCCTATTTGTAAAAAGGGATGTATGGACAGGGGAGAGGAGGGCATTTGATTTCAGAAAAAAACTTCAGGCAGAAGGATTCATTAGAGGGGCATAGATTTCATAGATCATAGAGTTGGAAGGAGCCTACACAAGGCTATTGAGTCCAATCCCCTGCTCAATGCAGGAAACTAGAGGAGGGGTCTCCCATCCAAGTAATAACCAGGCTTGACCCTGCTTAGTTTTCCACGCTCAGACAAGCTGAGCCAGCATAAGCCACAGGCCTGTATGTCAGCAGGAGGTGAAGCACATGTGGGCAAAAAGCCAGCTAATACAGCGGGATCAGATGCAACAGAGATCATCAGGACCCCTGTACCTTTATTTCAGCAAGCACCCATGGACAGCAAGGCGGTGGGGCAGAGATTCTCCCAGAGAGTCGGGGCTCCAAATGAAAGAATTGAGGCTCCAGCCCTAGTGGGCCACCCCCTAACACCACCACTGGGATGGACACCTCTGAGACTTAATAGTCTTCACTCAGGTTACACATTGCTCAGCCTGAGGTGTCACCTTGCCACAGCCCGAGGCTTTATAGAGCCAGGTGGAATTCCATTGGCCCCCTTGTGTCACCTGAGAAATGCTGAACCAGTAGCTGCAGTACCACTTTCCCACCAGCTGCAATGGTGGCACCCAAGTGTGCCAGAGAGCAGGCCAGTGGCTCCTGGTGCCTCCAGTGTCAGCAGGGCTGTGTACGTGCTCCGGACTGCACTCTGAACTTTTAAGGAGCTATCCATGGTGCTGAACCCAGTCCCAAAATAGATTTGGCACCATGGATAGCTCCTTAAAAGTACAGAGTAAAATCCAGAGCGGATACACAGCCGCACTGACATTGGAGCCACCAGCCTCTGCTGACTCCCTCTTCAAGCCAGCTGCCATGATGATGCAGAGGGTAAGGTTCCTGCATCTGGTTGCCAAGGCTCCTGGTTCAAAGTCCATAGTGCCATACAAATTCCCTCCTAGAGGATTATGGAAGGGGGGGTATTCTGGGTCTGCTAGCACAAAGCCGTCTGATGCAACTCATAAACTCAACCCAGAATGCATTGTTTGTAAAGCTGTAAACATATAAGAACACAGGAAGCTGCTTTCTATTGAGTCAGACCATTGGTCCATCTAGTCCAGTTTTGTCAACACTGACTGGCAGCAGCTCTCCAGAATTTCAGGTAGGATTGTTTCCTAGGCTATCACTACCCGGAGACGCTGGGAAATGAACCTGGGACTTTCTGCATGCAAGGCATGTGCTGAGCCATGGGCCCTCCCCAACATAATATAACATAATTATGGCTACAATTTAGCACAATCAGCCAGAAACAAACAAACAAACAGGGTGGGGCGGGGCAATGAACCAGAATACCATATACTGGTATATACTGATACAAAATGGTTCACCTTCAGTCCATAGTGAATGCTAAATGGATTCATATAGATATGGATTTCATGAAACTATTATGTAATTGCATGTCAACCTCTCTGACATTTGCTTGGGATTGTTTGTGGACCATCTTGTTGTTCCGCAACCTCACACAGACCGGGTCCACGCGATCACAAGGGGAAAGAAGCCACACTGACTTCTTTTCCCTGGCCCTGCACTGTAGGGGTTGCCATGTCGTCTGAACCCGGCAAGGTGTGCTGGGGGGGGGGGGGCTTCTGAATCAACCCAGAACCTATGGCTTGTTGTAAGGGTCCGAGGTCCTTTGGAATTGGAAGCCATCCCCCACCAGAAGGGTGATTAGGCAAATTGCATGGCACGTGCAGAGGCGGGGACAAGAAGCCCCATGGCTTCTTTTCCCTGGTGATCGGGAGAACCCAGCCACAGACTTAAAATACTGTTTTACCTAAGATACAGGGAGGGAGGTGTTTGTTTTGAAAGAATCTGTATCTCTTTTTGGCAGGGGGAGACTATCCCCACTTGATTCTAACACACCGGAAACTTATATAGTATGGCAAACACTTCGCTGTTAGTGAACTTGGTCAAACCACTTGAACTCTTACTGTGCTTTCATTTCCTCCATCATACGGGGAAGGAGGATAATTCAATTTCTTCCTCTCGTTTAAAAGGCATTTTGAGATTTTGAGTGCATTGATTTATTGCATCTCCCTGTTTGTGGACAGCATTTGACGTTTCATGTACTCAAAGTACAAACTGAACAGGAAAGAAAATGTGGAAACAAAGCAGGAGCGGAATTTTTGGGTTGACACTAAGGGTGAAACCAAAGGCTGTTTCACACATTACATGGCAGTAAACTTGGATTTGCTACCATGTTTAACACAGAGGCACAGCCAATAATGAATGCCTGCACATGGACATTGGTCACACCTTACATTTTGGGTGTACACATAAAAATACAAATGAGTGGAAAACCACAAGGATCTGAAAATACCAATAGAAATACAATTCAGTGGTTACATACAGTACCTCCTCTAACTATGAAATACATCCCTTTATAGTAATCCCATAATGTGAACATACAAGGTTCCAGATTACAATTATTATTATTACTTTTATTTCTATACCGCCCAATAGCCGAAGCTCTCTGGGTGGTTTTGCAAGTAGTCCATAGACATTCTTCTTTACTTTTTGTAGAGAAGGATCTTCTTCTGGTCCTGCCATTTTATTTCCAAGAATAACAAATATAACTATAGAACTTGTATTAAAACTATGTTTGTGGCTTCTTCTGTCAAAACTTTAGGCTGCCTTGAGTTTTACTCTGGTGTTTTATCAGTTCAGTAACACAGTTTAGAAAGCTAACGCCAGTTGCAAGGACGTGCTGACATGCATGTAAGCTACTGACCTTCAACAGTAGGTGAGGTTCTTACGCAATGATTTTGCATTGTTCAAAGTATTTGACCTGAGTGATTACATGCTTAGGTAGCTCAAGCTATTATTAATTTAATTAAGACAATGAAAAAACAGTGATGGGCAGCACAATCCTATGTAATGATGGGGCCTGCAATGATGGGGCCTGGCAGACCCCTGATGGCAATGTATTCCAGAAGTGTGGGGCCACTGCAGAAAAGGCCTTCTCTTGCGTGGTTGCCCACCTAACTGCTCTCACGGGTGGGCAAATGAGAAGGACCTCTCTTACTGATCTTAAAGGGTGGGCAGGTTGATATGGGTGTAGGTGGTCCTTCAAGTAATTTGGTCCCAAATGCAAATTTCCTGTCTAAGGGCGCACGTTTAGACCAAAAAAAGTACTACAACTTCCAGCATTCAAGCTGCAAATTTGGCCCTTGAGGGCAGCCCAGCCTGTCCACAGGGTCTCAGATGAGGTTCCTCCAGCTCCCCCAAGCCCCGTGGTCAGGGGAGGAACCCCACTGTTTTCTCCAATCAGCCAGCGCTTCAGTCAGAGACACAGCTTCACTGCACATGGGCTTTCTCTGGCCAGGAAAATTCTGTGATATGTGAAGTGAGGCTGCCCCAACCAAGGCACTGGCTGGAGGAGTGCTCCAGTCTGGGGCTTTGCCTGGAACTCTCTGCTCCTTGCCTGAATTCCTGCTCTGCTCTCTCAGTCCTGCCTAAAAATTACATCTGGAACAGGATAGGGAACCCCTTCTCCCTTTCTGTCCAGCTCCAGAAGAGTTCAGTCCCAACCCTGCAACAGGACTTGGATTCCTGCGTTGAGCAGGGGGTTGGACTCGATGGCCTTGTAGGCGCCTTCCAACTATACTATTCTAGGATTCTAGGACATTGTGGGCAGGTACAGGATCCTCTTTCCTTGGATGTTCTAAAGGAAGTTCAGGGTGATATCTGCTGTTTTAGGCCATTGGGGCTGGGCTAGATGACCTATTCATTATTTGTTTTCACTGAACAAGTATACAGCGCATCCCAGCACAGATGCAGTACACAATGTCAAACAATGGTGGATCAGTAAAGCTAGAGGATAAGGAGTGTCGCTCAGCTATGAAAGTTGCAAACAAAGACTTGATTTTGTACATTGTTGAATGAAAGAAAGGGGTGGCAAGTGGGACAAACAAAAAAGACCCAAGATGTGAATCAAAATGCAGAATGATTACAAGACAACATGAATGAAGGGAAATTAACCAAGTTAATGGGTTATGGCAACAATACAATGGATCTATAAGAGAAGGAGGGATTAGCAAGGATCGTAGTGCACAGATGGGGTTAGCTTTAATAATTACATTGGTCTCCAGGGTATGAGTAATGCCTATGTGCATACCATGGTTGCCCATGGATAATTAGTATGTGACCAAGTGAAGGAGGAACCTAATTGAAAAACAGATTCCAAGGAAACATCTGAGCTTCCCAATTCAGCCTCTCCCAGCTTCTAGTCAGGCTGAACAATGGGAGCGTCATCATGCATGTGACCAAGTGATCCTGCTACAACAGAAGACATTTGATTTGGGATGACTGCCTTTAAAACCCTTAAGGAAGTTCTACCTTACCACAGTCTGACACTATGACATGTCAATATACAGTGCATTCGTTCCAGATTTAGTCATACTTAGCATAGACCCACTGAAATCAACGGGAATTAAGTTAGTCATGCCTAACTTAGGTCCCATTGATTCCCATGGGTCTACTGTAACCAGGGCTAAATCTGGAACCAACCCAATCAGTGGTGCAGCTAGGGCTGGATCTCAGGGCCAAAGCCCAGGGCCCCCAAATAAACATCCAGAGAGGTGATGGGGCTAGCATGGGCATGCTGGAGCACAGGGCTTGATGCTGTTCACTGCAGCATCCTTTCTTATTTCAAAACACTTTAGCGTTAGAGAGCAGCCTGAATAAGCATGTACCTGGTTAGAGATGCTCATTGCATTATTTTCGCCTTCAAAATATATTATCCTTTTCTACAACACAATGTTAGGGATTCATGCATGTATTCCCAAGTGCATGAATTTAGGACGAGGGCAGCAGAAGCAAAATTCATTTTATTCCTGTAGTCATGATGGTGCTAAGATTTCATAGATTACCCATAGATCATAAGAGTTGGAGGAAGGGGCCTACAAGGCCATCGAGTCCAACCCCCCTGCTCAATGCAGGAAACTAGAGGAGGGGTCTCCCATCCAAGTAATAGCCAGGCCTGACCCGCTTAGCTTTCCACGCTCAAACAAGCTGAGCCAGCGTGAGCCACAGGCCTGCATTTAAGTGAGTTTAAAATGCAAAGCAGCGCATGCTCAGAGCATTTTTCTTTTCTTTTTAAATCAGGGTTGGCAAATAAGTTTTTGTTCTCTTTTGGGTGTTTTGCTCTAACTTATCAGGAATGTAGAACCAGGGGGTGGCAGGGAGGACAGAAGGGAAATGTTACATGTTACATGTTACATGTGTGGTGTAGTGGTTAGAGTGTTAGACTGGGACTCAGGAGATCCGGGTTCTATTCCCCGCTCAGCCATGAAACTCACTGGATGACTTTGGGCCAGTCACTGACTCTCAGCCTAACCTACCTCACAGGGTTGTTGTGAGGATAACATGGAGAGGAGGAGGACTATGTAAGCCGCCTTGGGTTCCTTGCAGGAAAAAAGGTGGGGTATAAATATAATAAATAAATAAAATAAGTAAAACTAAAGTGATACACACAGCCATCTAAATGCCCCCACCCCTGGTAAGACCATTAAGGGCACAATCCTATACATGTTTTTAGACAGAAAGAAGTCGTATAATTCCCAGCATGCTCCAGCCAGCCATGATAATTAAGGATGGTAGTGAAGAGCATCCTGGAGTTAAGGAGTATCATCATCAGCAACCACTATAGCTTAATAGCAGAGCAAAATATCTGCATGCAGAAGATTCCAGGACAAATTTGCATGTGCTAATTTACATATACTTTAAAGTCTGTAAAGGACCCCTGTCTCCTAAGGACACCACTATTTGTAAAAGAGATGTATGGACAGGGGGGGGGGGCATTTGATTTCAGAAAAAAAACTCAGGCAGAAAGATTTGGGGGGTGGGGGCAGCTGGAGGTGAAACACATGTGGGCAAAAAAGCCAGCTAATCCAGGGGGATCAGATGCAACAGAAATCATCACACACACCCCAGTACCTTTGTTTCAGCAAGTGCCCATGGACAGCAGGGTGATGGGGCAGAGGGCGTCCCAGAGATTCAGGGCTCCAAATGAAAGATTCGGGGCTCCAGCCCTAGTGGGCCGCCCCCTGACACCGTCTCTGCTCCTTGGCCTTATTTCCAGTGACAAATTGTGTACAAATAAGCTGGTGCAGATGTTCCCTAAGAATTGTCATTGTTTCCAGTACCTCTATCCACAACATTTCAGCTCAGTCATGCTGGCATTTGGAAAGCATAACCATTTGGGGCCTTTTAGACACCCTTTTACAATTTCTGACCATTGCCCTACTATGTTATTGTCCTTTTGAACTAACTTTCACAATAATGAGGGCCAGAAACATGGGAAGCTGAGGTACTCAAGATTCTAATAATTATTGTTACTGCAGTACTGCAAATGCAGCACAAAAATCAACAGGCACACTGATACAAACCCCTTCCTGTTCTCTCATTTTTTTGCCTCTCGGGCCATGACAAGAAACAGTGCTGGATAAAAAGAAACCCTTTCCTTTTTCTGGACACAAGATTGATCTTTGAGCACTCTGCCTTGTTCCTTTTAACCTTAGTCCTAATGTCTCTCTCTTTCTCCCCTACCTCCACCCCCCACCTCCCTCCCCCAACCCCTAGGATTTGCTGAAGCCCCATTTCTTTAATCTTTGAATCTTCTTTGAAAAAGAAATATCGCTGATGGCTAAAGAGAAGCTCCATCCCGCCCTGAGAAGTAATTGCATTAGATGAAATGGTGAGGCAAGCCGCTTAGCTCTCGCTTGCTCACTCGCTCCCTCCCTCCTGAGCCTGGTTCCATTAATAAGTTGGGTTTAAGCCTGTTTCATCACTATTAATTCATTTGCTTTCCCCATTTGCTCCTAAGAGAAAACGTGTTAGCCCGTTGGCTTTCTAAAGCACCGAGCCCAAATCCTGATGCAGGAGTTAGTTTTTCAGAGGAGGCAGGGAGGAGATCAGGATGGCCTCAAAGAGCTCCTGTCTAAATCCTCCACGCATACAGGTGCTCCACACACCCCAAACTAGAAAACTCTCCCTGTCCATCTGTGGTTGGGTGGAGAATACTTCTTAACCATTTGTGATGTCAAGTAACTATAATAATATCCAGTTACAGTTTTTTATGTCTAAATTATACATCTAAGACTGCAGTTCTTCACCCACTTACCTGGGAGTAAGCTCCATTTAATGGGACTTATAGATTTCATAGTTGGAAGGAGCCTACAAGGCTATGGAGTCCAACCCCCTGCTCAATGCAGGAAACTAGAGGAGGGGTCTCCCATCCAAGTAATAGCCAGGCCTGACCCTGCTTAGCTTTCCACGCTCAGACAAGCTGAGCCAGCGTAAGCCACTTACTACTGAGTAGACATCCAGAGGATTGCACTGTGCCTATATGCAGGAGGAGAGATCTTCTTCAGGCATACATCACTGATACTGGTAATATTTTAGGTACTGCCCAATACATGTTTTTACATATGCACACTACAATACCATACAACTACTCTAGAAACCAAAGGGTTTCTTTGGATGCAACCAAGGGCTTGGGTTTATTCAGTAGGATTTTGTTTTATTTACCACCACCACCCCACCTCTCCTTTGCACATTTCATAAACTGGGAAGCGGGATCCAAAGAACCACACAACTAATTATGTGCATAGCACACTCAAGGGGATGGACATGTGGCTCATGTTTCTTGAGAGGCAGTCACTTTGCATCCTCAGTGCCACAGAATAAACCACATGTGAAACTCCTTTCAGTTCCAAAAGCAGGTGTGTGACATGGTGTGGCAAATCAGTGTGTCTGCACCTCCAACCCTGCGAGGTAGGAAAGGCTGCAGGACACCTTTTTGCCTACATTCCTCAGAGGTAGGTTGCCACCACCTACATATTGGAGAGCCAGTGTAGTGTAATGGTTAGAGCACTGGACTGAGACTTGGGAGATCCGGGTTCTAGTCCCCCACTCGGTCATGAAGCTCACTGGGTGACTTTGGGCCAGTCACGGACTCTCAGCCTAACCTCCCTCACAGGATTATTGTGAGGATAAGATGGAGAGGAGGAATCATAGAATTGGAGAGGAGGATTATGTAAGCCGCCTTGGGCTCCTTGCAGGAAAAAAAGGTGGGAAATCAATCAATCAATCAATATTAATAACTATTATAGAATAGTAAGTTTTAGTCTCATACCCTGGATATGTGGCAATCCAGGCTTATGGCTTTCATATATGGAGAAGAATAGGCCCAGGGGTGGGTGGGAGGAGAAAGGTTGGATTCATTGCACACGGCATGGGAATTTGATATACGAAAGGGGTGGGGGAGGAGAGAGGGTTAAAAAAAATAAAATAAATCCTACTGAAGGATGCCCAAGCCCTTGGATCCCAGGGTACTTGTATGGCTGGGGCGGAGGGGGAGAACCCCAGGCCTCTCCCAATCTGGCTCTCCTGAGGCTTAGTTCCTGGCAGTGTTAAGCTAAAATATGCTGAAGGTGGTGGTGAGAAGGAGAACAGGGATGCCATGGCTGGCTGGCTGGCTCACTGGCTCTCTGCCAGTGGAGGGCGGCTGCTGGCGCCAATTTCTGTGGGGCTATGTATCCACTCTGGGGTTTAGTCTGAACTTCAGAGGAGGTATCCATGGTGCTGAACCCCACCCCAAACTAGGTTCAGAACCATGGACAGCTCCTTTGAAGTTCAGACTACAGCCTGGAATGGATGTACCATCCCACTGACACTGGAGCCACCAACCTCCCCTGCTGTCTGCCTGTCAGGCCACCAAGTGGTAGCCACGATGAGGAATAGTATCTGGTGACAATGGCAATGGGGAGGTAGGCTCACTGAGGGAGGGGGACCCATTGAGGGTTTCTTGCCCAAGGGCCCTCCAAAACCTGGAGCCGGCACACGAATGAAGCCAACTCACTTGTCGGATTGGGGAGACGGGCTTTTGCCCAAGCTCCTGGTTTTGGTTTTGTTTTGTTCTCAACAATGTTTGCGTTACAGCGAGGTGCATTAATGATCCAATAAGGCAGAGTGGTGGAGTGATCTCTGAAACACTGAGATGTACCGAGGCCCTTTTCATTATCCTCCAGACAAACATGAGGGAGTTAGAGTAACATTAACTCGTGTTCTCCGAGTTGCAGATTCATTAAACTATCATGATTGCCGTTTCTATTATTTTCAGGGTTTTGCCATTTATTTACCATTTACCAGCTCATACATATGGATGGCGTGGTTTACACTTCCTGGAGAACTGTACTTTTCAGCCTAATTGATTCTGGTAATTAATTTGTTCTACCTGCTGGATTAGATGGAGCTGCTGTCCATGCGCCCAAGGATTACCACTTGTCTTTCTAACATCCCTCCTAATTATCTAATAGCATGGGTTGCGAGAATTCTGGCTCTATTAAAACATTTTGACTATTAACAGCCCCTGACTGGAATTGTGATGACAACTCGATTTTGACAAATTAGAGCTTAAAATCAGGAGATGAAGGAGAAGTACCTTCTTTTAATTTCCCTGAATTTAACATCAATAATTAGAGCAATTTTCTGAGATGCGAGCTGAAATTATCTCAGCTATGATGTGGTGTATCACCCTAATTTTAGCAAATTGACTCTGGGGAAATGAATGTTACAGATTAGGAGGGGGTAAAAAAAAAATAATCCACAAACAAGCAGAGAAAGAGAGAGAGAGGCAGAAGAGGGAAAGGAAGGGGGAAATAGATAAGGGGTAAAACATAAGATTAAAAGACAAATGAGTTGGAATAAAATCCCAACAAGATAATGGGTTGGATCCAGACTAACAGCACAATCCTATGCATTTTAACTGAGAGTAAGCCCCATTGGACACAATGGGTGTACTTCTGAGTAAACCCAGGATTGCGCCATTAGTCATGCTCAGAGGAGGTCCATTGAAATCAATGGGACTTACATTAGTCATGATTTCAATGGGTCTAATACAGGGCTAGGCAATGTGCCCTTGGACACCTTCCTTCATGCCCGGCAAGGGCCCCCTATGACCCTTCCCACTTTTTTATTCTTATTATTGACCTGTTTTCTTTGCAGCATTTGAGATGGCTGTGAAACAGGTTCTGTTGGTGCTGAAAACTGTTGGATTCAAACGAGTTGCTTAGTGTGTTGGGGCTCGGACCCTTTCATAGATCACAGAGTTGGAGGAAGGGGCCTACAAGGCCATTGAGTCCAACCCGCTGTTCAATGCAGGAAACTAGAGGAGGGGTCTCCCATCCAAGTAATAACCAGGCCTGACCCTGCTTAGCTTTCCACACTCAGCCAAGCTGAGCCAGCGTTAGCCACAGCACTTGTACTCAGTTGTTTGTTTGTTTGAGGAGGTTACTTGTCCTTTGCCATGCCTCCTGTGGCAGCCATTTTGTGGCGGCACCCAGCAGCGAGCACATGCACCTCTGCCCTCTATTGCCACCACCATGCTCCCATTGCCACCACTACTTTCCCCTGCCTGCCCAGCTGTGCCTGTCTCCCCACCCACCCCACCCACCACCTGCTGCATGTCTCACTTCTCCCACCTGCCCACCCCTTCCCTCCTGCAAATCTCCAGGGACACACCTTCCTCCCACTGTAATAGAGGCAGCCTGCCTGTGTACTTCAGTAAGTTGCTGGGGAACATGGGTGGGAGGGTGCTGTTGCACTCATGTCCTGCTTGTGGGTTTCCCCATGGGCGGCTGGCTGGCCACTGTGCGAACAGAATGCTGGACTAGATGGACCTTGCCCTGATCCAGCAGGGCTCTTTTTATGTTCTTAGTGCCTGGCTCTAAGGAAGGACCCTCTCGGAGGCAAGCATTTAGGCCTGTCTGAAGAGCTGCCACTCACTCTGAGAGGGTCCACAGAGCAGGTGATGATGGCAGCAATGGGGTGGGTAGACAGGGAGGTGAGATGCGATGCGCCAGTGGCAAAGGGGTGTGTGTGGACAGGTGGATGGATGGACGGGCATGCATGTGGCAGTGGTGGTGACAGCAGGGCTCCTGGCAGTGGTGGGGGAGTGCTTCATTCACCACTCCTTCCACTCCGTTGCCTGAGTCAGGGGATTCACCCTGCCTCATGAGAGGGCTGGTCCTGGTGCATAGGGCAGTTTCTCAAATTGCTCATGGCCGCAAAATTGTGTCTACCCACAGTCTAATCTAACCATGATTAAGTCTGGATCCAAATGAATATTTGGGAGAAGGAAGGAGGAAGGCATAAAGAAAATAGTAATGGGAAACCAGTGAACCTGCTTCACAGGAGAAAAGGGTAGGGATGTTTTAGCTAATGATTTTTTGTTTGTTCATTTTCTTTCCTTTCCTTTTGTTTTAAATTACTCTGAACATTTTTGGATAATTTTAAAAACTGTTGCTCACAAGCATCTAGACCTTGTTGGAAACCAGGCTTCAGCTACAATAAATCAGAATATAGTGTTGACATTTTAATAGCTATTAGGGCGGTGTAATTGATGGTACACAGCAGTTTGGCTATCAATGTTTCACATCCCTGCACAGTCATGATATTCTGTATGTATAGTGCTCTCTGTCTGTCTGTCTCTCTGCATGTCTCTCTCAGTGTCTCTCTCTCTCTCTTTCTCACACACACACACACACACACACACGAGATGACTGATAATGAAAGGCATTGGGTTGAATCCAGACTAGTCCAAATTAGAGTTAGACCAGCCTCCCCAACCGGGCACCTCCAGATCTGCATGGACTACCTCCCAGCATTTCAGCAGCTGTTGAGGCTGGGGATGATGGGGCGTCTCATCCACACTCGGTGTTGCCAGGTTGGGGAAGGCTGGAGTACACCCATTGAAATTAGTGGAACTTGGGTTATTCACCACTAACTGGATTTCAGTGAATCTGCTCTAAGTATGACTAAAGATGGAGCCAACCCCCTGTGTGAATTATTTATGATTTGATTTGCTTGTGTACATGAGGACAGAGGCCTTTGGCCATCAAACAGATCACCTGCTGAGACTCACTCCTTGAAACTCATTCCAATTTTCACCAGCTGCAGTTTGGACTTCGCATTCACACTTGGAGGTTGTTGTTGTCATTAGGTACAATGTACCACATTTAAGAACTTGGAAGTCTTACTTGTTTTTCTAGGAGATTTAGGGCATGACACTAGCCCTAAAATCCACTGGCTCAGAAACTCTAGAATTTTGCAAAAGACCCACTACACCAGTGGAACTTGAGGTACACTGTCCGCATGACAAATATGCTGGCAGAAGTCCCCAGAAATACCAGCAAAACACCAGTGGAGTCATTCTGCCAGCAAAGATATGCAGGCATAACTGTGGTGCATCAGTGGACTGGGTGTAAAGTAAGTGTAGGGTTGCTAGGCCAAGCACACTTGGTTTACTCCTGTTGAAACCAATGGGACATAACCCCTGATTCTATGACTGGGTTCAGATTCAGACAACACGATAACCCACACTCAGGTGGTGAGTCTGGGTTGTTGTTGAACCATGGGTTGTTGTTGAAATGTGGGTTATCATGTTGTTTGAACTCAGCTGTGCTAACAAACAATGGTTAGTTAACCAAGAACAACCCACAGTTCACAACCCAATAACAAAACATGTGTTCTCTACATGGGTTGTTTGTAGTTAACAAACCATGGTTTGTTAGCACGGCTGGGTTCAGACAGCACGATAACCCACAGTTCAACAACAACCCTGCAGTTCAATGACAACCCACACTCAACCCATACTCAACCACTAAGTGTGGGGTTATCAACCCACAGTGCAATCCTAGGCATGTCTACTCAGAAGTGAGCCCTGTTGTTTTCAATGGGGCTTACTCCCAGATAAGTGTGTGTAGCCAGGGTGTGGAAGCTCAGGCACAGGGGCAAAATCTGGCAGTCCTGGGGTTCCAGTCTGACACTCTGGGGTTTCCTAGAGGGCCACACCCCTTTTCTCCCCAAGCACTGATGGTCTTGTGGTTTCCTGGCTTATGTGCAGTATTTCCTCCATTCTAAAAGGTTGAAATACCTCTCCTAAGGCTTAGTTACTGGCAGTGAGAACATTAAGCTACAATATGGTGGCATTTTTGGTATTTTTAGCCCACCCCTTTTGCCTTTGGCCCCACCCCCTTGGCCATAGATTTCTTTGGGTTGCATGGTCTTTTTCTACATGGATGCACTTTCCATGTAGGAAAAAGAAGACATTAAATCGCCTTTTTCTCAGCACTCTGTCCCACAGGGGGACGCCCCTCACCCTCCAAGCCTCTGCTGGAGCGCCTGCCCAGCGAACAGAAGCCCCCTCGTCTCTTTCAGCACCATGGCCAGCGGCTCCCTCCCTCGCCATTCAGGTGGGCGACATCGGGCAAAGCCGGTTTTCCCTCCGCCCTGCTAGTTCGCGATTGGCTCGCTGGAGATCCCCTTTTGGAGCGGCCCTCAAAGGCACAAATCCACAAATCCACGCACCACCACCACCCCCTCTCTCCCGAAAGATCTTGAAGATCCACCTTGCTCTTCTCTCCTGGTTTCTCCAAACCGGGAAGGGAGGAAGGAGGCGACAAAGAATCGTCTTTTGGGGGTTGGTTTCAGCAGAAACAAAAAGAGAAAGAGAGAGAGAAAGAGAGGGTAACGGAGCCAGGGAGCTCCTCCAACTTGCCTCCCTCCCCTCAGCCCAGATCCGTCTCCAGAAGCAGGAGAGATGAACCTCAACTTTACCTCGCACGCGATGGCGCATTCGGTGCCTTCGCAAAGGCCGACTTCCTTCTTCATTGAAGACATTCTGCTCCACAAGCCCAAGCCCCTCCGCGAAGTGGCCCCCGAGCACTTCCACAGTCCCCTGGCATCTCGGGTTCCTCTGCTGGACTATGGCTACCCCCTGATGCCTGCGCCGACCATCCTGGCTCCTCACCCGCATCACCCGCTCCACAAGCCGGACCACCACCATCACCCGTATTTCCTGACCACCTCGGGTAAGCGCCTCTTCTCCATCTCTCCGGGCTAGTTCGACCAAGACAGACAGACACGGAGAGTTTGTTTGTGCTTGTACCCAGGCTCCCGAAGCGTACCCCACAGGCGTGTGGCATGCCACAAGTTGTTGGGATTTCGGGATCTGGGCCCTGCCAGACTTACCCGTGCCAGAAAAGATAGCTGTCCACTATAAGCCACGCAGATTTCCCCCTCCGGCCGCTCCTGAGGCGAAGCGTTTCGTTTGAATCAATTCGCCCATCCGGATCGCACCGACGTGGCGGCCAAACTTTCTCCTACAGGAGGTGTGGAGCAAAATAAAATAACAGGTCTCAGAATACATCTTTTTAAAAAAAATAAAAAAATGAAACCAACAGGGCACCTTCTCTTTCTGTTGTCTTTTAAAAGAGAGTAGCTAGGCCACGAAACCACCAGAATGGGGGTCGGAAAGAGAAGTTTTGACTTCGGTGCCTAGAAACCAGACGCAGCAGAGCGCCTCTGGGCACTGGATTCACACCCCCGCTGTTGGGGAGCGGTTCAGTTCACTCACACGCACCCCAGCCCCTTTCTGTGCATTCGCAGCATCCTTACACCGTGAAGGCATCGATTCCCCTCGGAAGTTTTCGGTGAAATGGACTTTCAAGAGTACCGCGGCTTCCGTTGCTCCTAAACAAGCAAACGTGAATAGTCGTCTTATTGCCTGGGTCCTCAGCGGACTCATACTGAGTCCGACTTTTAAAATTCTTAGTAGGTAAATTAATTCAGATGTAGTACCAAAAACTGCGTTTTATGGAGACTCTCTGGACTAGGAAGGCTGGGAGAGAGAGAGAGAGAAGAGAGAGAGAGAGAGAGAGAGAGAGAGAATATTTTGAGGAGTCAATAATTAAAATGATTTGATCATTTATCCCTCTCACTTTTTACCCGATAAAATATTGGATTTCCCCCCTCGAACCCAATTCATCCTACAATTGGTGACCATTATGGTTTAGAATCTGTTGCCTGGGAAACGCTCATTATTTTAGAACAGGGACTGAATAAATTCTCTTTGATTTTTATTTTTGACAAAAGCTCTTGCCTTAAAATTTTACTTAAAAAATAATTTTATTTATCTGCCATCGATGTATAGATTTAGTAAGTCCGCTATGGAATAAAAACGAATTAAAAAAACCAACAACTTGTCAATTACACCCTGAACAGCGCAATCCTACGCATGTATGTATATTCGGAAGGAAATCCCATTGAGTTCAATGGGGATTACTCTCAAGCGTGTGCTCAGAGTTTTAGTAATTAAGGTTGCAGTCCGATACACACTTACCTGGGAGGAAGTTCCGTTGAACCCAGTGGGACTTACTTCTGATTAGACATGAATAGGACTGTGCTGGAACATGGATCGCCTGCCGCCGGCAGTTCACAAGAAATAGTTAGAAATTAAATAAAGGGACTTGGCATGAAATTGCCCTAAAAGAGGGGAAACCTTTCCCAGCATTAGAAAGATATTCAAGATACAGCCTTTAAAGAATTTAAATGATGAGTCCGTCTCCCCCTTAAGATATTTGTATTCAAACTTTTTCCAGAAATGTATGGCGGTATCGCAAAACAAGCAAACAAAAACAAACAAATCAATTTTAAAAGTTGCCCAGAACAGATAACTTCTAAGAAATAAAAAAGAAATCAACTATCATTAAAAAATAACAGGGCTGATATACATGCTCAGACCTTCTATCTTGCCTACGGCTGCACCAATGCAGGCGACAGCGCTGCTTATTTATACAATTTAGAGCAGATAAAATACACCACCATTAAGACTGCAATCCTATACACACTTACCTGGCAGCAGCCCCCATTGAACACAGTGGGACTTACTTCCGAGTAAACAGACAGAAGATTGCGCTGTCAGATACGCAAGTAATGTCGTGTAAAGAATAATCAAAGAGCCGAAGAGAACGCGCGTCGTTAAAGGCTTAAATGCAACGCGCCTGCGGTTGCAACGCTATATACATTTTTACCTAGGAATAAGCTCCGTTGAAAACAATGAGAGAGAGTTACTTCTGAGTAGACACAGAGAAGACTGCACCGATAGCCAGTCTGGTGGATACAGACGGCACAGTTCCACCCGGTCGGTGGTAAAAATCCTCCTTAGGGCTCAGCAAGACTGTACAGATCTAACCCGGTTTACCAATTTATTGCCTTTATAATGACAGTCCCATTCTAACCCGGTTCACCATAAGTTACAGGCAAGCCGCAGTAAATTGCCACTTGGAAAAGGGGTCGTCTGTATCCATCCTGTGACACGGAATTTAACAGGCATCGATTTATTTCTAAATGAGGAGCTTTTGCAGGGTTTGGTTGCAAGACAGGAAACCAAGGGGGAAAATACAGTGGGGAAAGAGAAAGAGACAAAGTTGGTCACAACTTATAGGGGGTCGATCCCTTCCTTGGACTCCGTTCCAAATCCAAATGGCATTTCTTTTCTGGGATATGCGAGGTAGATTCAAGGGTATCTTCTTTCTCCCCTGCGTTCCCAAACCGAGGAAACCTTGACAATGAAATCTCTTTGAGGAACTGTTCGGAGCATCCTTGATTGGGAGTTGCGGATTTTCTTTATTTTCTGGCAAGGCAGAAATTCATCCTGTCTGGTTTCCTCTCTCGCTGCTGTTTTGCGCCGGCTGGGAAAAATCTTCACCGATTGAATTTCTGCCTTGCAGGAAAAGAAAGGGAATCCGCGCATCCCGATGCCTATAAAGGGCAGCATCTGCAGACATCGATCAATTCCCCAAAGATATTTCATTGTCAAGGTTTTCTAGGTTTGGGGGCGCAGGGAGGAGCGGGGACCCTTTAGTCTACACAAGAGCCCTGCCCGTTCTGAATATAATATATATAAAGCGGCCTGGCTGAAATCCTTCCCGGGGAGCTGATGTCGCTGAGAACCAGGCAGTCCTGGGTTCTAATCTCACTTCAGCCGCCAGATCCACACTGAACGGCCTTTGGCATTATGTCACTGGCTCCCTCTGCCTCAGCGTCACATCTTCTTTCTGGCAAATCCGGCCTACTTTACAGGGTTGTTGTAGTAAGGATTCTTGAGAGAATGTAGGTGAAACGCTATTACAGCCACCGCCACGTGGGTGATGATCGTCTGAGGGTAGGAGCAGAATCTAGGTCGGTTGAGGGAAATTTAGGGGTGGACCCAGAGAGTTAATTTACAGCGCAATCCTGTGCTTGTTTACTCAGAAGGCAATCGCATTGACTTCAATCCAGGTAAGTGTGCCTTTCCCAACTTGGTGCCCTCCAGGTGAACACTACGAATCCTATCAGCCAGCATGGTCAATGGTCAGTGATGATGGGACTTGTAGTCCAAAAACTTCTGGAGGGCACCAGTTAGAGATGGGGAAGACTACTGTAGATAGGATGTTATTGTTATGTCTCTGAAGCCAACACTACGCCGAACTATTTTGGCCGGTGCCTGTTTAGAAGAGATGGTTCTTCCCCTTACCCCGGAGGAAGGGAGAAGGGTCCTGTCTTTGAGGGGTAGTGGAAGTGTGGAAGTAGAGTACTCTAATTCTGTCATGGATGGAGGGCGGAAATTGGGGGGGGGGGCGCGCCTTTCGAAGTGTATTCACATGGTTAATGGAGGATTCTATTCCGCTGCAGGAGTAGAAAAACAGAGGTAGCGTTTAATCCGGGTTCCTAGTGTATGTATGTATGGTCAAAGGATTTTCTGCCCCTATCGGTGGGAGCATGATCATGAGCAGAGTTCGAAGGACTTTTGTTAAAGGAGAAGAGGAGGGAGGCCGGCTCTCTTCTTCAGGAGACGCAAGAGCAGGTCCCGGGGAATCCCGCAACCCCTCCCCAGTCCCAGCAGAGGCCACCGAGAAGTGGAGTCTAAGGAGCAGGGGGAAGGAAGGAAGGAAGGAAGGAAGGAAGGAGTCACCCCTGTCCGGAGTTTAAGAGGGGGATAGACTTGCGGGTGGGGTGCAGGCAGCTCTTCTCCCAAGAGGAGATTTGGAGGTGCGGCGGGTTGGGAGGGTGTGTGTGAAGCAGTAATCCAACCACAGAGATTACAATCCTACATTTCTGGAGGGCTAAGTAGTGTGTGTGCTTTGTGCATTCTCGTATTGCGCATTCTGGGGGATCGGGGCGAAGAAGAGGCTAGAGCCTTCTCTTTCAGCTGGTGGATAGCTGCGGCGTGGGAGGCCTTGCCCAACCCTGGGGCCCTCGAAGTGTCTTGGATGGACGACAACTTCCATCAGCCCCAGCCAGGGTGGGTCAGGAATGCCGGAACGAGTTGTGTCGTCCAACACATTCGGAGGGCCCCGGTTTGGAGAGGCTGGCTTTGGACTGGAGCCGCGGGGAGGGGACACCTATGTGAGACTCTTTCGTGTTTTTGCTTTTCGCCTTCGGGAAGGCCAGGCGGGCTACGCGTTCAAGCAAAGGCAGGAAAGCGAGGGAAGGCGGAGTCATGGAGGGCAGAAGCCAGGATGGCTAAAGCGAACCTCCAGCGGCCGAGGCACTCTACCGCCTTTGCGCCTCCGTGCGCTGCTCGCGGGCTTCTTGGTGGCCTCTGCTGGGAAGGCGCTGCGGCACTCCCCGGGACGTGCTCTTGCGTCCCCCGAAGACGGGCGGTAGCTTGGGGGGGGGGGGGCTGCGGCCGGCCGGCCGGGCGGGACGGGACGGGGCCTCTGGTGCGCGCTGGCCCCGCACCACGGCTCTGCTCGGTGCTTGTGTGTCCCCCCCTCCGCAGGGGTGCCGGTGCCCGCGCTCTTCCAGCCCCACCCGCACGCCGAGCTGCCGGGCAAGCACTGCCGCCGTCGGAAGGCCCGCACCGTCTTCTCGGACTCTCAGCTCTCGGGCCTGGAGAAGCGCTTCGAGATCCAGCGCTACCTTTCCACACCGGAGCGCGTCGAGCTGGCCACAGCCCTCAGCCTCTCCGAGACCCAGGTAGGCGGCCGCGCGAGCGTGGGGGGCGGCGGGAGTGCGGGAGCACCAGGCGGCTCAAAAGCCCCCCCCCCACACACACACACGCACACACCCTCCTCGCAAGTAAGGGGGGGAGGCTGGTGACTCCGATGTCAGTGGGGAGGTGTATCCACTCCGTGCTTCAGCCGGAACCCCCCCCCAAAAAAAAAAATAGGTTCAGCGCCATGGATAGCTAGTTCCTTTAAAGTTCAGGCTGAGGTCCGGAGTGGATACACCGCCCCACTGACATCGGAGCCACCAAGCGTCCTTCGTGGGAACAAGGGCTGGGTCCGGGAACAGCCTTTCCCAACCTGATTCCCCTACAGATCTGTTGGACTCCAACTCCCAGCATGATGGGAGTTGTAGTCCAACACATCTGCGGGGCATCAGGTTGGGGAAAAGGCTGCCATCGAAGATTCTTGCGGAATCTGTACTTAAGGCGATTCACAGCATGCAAAGAATGACAGCCACAACATTACAGGAACAACAACAACAACAACAACAATAATAATAATAATAATAATAATAATAATAATAATAATAATAATTCGCACCATCACTGTTATGGCGCTTAATAGGATTGACATAGGCCCCAAAGGTCTGCGGCTGCCCAAGGACCTTACAATTTGCACGTCTATAGTAGAGGAGGCAATGGAGGAAGCTGGGAAGGGATGCTGGCGATGAGCGCTCAGCGTTTGCTCCGAAGTAAGTATCACGCATTTCAGTTGATGGGACTTGCCATTTTATGCACAGTTACCCGAGAGTAAGGTCCCATTGAATTGACTTCCGAGCAAAGATGCGTCGGATTTGAGGAGTCAGAAGTCTGCGGTGAAGGCGAGGGTGTCTCTGAACATGGGCAGAGAGATTTCCTCTCGCCACCGAGGAATTGCAGCCAGATCTTCTCCTCACCCCCACCTCACCCCTCTTTATCAATCTGAGATTGAAGGAGAGACGCGCTAACATCGTGCGGCCTCGAGTAAGCCACGCGCTCTCGGCCTCACTTTCCTGTCTGTAAAATGCAACACGCCCAAAGACCTCCTCGCTCTCCGTCCGGGTCGATGGCGAAATAGTTTGCAATGCCCCTTAGAAGATGCTGTGCTGAATGGCACGTGTCAGTGGGACCCTCCTGGGAGGAGCGGAACCTTCCCCTGCTGCTTCCCCGCTCGCCCCCAACCCAAAAAAGCCGGGCTCCTGCAGACAAATCTTGGACAAGTTGCGGAGGCACGGAGGACGTGAACCGTCGGGTAATTTCAGCTCCTCGTTGGGGCCTCTTCCGTCTCCTGGGCAATTAATCCGAATCCTGCTTTTAAAGATGATGACGATATTATTATTATTATTATTATTATTATTATTATTATTATTATTATTTTGCAAATGTGCCTTCCCAGTCCGGTTTCCTCACCCCTCCCACTCCCTCCCTTTCCACTGCCATTCCAGTGGATGAAGTTCCGACCAAGGGAGTGCCGAATCCGGAGCGCGTGGTTCCCTTCCGACGAGCCCCCCCCCCCAACCTCGCTTCGCTTGTCCTTGCAGGTGAAGACGTGGTTCCAGAACCGGCGGATGAAACACAAGAAGCAGCTGAGGAAGAGCCAGGACGACCCCAAGGCCCCCAGCGCGGACGATGGCGCGGAGCAAGCGGGGAGCGAGCCCGACCTGGTGCCGTCGGACAACAAAACCGGCGGCGGCGGCGGTGGCGGCGGCGGCGCCTCCACCTCCGCCGAGTCCCGCAAAAGCGGCCACCCGCCGGCCTTCCTGCTGGAGGAGACCGAAGACGAGGTGGACATCGTCGAGGGGGCAGAGCTGTGTGGGCCCCAGCACCTCATCTAGCGTGCTCGGGAGGGACCCTTTTCCTGACCCTGGCAAGGACTCCGAAGCGTCGGGACTCCTCCAGGACGGGCTTGGGTTGCTGGCCCGGCCGGGGGTGGGGAGGGAGTTCGGGTCCGCTGCAGAAAGACTCCTGGGTCCGCATCAGGAGGACAGATGCGGGATGGAGCTGAGCCGCGTGGCCCCCGACCCTGGTGGTCTAAGGAGACCCAAACACCTGACGGATCGGTGGGTCCCCATCCATCCCCTCGCCTCCCTCTTAGGGTAGGGTATCTCCAACATTTCCCGCCCCCCAATGAAAGGCCAGGGCGTGTGTGAGCGGGGTGGAGAAGCTAGCAGAGAGGTTCAGAACCTGGGAAGACAACGGATCGGACCGACCGAAGTGATAGGAAGTGGAGGGGATTTTGGACCATCCCTAATCCGACGCAATAACGCATCCTTTCCCCTGAAGGAGAATTCTAAGATTGGAAAATGACCCGCGTCTGGTCTTTTTTAGTGGGATCCAACAGTTATTCTTCCCTTCTTTCTCTCTCCCCCTCACCCACCCGCAGTTCATATGGCAAATACAGACAGACCACCTTTGAGTGGGGTGCGGATGGATGGTGGTCTCTGCTTTTTAAAATGAAAAGTGGAAGTGTAAATCATGGGTTCTTTGATGCTCTCAGTATATCAAGCGCGGGATGCTCTAATTCCAGCCCTGTCGCCCGCCGACAATAAGTAAGGCAATTTAATAATGCACGTGAAAGCACCATGTCGTTTCAATAGATGATGATTCTCGGAACATTTTATGTTTTGCCCCACGCGGCCCAATCCACTGCGTGTTTTCTCGGAAGTAAGTCTCACAGAGCTCACAATGAGGCGTATTATTCCCCAAGTAAGCGTGCACAGGGTTGCGATTCAATAAGACAGTTGAAAATGAAGGGCCACGATCCAGGCAAAGCCAAACGCACTCTGCAGCCCCATTGGTTTCAACGGGTGAGTTAAGCACACGCCAATATCTCTCTCGTTGGAATAAATGTACTTTTGAAGGTGCTTAACTATAAACGGATCGTGCCCCAAGCTTGTTTTCCACGGTGTTCTTTAAAGACTTGCTGTTTTGTTTTTTTAAAGTCCTTTCTCTTGAAAAACCGACGGTTTGGCCTCATAAAAGGTTGCTCTTATACAAAGGGAGCTATCCGCATTTTATTTTATTTAAAAAATTCTGTTTGTATATGTGTAATACTAAAAATCTAAGGGAGAAAAGTCATACATACGGAGTCATAAAAGCAAGCTGAAAAGAAGGTAAGAAGAAAGATTTGTTGTACTCTGCAAAGGAAAAAAAACACCCATACAGAAGTATCCATGAGGACTGGTGATTTGAAAACAATAAATTAAAAACTCACACACACACACACACACACACACACACACCCAAAAAAAAAAAAAGAAGGAAAAAGAAAGAAAAAGAGAAAAGACAAGAAGAGAAGACGAAGCGAGATCGATTGGCAAAGAGTTTCAAGCTCTTTACAGGACGAAACCGCTTTCTTGAAAAACCAGAGGGGCAGCGTTAGTCTGTTGCAGCAAAACCAACACGGAGCCTCATGGCAGAATCTGCCATCTCTCGCTGTTACTAGAGAGCAAGACCCATGGAACTAAGTGGGATTTACTTCTGCGTAAACATGCAGAGGATTCCGCTGCAAGTTGCAGCCCTGTTCACGCTTCTCTGGAAATCAGCTCTCGCCTCCGAGCGAACATGCCCAGAATCAGATGTGTGTCTCCAACAGCGTTAGTTTACTCTACATCTCACTGATTTCAATGGGACTTACTTCCCTACTAAGAGCGCACCGAATTGCGCAATCCTACGCCTGCTGTTTATTTGGAAGTAAGTCCTATTGTATCCAATGGGAACATACTCCCAAGTGAGGGTGCATAATAGCACTCCGTCTTCAAGGTGCCACAAGACTGTTTTTCTTTTCTTTTTTAAGTGCCGCTGTGCCCCAATCCCAGAAGAATCTCCCCCCCCTTTTCATTTTTTTTAAAAAAATATTCAGCCTGTGCAACTCAACATCTCTCAAGTGCATTGGGAACATGTCATCGCTCTTTTTCTGTCCCTATTAACTCCCCCCCCCACACCCTGGACAGCTGACCAGCGTGTAGGGTGCTTCCAACAACAGAGGAGACCACAGCAGGTTCCAGCAGAGCTTTTTTGCAATTGACCAATTTGTAATTGACACACGCTTGGATGTGTGTGAGTGAGATCTTCTCTCTGAAGCGCCTGCTAGCAATTCCAAACTTTGTCTGTATTTCAGTTCTTTTTCTATTACTATTTCAGTTCTTTTTCTTTGACAAAACACAAATTCTTCATCTCTCTCTCTCTCTCTCTCTCTCTCTCTCTCTCACTAGAAATGAACCCTAAAAGGCTGTGGTGAAGGGAGGGTTTTAAAAATCTGACTAAACCATACATAAGATAAGATTCCCCTTTGGATGTAGCTTATATATTATTGTCTAGGCCTCCTGCAGAACAGATAAAAAATTATGGCATATACAGAGAGAACTGGGGGGCTGTGATGTAACTAAGACTTGTATATTTGCTCTGGAAAGGAATGCCAAAAGTGTGGGGTGGCAAGAGAGCTACACACACACACACACACACACACACACCAATTCTTTCTCTTTCCTTTGGACTTTTGGTGTCTTGATTTTCCTGTAGAGATTTCTCTCACTCAACACCAGTCTTGCACATTCATGCATTCAAAGGATAAATGATTGACATGTGTATGGTTCTTTCTCCACTCCAGTTTTTGTGGATTTAGAGTATATTAATGAGAATATAATAATAATAATAATAATTTTAAAAACTCGCACTGGGAAAAATAAAGCAGCTGGAGACTGGATGGTTGTCTTTTCCCCGGATTCTACTGCAGTATCAAAAACACAGATGTGCCCCCTATTCAATGCACATTTACTCTGAAGTAAGTACCACTGAATTGGATGAGACATACTCCCAAGTAAGTGTGCCTAGTATTGCAACCTTAATGTTTTGGTATGTACCTGGTGGCTCCTTTTCTCCCTCCTCTCCAAAGTTATAGAAGATACAATGAATGGATTATTTGCTGTGGCTTTTTCTTTAAAAGGTGTCTGTACTGTGAGTCCAGCAATAGCAGGGCCAGCCCTACCACTAGGCAGAGTGAGGCAGGTGATTTGGGGTGTCATGAAGTGTAGCAAATATTTAGTTATTTATCATTATTGCATTTTTACTGCCAAGGAGGTGAAGATGTACTTCCAAGTCTAAGGATGTAATCCTATGCATATTTAGACAGAAAAAAGTCCTACAACTCCCAGCATTCCCCAGCCAGCACTGGGGAATGTTGGGACTTGTAGGACTTTTTTCTGTCTAAATATGCATAGGATTGCACCCTAAATTGCCTTCCTCTTTCCACTAATAGTAACAACTTTGGTAAAGGATTGCAATGTTTAACCAATTATTTGGTTAGCTTGACTGATTAAAACCATTTAATTGGCTAAAGGGGCACTCCAAATGATTGGGCAGGTTTGGAACTATTGTTTTTACTCATATGCAAATTTAAGCAAATTTTATCTATAGGTTAATCAATTGGTCAACTATAATCCATATGACTAACCAACTTGCTGTGCAATCTTATACATGTCGACTCAGAAGTAAGCCCCACTGAATTCAATGGAACTTACTCTCAGGTAAAGGGTGGTGGTTAGGCAACCTGGTGTTCTGCAGATGTTTTGGACTACAACTCCCTTAAGCCCCAGTCTGCATGGCCAATAGTGAGGGATTATAGGAGTTACAAGTCCCAAACATCTGGAGGGCACAAGGCTGCCTTCCCCTCACTTACCTGCAAGTAAGGCCCAGTGAACACAATGGGGTTTTCCTCTGAGTAGGTATGTATAGGATTGCGCCCTGAGACATCTTTAATTTGAAGGCAGTTCTGCTTCAGTAAAAAGGATAGATCAGTTGGTGTGTATAATATTAAAATAGAATAGAAAGTGCTACCCATATGTCATCTTAGGAGCTACACTGATCCTGCCAGGCAGGCCAATATCTTTGTCCCTATATTATAAATTGAGGTGGGTGGGGGAGCTGAAGGCATAGCTTCTTTTGTCAGTCTGAGCTCTTGGCAGAGCTGAGATTCAAAACAGGAAACTTCCATTAATAGCAGATGTGCACAGCTGGTTTGTTTGTTCCATTTATATCCTGACTTTCCTCCAAGAAGCCCAAGGCCACACACATAATCCTCTTCCTCTCCATTCTATCCTCACAACATGTGGATGGGATAAAATGGTGGCAGTGTTGAGTCAATATGGGTTGAGGTTCCTCCCTCCTTTCCCCACATCACCCTGTGCACAGTTTTTGGTTCCCCTGTGCCTATTTTCTCTGGGAAGCGGGTCCAACAGTGGCACTGTTAAATGCAATGGTATTATGAAAGGTTGGGATCCAGGTGCATGGTGAAGTAATCATATGCTATCTATGCCATTTGCTCAGAGGAGGAAAAAACACACACCTCAAAAACAGCTGATGGTGATGGTGCACCAGTTGTGGAACATTCTCCACAAAGAGGTTCACATTGTCCTTTTTGGCACCAGGCAAAGACTTTTTTACTTTCCTGAACTTTTTATGTGCAATTTTAATCCTGCTGACTGTTTTATATGGCACCTTTTATGGGTTTTGTGGCACTTAGTGTTTTGTTTGGTTTTATTCTTTTCTGTAAAACACCCTGGGAATATGATTGAAGGGTGGTATAAAAATATATAATAAATAAATAATATAGAAAACATACATTTCAAACAGCATTCACTTGGATCCACATCTCATCACCTAAAAATGGACGGGCAAACCAGCTATACATTTAAATAATGGTGATTTTCAAGCATTCTGTCTTCTGGAGATACCTTCACCTCATCTGCTCAGGAACCGCAGTTGTCCATCCCAGACTGCAAAGACTTTCAGAGTGCTTCGGCTATCTGGCAGTATAGAAATGTGATAAATAAATTCGAGGTGGGGGCATGTTCTAGGATGCACACCCAGTTCACGTGCAGCCCTGTCCAAACCAATTTTGTCTCTCTTGCTGTTGCACCACATGAACGAAGCCTACAAACAAAACAAGATGTACAGTGCAATCCTATATACAAGTCGACTCAAAAGTAATCCCCACTGAGTTCAATGGGACTTATTCCCAGGTAAGTGTGCATAGGGCTGCAGCCTTACTACTGCATTCCCACCCCCCTGCCCACCTTCCCTCTACCATATTTGACAGATGTACCGGCCAGCAATTTCAATGCTGTTTTGGTCCTCTGTCTTGTACCTGCCCTGGGCTTCAGGTGGATTGCTAATGTTTGCCTTTACAATGATTATTTTAAAACACTGAATGCATCTTTATTCAAAGAAGCATATATTAGTCCCCATTATTATTATTATTATTATTATTATTATTATTATTATTATTATTATTATAAAAGCACAGGAATCTATTTTAAATGTTGAAAACCTGCGTATCTATACAGAAAGAAAGTCACATTGATTTGAAAGTTTAAAAGGGGGATTGTGGTGGGACATAGGAAGCTGCCTTCTACTGAGTCAGACCATTGGTCCATGTAGCCCAGTATTGTCCACACTGACTGGCAGCAATGGCTCTCCAGGGTTTCAAAGACAAAAACAAGAGGAGATGAGCATCCAGTAGCAACGAAAAAAGGAGAGAACTATGTTCTCAGGATGCAAAAAATCTTTATTAAATAGAGGAGACCGACGCGTTGGGCTCCTCTATTTAATAAAGATTTTTGCATCCTGAGAACCTAGTTCTCTCCTTTTTTCGTCTCCAGGGTTTCAGGCAGAAGGTTTTCCAGCTGTACCTGGAGATGCCCAGGGATCAAACCTGGGACCTTCTCAGGGCCGGATTAAGGCCAGCTGATGCCCTAAGCACAGCCCGACAATAGTGCCCCCTCGGCCCTTCCATTGCTTAGCTGGCGAGACATTAAGACTCAATAAGTGCTGAAGGTGAAATAAGACATCAAACACTCAGTTTTCTTCAAGGCCAGAACACACAACTACTGTTTTTTATTATATTTATTTAACACTAAATAGCAGCAAGCAATATAAGCCAATTCCTTACTTATAACACGGGCAACAGAATGAAATACAACTTTTCATCACTGTTTAATGCATTTTTTAAATAAAACTGATATAAGGGGGGAAATGCAAATGCAAAAATTTGTGGTACTCTGGTACTCTGTGGTGCCCCCCTTCCCTTGGTGCCCTAAGCACGTGCTTATATGGCTTGATGGTTAATCCAGGGCTGGACCTTCCGCATACAGGCCTGTGGCTTACGCTGTGGCTTATTTTGTCTGAGTGTGGAAAGCTAAGCAGGGTCAAGCCTGGTTATTACTTGGATGGGAGACCCCTCCTCTAGTTTCCTGCATTGAGCAGGGGGTTGGACTCGATAGCCTTGTAGGCTCCTTCCAACTCTATGATCTATGAAATCTATGAAATCTAAGCCAAGCATGGGTTCTGCCACTTAGCCAAATCCCCTCCCAGTTCTAGCTAATCAGCAATGCACACAGCCAGGTTTTGCTGCAAACAGACATAACTGTTTCCCCTTGAGCGGGTGTACTTCTACAGTGGCTCCATCGCTCCAATGGTGTCCATTTGTATGCATCCTGAGCGCATAACACACAGAACACAACCCATGTTTCCCTGCAGCTATACGTTGCAGGAGAAAGTTGGCCTGACAGGGAAGCCTGTGTGCCATTATTGATACTTTCATGGAGTAACTCATGATAAGCTTCCAATGAACCTCTTGAGTTCCCTGGGATACAGTTTGAAAAAGACTGCTGATTTAAAGTTTAGATAAGCTCATGGGTAAATCATAAAGATGGTGCATTTTGGCTAACAAGAAGAACCCCTTTCTGCCTGCCTGCACAGGAAGAAAAACGTATCAGTTTGCAAGTTTTAAAGGGCATTTTGACCTGTTCTCTTGAATAACAAGCTAAATTGAATGTCCACAATCTCTCTCTCTAATGATAGGGTAGCCAAGGGTGATCATTTTACGGAGGATATAAACACAGTCAAAACATGGTAGGATTGGTAGCAAGGTCAAGAATTGGTAATATCAGGATGCCCTACCCCTGTCACATAGTCTACACCATCTTTCCCATTGACCATGTTGGCTGGGAATGATGGGAATTGCAGTCCAACACATCTGGGGGCAGCATGTTGGGAAAGCCTGGTTGACACTTTATTTATAACCCACTTTTTAAAACATCAAACTCCTCAAAGTGGTTCATAACTTAGGTAAAAAACAACAACCCAGACATCTCTCCCAGCTCCACCTCCTGCTGGCTTTCACATGAACTCACTCCTCTTTATCCTCATATCTTGCCCTGCCCTGATAATTCTCTGCTCATCCTGTCAGCCTGCATAATGTTACCTCTAAGCACACTTACTAGGGGGGGGGGTAAGCCCCATTGAACTCCATGGGACTTACCTCTGAGGATTGCACTGTGCATCTTCCTCAAGCTGGAACGTGGTTACTTCTTATGGTATCATGGAGTTTCAATGCAACCTGTACAAGGAAGAATGTAATTAGAAATCAATGGATTGCTGTATGTCTTTCAAGTCCTCTTTGTGTTTTCATAGCTCCCATTAATAATGACAACAACAACAACAAAAACATCGAGCAAGAAGGGAAATTGAGAAGAGGACTCTACACTTTTCTCTGACCCTTTGGTTATTTTTAGCAACTCAACCTTTCAGAGGACATGCAACTCATCCTGGCCAGCATTTTTTTTTAAAAAAAACCTATCCTGGGAAAATATTCCAAATATTTAAGAAATGAGCTTCTTCATGAGAATGTAAAAAATAAATATCTTCCTTTATTGTAAAAGTTCACTGCTAAAAAAGACAAGAAAAAAAAGACAGAGTGCTGGTTAAAGTTACCAGGGAGGGATTATGGAATACAATTTAAATGTCCCTTAAAAGCGAGACTGTATATATCTTTTTCAAAGTTGCCTTGATTTCCAGGTGATGTGGAAGACACAAGGAAGGCATATATGGTCCAGAAGGTGATCAATTAAGACATTAAGCATTTCCCAACACATGAAATGCATTTGCATTTCATCCTAATAATAAGGCCATCAGCTCATTTTCAGGGGACCATGGCCTACTTCAACTAAATCCTGGGATCAAAGCAAAAATGTCCGCTTGCATTTTCTAATCAGGAAGGGGATGCTAATTTAGAGTCCTTAATGTGTGGTGGTAAGAGACTCCTTCAATTAACTAAATTCTATAGCTCAGGAAAATAACAATAATAATAATATTAACAATAAAAACTAGATACAAAGAGAGTCAGACTGGAAAGGCAGAAATGCTCATTAAATCAAAAAGGTCCAGCATTCATTACCTCTAGCATCTGGGGCTAAACACTATGCATACAGCTCATCAAAGGTGTGTGTGTGTGTGTGTGTTATGTAATGGGTTAAATTGAGAATTTAATCTAATTAAAATATTAGATGCGCGTAAATAGTTCTTTGATATCCCTCTAAAGGTTTCATTAAAAATAAGTTCTCAAGCGTTGTATTAGGGGGATTATCACTTTTAATCAGAGAAACAACAAGTCTAGGCCTCTAATCAGAAATGCTTCAAAGTGTTCCCATTTCTGTGCGGTTATTACTATCTGTAGAGAAGCAGCTTTTAATGGATGCAATATGGAAATGTCTGTATGTTGCTGCTTTACAGGCTGCATCTGGGAGAGATGTGAAAATAAGAGGGTAATTGAGAGACAGGGCATAATAAACTAGAATAGAACCGGTAAAGGTGCAATCCTATGCAAGTTTAGACAGGAAAAAGGTCTACCACTTCTGGCAGGCATGCTGGGAGTTGTAGGCCTTTTTTTCTGTCTAAACTTGTATAGGATTGCACCCTAAGAGAGACAGACAGAGATGCACCCTTCGCACTCGTGTTCTGCAGTGTGGGACCACTTTAGCATGGTGCAGTGCTATGCTTCAGTAGTGCATATGCAAAATGCACTACCATGTGGATGAGGCTGATCGTGCAGGTCGTTCCCAGGGAAGCCGATCATGCTACTTACATGCAAACCATTGCAAGGTGGGATTGCAACATGCTGGAGCAGCATCCACACTGTGTGAAGGTGGGAGGGCAGAAAAAGCACAGCTCTCAGAACACAGGTCTACCAAACGCTTTCCAGTTTGGCCTTTCAAGGACTTTGCTGCTGAGGTTCCCAGCTCTGCACTTCACACAAGCCCTGTGCTGTGAAGGTCATCCTAGAGGTGGCAAAGGCTCGCCTGCTTGCCAAAACCTGGGCCGAGAGGTAGGGGAGTAGATGGAACTCTACAAAGCCTAAGGAATGGAGGAAAGTGCAAAGGTTTTTAATAATCAAGCCAGATATGGAATGTCTTCTTCAAATGAGGGATCAAGCGGTACAATGTTCTACCACTGTATACATGCTTGGACTCTCCATGTTACCACATGACCTGCCACTACAGCTGGCATCAGCACTGACAGTGTTTCACACATATGCAACCATCTCCAGGATCCCAAGGTTTAATTTCAACTTGAATCCCATTAAGACTGAGCCCTAGAGTGTGTTTTGACACAAAATCTCCTCCATCCCACCCCCTTGCCCAGGCTTAGAACACACAAAGTGGGAAGGTAGCTTTTGGCCAATGGTAAAAGTGGGCAGGAATGAGTAAACGTGGAATTTATTATTATTTATTTATTTAGAGCCAGTGTGGTACAGTGGTATGAGTGTTGGACTGGGACTCAGGAGATCCGAGTTCTAGTCCCCACTCAGCCATGAAGCTCACTGGGTGACTTTGGGCCAGTCATTGTCTCTCAGCCTCACCTACCTCGCAGGGTTGTTGTCAGGATAAAATGGGGAGGAGGAGGACCGTGTGAGCTGCCTTGAGTTCCTCCTTGCAAGAGGAAAAAAGGCAGGATAGAAATATAATAATACATAAAAAATAAATAAACATGGAATAACTGTTAAATATTATGATAGATCAGCAAAAGATTTCACACAGGATTATCGTTAAGCCAGGTGCCATTTCACACATTATGTTTTCAGATGTACAGCAAAGGTACTCGAAATGTACACCTAAAATGTAGAGACAAATATGTGACAAATATGTATATCATACCTATCAGAAGCCTGGAATTTGCTTTGGCTCCCTATTCAGTATACGCTCAATGGCAAAACAGAATTTGCCACTGTGTGAAATGGCCTATGTCATCTGCATTCCACAGTGATTCAAACAACCTGTTAATAATCCATGGTGACTATTTAACCCATGATGAGCTGCAGCAGCACATGCTGGGTGTGTGTGGCCGCCATTTTCAATATGCAACCCCTGGTTGGGGCTGCATATTGAAAATGTGCTGTGCCGTGTGAACCTGGCCATCAGGTTTTAAACAACCCCTTGCATAACCCTTGATTAGGAGTAGGGTTATGTGAGGGCTTATGTAACCCTCCAATAATGCACGATGGCTGGGTTCCCACAACATGGCACAACTCCCGATCACTTCGACTGGGGTTTGCATGTTCAAAATGGTGCCGTACGTGCTGCAGCTCACCATGGGTTCAATAAGGAGGATGCGGAGGAGCACATTTTATGGCTAAACAATATGGCCAAGTTCACACAAACAGCAGTTGAAATGAAAACTCTGTTCCTGGGCTATAGCTCTTCAGAATGCAGGCAGGGAGTTGCAGGGTTGAATGGTTCCCCATTAAAAGCTATTTCCTGCACATACAAAGCTAGGAGATGAAAGTAAAAGCATAGCTCAGTGTGACAGAGCACATGCTTTGCATGCAGAAGGTCCCAGGTTCAATCCCCAGCCTCCAGGTAGGGCTTGGAAAGAATCCCGCCTGAAACCCTGGAGAGTTACTGCCAGTCAGTGTCGACAGTTCTGGGCTAGATGGACCAATGGTCTGACTCAGTATAAGGCAGCTTCCTATGTTCCTATGTTCCTTTTCCTTGATACCTTGGCTTTCTACAAACATGGAGCTTTGGATACAGAGCAGCTTTCAGTCAGCTGTGTGCTTCCCCACCTGCAGTCTGAAATGATGCAGACCTCATCTGCAGTGTGTGTAAAGTAGACCTGATATGGCCTAAACAAAAGATTTTGGAAGGAAAGAAATGGAAAAGGGGGGGGAGAATAAGTAAGACAGTTCTACAACATTACATATTCAACTCTTTAATTATCAACAATAAACTCTGGCAAAAATAAGTGAGGCTGAGTGAACAATATGGAAAACATCTCATATCTTGAAAGTTCATTAAGCTCATAATTAAAATGCTCCTCCTTCGACACTCTTGGCGACCATTGGAATAAGACAACAGGCAGAGCAAAAGAGTTCAGCTATCTGCTGCTGGGTTGGCCTACATTCCCTGTGACTTTGGGCATTTCATACGATATGAAGGGTTTTGAATGCAGCTATGACTTGCTTCTCCTTTTCATGTCTGTTCTGCAACGATTCCAGAGATGAAATGGGAGGAAGATTCTCTCCATTTAAAGTATGCGCCAGATTTCTTTCATCTTTGGGCTCTTGTTCCGATGGCCTTGATACAAAAAATTTTGGCTTGGGAATCGTCTTGGCATACTCTAAGGCCTAAAGCAAGCAAACAAAGCAAAACATAAGATCACAGTTGAAAAACACAGGGTTTTTCCTGCAAAATCCGATTGGCAAAATGATACAGAGCAATTTAGTCCTAGTGAAAGTGGCTTCATGTCTTTGAAACCCTGGCCGCTGCTTCTCCTCTGTAAAGCAACATTGGGAGGGGATGATTTTCACAGGAGAAGCAGCCGCAAGAGGAGGGGTGCTTAACCCTTCCCCTCCCCACTTCTGCTTCCCCATAACTCCCTCCCCCTTCTCACACACACAACTCCTCCCCCTGGAAATTCCAGATATGAGTTTGTGATGGTAACATGGGAGAAAAGTACCCTGAGTGGGGGAAGTGCAAGGATAAAGTTTCAAGGTTAATCACCTTTCCTCCTAACTCCCATTTCCCTCCTGCAAATCACATTCGCCTGACCTTGCTTTAGAGCAGGGCTCTCCAGCCTTGGCCCCCAGATGTTGCTGGACTACAGCTCCCAGAATCCCTTGCCATTAGCCATGCTGGCTGGGTATGCTGGGAGCTGTAGGCCAGCAACATCTGGGGACCCAAGGTTGGAGAGCCCTGCTTTAGAGAGAAGCAGAAGGTGAATGAAGACAGTTTACTAAGTGGTAACTTACGGTACTGTAACATACATGTAAGCAGTTGATCAAATGGTTGTTTCATCTTGCCAAATGGTAAGGAATTTTACCATTTTTTTCCCCCTCCAACCCCTGCTTGAGAGCTGTGCATGGGTGAGAAAAAATTGCTCCCTCGCAAATAGCAACGCTTCCCCACCCATTCTTCCTACGAAGTGGTATTCAGACATTCTCTATCAGCCCTTTCTCCTACCAGGACTGTAGCCAGAGCTCTGGACCTGGAGGCTTGAGCTAATATAGTTGCTGACTTCCTGGGTTTCCACATGCCTCAAGAACTTCCATGCTTGGTTTGTGCAGGACCAAGAAAATTTCTAGCAATATGAAATTGAGGGAGGAGGAACAAATGAATAAATAGTTGTGAAAATGCTAGAGAAAGAGGGAATACGGTAGGTTTGGACTGCAGAGTCCTGAAACTCTTATCCCAGGGCTAAAAGCCCAGATTGCACATAATATACACAGAAGACCATGGAAAAGGTCCTTGCATCCCCTCTTATTTCTCTCTGCTTGCCAAATTGCTCTTTGTTTCATTGGGTGCTGCTGCTTGTTCTACCTTCTGCCTTGACACTGCCGATTTGTTTTCAGGCCTTGGCTGTGGCTTCCGTGCGCTCATGATGTTCTTCAAGTTGTGTTCCTTAACATGCTTGGCATATTCTTTTTGCTGCTTTATCTTTCCAGACTGTGAAGAAACAAGAAGCAGTGGTCCAAAGGCTGTTTAACAGGTTTGTTATGTTGTAATTAATGTTAATATTGTAATGTTATGTTAATATTGTAAGAACAATGGTTGATGGTTGACTATAAATTTAGAGAGTGACGCAGTGGATGGAGTGCTGGACACTGACCAGGCAGACCAGAGTTTTAAAATCATAGAATCATAGAATCATAGAAAAGTAGAGTTGGAAGGGGCCTACAAGGCCATCGAGTCCAACCCCCTGCTCAATGCAGGAATCCAGGTCAAAGCATCTCTGACAGATGTCTGTCCAGCTGCACCTTGAATGCCTCCAGACTGGGAGAGCCCACCACCTCCCTAGGTAGTTGATTCCATTGTCTTATTGCTCTGACAGTCAGGAAATTTTTCCTGATGTTTAGGTGGAATCTAGGTTCCTGTAACTTGAGCCCATTATTCCGTGTCCTGCAAACTGGGATGAACGAGAAGAGATCTTTGCCCTCCTCTGTGTGACATCCCTTCAAATACTGGAAGAGTGCAATCATATCTCCCCTCAGTCTCCTCTTCTGAAGGCTAAACATGCCCAGTTCTTTCAGTCTCTCCTCATAGGGCCTTGTTTCCAGTCCCTTTATCATCCTTGTTGCCCTCCTCTGAACCCTCTCCAGTTTGTCTATGTCCTTCTTAAAGTGAGGTGCCCAGAACTGGACGCAGTACTCAAGATGAGGCCTAACCAGTGCCGAGTAAAGGGGAATTATCACTTCCCGCGATTTGGAAGCTATACTTCTATTAATACAGCCCAAAATTGCATTTGCCTTCTTTGCAGCCACATCGCATTGCTGGCTCATATTCAGTTTGTGATCTACCACAATTCCAAGATCCTTCTCACTTGTAGTATTGTTGAGCCAAGTGTCCCCCATTCTGTAACTCTGCATTTGGTTTCCTCTCCCTAGGTGCAGCACTTGGCATTTATCCCTATTAAATTTCATTCTGTTGTTTTCGGCCCAGCGCTCCAGCCTATCGAGGTCACTTTGAATTTTGTTTCTGTCTTCCAGAGTATTAGCTGTTCCACCCAACTTTGTGTCATCTGCAAATTTGATAAGCATTCCCTGTACCTCCTCATCCAAGTCATTAATAAAAATGTTGAAGAGCACCGGGCCCAGGACCGAGCCCTGTGGTACCCCGCTCGTTACCTCTCCCCAGTTTGAGAAGGAACCATTGATAAGCACTCTTTGAGTCCGATTCTTTAGCCAATTGTGGATCCACCTGATAGTTGTTCCATCTAGCCCACTCTTAGCTAGCTTACTAATCAGGATATCATGAGGCACTTTGTCGAAAGCTTTGCTGAAGTCCAGATATATAATGTCCACAGCATTCCCACAGTCCACAAGGGAGGTTACCCGATCAAAAAATGAGATCAGATTAGTCTGACAGGATTTGTTCTTGACAAATCCATGCTGGCTTCTAGTAATCACTGCATTGTTTTCAAGGTGCTTGCAGACTGACTTCTTTATAATCTGCTCAAAAATCTTCCCAGGGATTGATGTCAGACTGACTGGCCTATAGTTCCCAGGTTCCTCCTTCTTGCCCTTTTTGAAGATGGGAACAACATTTGCCCTCCTCCAGTCGTCTGGCACTTCACCTGTCCTCCATGATTTCTCAAAGATAATAGACAGTGGTTCTGAGAGTTCTTCTGCCAGTTCCTTTATTACTCTAGGATGCAGCTCATCAGGCCCTGGAGATTTAAACTCGTTCAGAGTAATCAGGTGCTCCTTGACCATTTGCCTATCAATCTCAAGCTGCAATCCTGCCCCTTCAGTCTGCACTTCAGGTTTGCCAGGGGGGTCATAGACCCTCTTTTGGGAGAAGACCGAGCCGAAGTAGGAATTGAACACTTCTGCCTTTTCTTTGTCTTCTGTTATCAATTTGCCATCCTCATCGCGTAGTTGAACCACCAGTTCTTTCTTCTGTCTTTTACTGTGCATGTATCTGAAGAAAGCTTTTTTGTTGCTTTTAGCATTCCTCGCTAACCTTAGCTCATTCTCAGCTTTAGCCTTCCTGACACTATTCCTGCAGTTCTGTGCTACCTGCCTGTACTCTTCCCCTGTAGCCTGTCCTTCCTTCCACTTCCTATACGTGTCCTTTTTTGTTTTCAGGTCATCTTTGAGTTTATTGTGAAGCCACATTGGCTTTTTCTGTTGCCCTCTGCCTTTTTTCCTTGTGGGAATTGTTTGCAATTGTGCCTTTAAAATTTCCTTCTTTAAAACTCCCACCCCTCCTGGGCTCCCTTTCTCGTGAGAGTCACTTGCCATGGGATCTTACTAATCATTGTTCTGAGTTTGTTAAAATTGGCTTTCCTAAAATCCAGGGTACGTGTTTGGCTACACTCAGCTTTTGCTTCTGTTAGAATCAAGAACTCTAGTATAACATGGTCACTTTCCCCCAGAGTTCCCGAAACTGCCACTTTATCCACTAACTCGTCTCTGTTGGTTAGAATCAGGTCAAGGATAGCCGATCCTCTAGTTCCTTCCTCCACTTTCTGTAGGAGGAAGTTATCAGCAACACAGGTCAGGAATTTCTTGGAGGGGCCATGTTTGGCTGAATAAGTCTCCCAACAGATATCAGGGAAATTGAAGTCTCCCATTACTACCACATCGTGCCTCCTTGAAACAATGGCAATTTGCTTTTCAAAAGTTCCATCCTCATCTTCTCCTTGATTGGGTGGTCGGTAGTAGACTCCAACCGCCATGTTCGTTTTATTCTTTGCCCCCTTTATTTTAACCCAGATGCTCTCAATGGGGCTGCCAAGCTCCTCTTCCTGTATCTCTGTGCAGAGATACGTATTTTTAACATACAGTGCAACTCCACCTCCCTTTCTGTTGCTTCTGTTCCTTTTGAACAAGTTATACCCTTCAATTGCTGTATTCCAGTCATGGGAGTCATCCCACCAGGTTTCAGTTATCCCTATCAAGTCGTACCTGCCCTCATGTATCAAGAGTTCAAGTTCGTCTTGTTTATTGCCCATACTCTGGGCATTAGTATAGAGACATTGAAGACTATGTGCTTTATAGTCCGACTTTCCCCCTACATTTTGTGGTAGACTATCAATGGGCACTGCTGGAGCTGTTCTCTCCGTTGTGGCATAGAGGCCTTCTTCCATTGGTACCCCCGAGTTTATGTCTCCCTCCCCTGTTGGATTCAGTTTAAAGCCCTCCTGATTAAGTTCCTCATGCTGTGTCCAAACACATTCTTCCCAGTCCTTGTGAGGTGCAACCCATCCTTTGCCAGCAGTCCATCTTCCAGGAAGTGTAGCCCGTGGTCCCAGAATCCAAATCCCTCACGTCGGCTCCACCTTCGTAGCCAGTCATTCACTCGGAGTATTTTTCTTTCCCTTTCTATGCCTCTTCCAAGTACTGGAAGGATGGATGAGAAAACTATCTGGGCCCCGAAGTTCTTGAGTTCCCTTCCCAGCTCTTCAAAGTCTGCCGTGATTTCTTTGTAACTCCGCTTGGCAGTATCATTTGTACCCACGTGGAAGAGAAGAAAGGGGTATGTGTCGGTGGGCTGCATGAGCCTCGGCAGCTGTTCTGTCACATCCTTAATCCGTGCCCCAGGGAGACAGCACACCTGGCGAGTCCATGGGTCTTCGCGACATACTTTGGCTTCGATCCCCCGCAGGAGGGAGTCTCCCACTACGAGTACTCTTCTCTTCCTCTTGCTGTAGGCCTTGGTTCGATTTCCTCCACTTGACTGACCCTCAGCCTCTTGCTCGCTGTCACGTTGGGTGCCCGGTAATCCGTCCTCTGCAGGCTGTCCTCTGCTCTCGTCCTCAAGTACATGGAAGCGGTTCCATAGCTCCACTGCTTCCACAGGCGCAGAGTGTCTTGTAGTTCTTCTGCTCCTAACAGTCACCCTTTTCCAGGGAGTTCCCCCTGTGTTATTTTCCCTTGCCTCTGCAGTCTCTGACTCCGCCTCATCCTGCAGTTGCCCTTCTGGCTCCTGTACTGTGCTTTGGTGCTGTAGATCCACCGTTCTGTCTAAGAACTCCTCACTTTCTCTTATGCTCCTGAGGGTTGACACTTGCTGCTCCAGTCCTCTGACCTTTTCTTCCAACAGCGTGACCAGCTTGCACTTGTTGCATGTGTAGGCCATGTTGATCTCCGGCAGGAAAACAAACATTGCGCACCCCTTGCAGGTCACCACCACTGCTGAGTCCTTTCCTTCCATAGTGCTCTGTTTCTGTCTTCCTAGAATATATATGTGTGTGTGTGTGTGTGTGTGTGTGTGTGTGTGTGTGTGTGTTTTTAGGGACTTCCCCCTTGACCTCCCCTGCCGAACTCCGCTGCCAAACTCCTGTTTGCTCTCCCTGTTCTCTTGCTCTGTTCGCTCGCTCTCTGGGAGCCTGCTTGCCTTCTCACAGTCCCAAAAACAGTCCCAAAAACAGCTGGAGCCTCTCTCCTGTTGTGCTCCTGCTCAGCTGGGAGTCAGGAACAGAATGAGCTCCCAGGCCACGCCCTGCAATCAGCCCCACTTCCTGCAATCAATCAGCTGCAATCAGCCCCAGGTAGTTGCAGTCAGCAGGAGCTTCTGCTCAACAGAATGAGCTCTCAGGCCACGCCTTTCCCTTGCAGCACTTGTTGTTTTACTACTCCGCTGCCAAACTCCTGTTTGCTCTCCCTCCGTTCGCTCGCTCTCTGGGAGCCTGCTTGCCTTCTCACAGTCCCAAAAACAGTCCCAAAAACAGCTGGAGCCTCTCTCCTGTTGTGCTCCTGTTGTGCTCCTGCTCAGCTGGGAGTCAGGAACAGAATCCATGCTCAACAGGATAAGAGCTCAGTGGGTATTATTCAGCAAGTCATGATTTCTTGGCCTGCCCTACCTCACACTGTTACTCTAAGGATAAAACGGGATTATGCCATGCTGAGCTTCTCCAGGAAAATGTCAGTGGTCCTGCCCAGTTTACTTTGGGGATAAACAAATATTTAAAGTGGAGTCCCAGAAGATTCTTCACCCACACTGAGCGCCCAGGTCACTTTTGGCTTCACAAGTTATATGACAGATGTACATTCTATCAAGGTGAACAGTAAGATCACCCATCAGTCCTGTGTCTCCCTCAAGCTTCAGGTGGGCTGTTGACCTTTAACTATTTTAAAACCACACACATGCATCCATTTATTTATACATCCATCAGCCTTATTTTAAAAATGGAAACATTTTAAAAACAGTTGCTGAACTGCGCTGGCAACTGGGGGAAGGGAGGTGTTTTAAAAACAGTTGCTGAACTGCGCTGGCAACTGGGGGAAGGGAGGTGTTTTGGCGACATCATAGGCACTAGACCTGCCCCCCCCCCAGAGCAACCCTGACGAGAGAACTGAAGGTGCTAGAAGAATTCCTAAACCAGCTCCATATTTATACTACAAATATAATCTCGGTCTTCACCCTGACTTATTCCTGATGTAGATGAGTGTTGATTTTTCATCCCAAACATCCAGCCATTTCATTCCAGTCATAGTGGCCGGATGACTGGCCAGATGGGCGATTCAAAAATATAATAAATAAATAAATAAATAGTTGAATGACATGTTATGCTTGATATGTAATTTATGGTGGTGGTGGTGGTGGTAGTGGTGGTGAATACAACAAAATCTCTGGCTTTGTGAAGGCTGTTCCATAGTGATACTTTGCTCTTCTTATTCTGATCTGGACTGCCCAAGCTGCCTAGTTTCAAACACAAGGCCAAAGAAATCAAAGTAGCTTTTAATAAACTGCTCCAGAGCACTGATTGATGCATTATTTTAGCACTGCAACTCCGTCTTGTCTTACTAGACTATAAATGTTATACTGCGCTGTTGTCTTATCTGGAAGGTGGAAAAGCCACCTGGATTATATTCTATCTGTTTTCTGCTCAGAGCATCTTATAAACTCATCTACAGTACAAAAAAAGAAAAGAAAAAGAAAAGTGGTGTGGTGGGGGAGAGGTTTCTTTCGGACTCTTTCTTGGATGATTGGCCTCATCTCCTTCTTTGGTCCAGTAACACCTGATGTTTCTTAACAGGGCATAATGTGCATTCAGCTACTCTACAGCTGCATTTGCTCTGCTGTGTTTACTTTCATTTTTCCCTTCTGCGATAAAGCCAGGCCATCTGAATTCGCAGCGGCAGCTCAATTGCATTAAAGTAATGCACACTTGAACCAGCCGGAAGAGAATAAACTTGGGTGTACTTATCTGCAATTGGAATTCTCTGCAGGTGAGTAACGACTAATGGATACCTTTGCTGAGGGGCAAAGAAAACTACAGCTTGAAAACATGATCTGTTCTGAATGCGCCTTAGTTTTCTGGACATAGATTTGTTTATTTTTGTCATGCCGAATAGAGCCGCAGGGATGGAAGGGAGCAAAAAGCCATCTAGTCTGACTCCCACCTAAGCCTGCCTGAACTCTGGGGTCCTTCTCTGGCTGCCACCGCATTCTGAGGTTAGGAGAATGGCGACTGAGGGAAAGGCCTTCTGGGGGCGGCATCCAGTCTGTGGAAAGCTCTCTCTAGGCAGGATTGCCTAGCACTGAATCTCATGTCGCAAAGATCCTTTTATTTAACCCAGCCTTTTGTAATGCTTGTTAATTGGCTTCAGTACTGCCATTTTTTAGCCAGTCTTGCCGCTTTTGGTGGTTTTTTTTTTAACAAATTATATTGTTCATATGTGGATTGTTTTAATTTCTGTTTGGTAAGCCAGGATGAGCCAGGAGTGACCCAGGGGTGGGAACTGAGGGGTGGGATATAAAAATGGCAAGCAGAAGTAAACATACTACTGGGGAAGGAAAGGTTTTTTGCTCCCCCACTACCACCTAGGTCACTAACCAATTTAATGATCTGGGGGAACATTCTTTCCTGGCCCAAGTATGGCAATCAACTAGGTCCAAATAATGGATTATCCAAAGAGTGTGCCTGCCACTGGGACCTTGAACCACGAGGCACTTCTGTGTAGTTACTGGTTTATTTGTTTTTAATGTGTGGAGAGGCTTATTTGGTCTGGACCAATGCTAACCTCACCCTCCATCAATGAATTAATTTCCTCAGGCCCACTGAGCCTCATGGCCTGAACCTCAAGGGTGTCTGTCATACAAGCGGCTATCCATGTGAAGAGGGAGCAGGGCAGCCTGGATTTGCAGATGGCAACAATGCCACAAGGATAACAAGTGGTTAGCTTTCGTGTTTAGCCTCCTATGAAGCTGATATTTGCACTGGAAGGAAATTTCCCATTGGTGACAGCAAATAGCACCTTGAAAGGAGGGATTTTCCTCAGGATGGCAGCAGGGGAAGAAAGGGTTAAATCCTCACTGTATGCCTACTGGGATCCTGATAATTCCCCCCCCACACACACACACACACAGTGCTGAAGTTATCTGCATTTAAAACACACACACACACACACACACACACACCTGCAGAGAATGAAATGCAAAGATGCATTAACCCTCACACCAAGTTTGGTCCTTGGAGCTACTCCAGCTACTGATCTCCCCACACATACAAAGAGCCCTACAAAGGTCAGGCCAATGGCCCATGTGGTCTAATGTCCAGTTTTCAGCAGGGGCCGGCCAATGTTCTCTACGTCCACACAGACAAGGCCTGAAAACAATGGCCCTCTTCTGCTGTTTGTCTTCTGCATCAGAACATGGAGGTTCCACTGAACTGTGATGCAGCAGAGGCTGGTGGCTCCAATGTCAGTGGGGTGGTGTCTCCACCCTGGGCTCCAGTCTGAACTTTTAAGAAACCATCCATGGTGCTGAACCCCAACCCCCCCCCCAAATAGGTTCAGAACCATGGATAGCTCCTTAAAAGTTCAGACTGCAGGCCAAAGTGGATTCACCACCCCACTGACATTGGAACCACCAGCCACTGCTGCTGTGATTGCTCACAGCAATCAATAGACCTATTCTCTGTGAATATATCCAATGATTAGACCAGTGTTCTCCAACCTTGGGTCCCCAGATGTTTTCAGCCTACAACTCCCAGCATGCCCCAGCCAGCGTAGCTGGGAGTTGTAGGCCAAAAACATCTGGGGACCCAAGGTTGGAGAACACTGGGTTAGACCCACCTGAGCTGGTAGCCAGCTTAAGTATGAAGACATCCTTCCTTTTGTCAGTCCTGAACCTCCTGCCAATTAGCTTCATCGGGGGTCCAATGTTCTAGTATTCTCTTCTGGTATTATCCAAGAATTCCATCCTATCCACCCCATTCTTGATTTTATAAACCTCCACCTCCCCCATTAAAATAAACCTCCACCTCCCCCATTAAAATATTTCTGGTCATCACTGTCATTCCCTCTGTGGAGCAGTCACAACACATGAAGAAGATCTTTTAAAAAATGCCATATGCCCTCCTGCTTACTTTCTCTTTGATTGTTTCATAGTCAGGTCCAAGGCCTCCAAGCTTCACATCCATCTTCATATAGCCTTTTGTCCTAGAACCCTAAGTGCAGAATTTTGTTTCATCAGAACATAAGAAGAACAATGCTAGATCAGACCAAAGACCTATCTAGTTCACCATTCTGGCCAACCAGATGCCTATGGGAAGCTGCCAACAGGGCATGAATACAATAGTTCCCTCCCACCTGTGTTCCCCATCAACTCTTATACCGAAGCATACTGCCTCTGATACTAGAGATAATATATAGCCATTGATAGCCTTTTCTTCCATGTATTTGTCTAACCCCCCCTTATAAGCTGTCCAAGTTGGTGGCCATTGCTACATCTTAAGAACATAAGAAGAGCCATGCTGGATCAGACCAAGGTCCATATAGACTGGCATTCTGTTCACACAGTGGCCAACCCGCTGCCCATGGGTTCCCACAAGCAGGACCTGAGTGCAATAGCATCCTTCCACTCATGTTCCCCAGCAACTGGTGCACATAGGCATATTACCTCCAATACTGGAGATAGCATATAGCCATCCAGACTAGTATTTTATTTATTTTTATTTATTATATGTATACCCCACCTTTTTTCCTGCAAGGAACCCAAGGAGGCTTACATAATCCTCCTCCTCCTCCTCCTCCTCCTCTCCATTTATCCTCACAACAACCCTGTGAGGTAGGTTAGGCTGAGAGTCAGTGACTGGCCCAAAGTCACCCAGTGAGTTTCATGGCCGAGCGGATCTCCCGAGTCCCAGTCCAACACTCTAACGACTACGCCACACTGGCTCTCATTGATAGATTTATATAGTAGCCATTGATAGATTTATCCTCCATGAATTTGTCCAATCCCCTTTTAAAGCTGTCCAAGTTGTTGGTCAACGCATCTTGTGGAAGTGAATTCCATAGTTTAACTATGCCCTGTCTGAAGTGCTTCATTTTATCTGTCCTGAATCTCCCACCAATCAGCTTCATGGGATGACCCCGGGTTCTAGTATTATGAGAGAAGGAAAAAAATGTCTCCCTATCCATTTTTTCCACACAATGAATAATTTTGTACACCTCTAACATGTCTCCCCTTACTCATCTCTTTTCTAAGCTAAACAGTCCTAGATGTTGTAAGCTTTCCTTGCAGGAGAGTTGCTTCAGCCCCTTGATCATTTTAGTTGATCTTTTCTGTACTTTTTCCAACTCTACAGTATCCTTTTTTAGGTGCGGTGACCAGAACTGTACACAGTATTCCAAGTATGGTTGCACCATAGATCTTGAGGTAGTGAATGCCATTCAGCTTCATGGAATGACCCTATTGAGTTCTAGAATTATGAGATTTATGGAATTATCCACTTCCTCCACAGCATGCTTCTTCCTATCCACTTTCTCCCCTTATGAATGGACAACGATGGACAACTTCCATCATTAGACTTTTTTTTCTGTCACAGCAAGAATCTGTAAGGACTGCAGGAAGAGCACAAAAGAAATGGAGAGAAGCCCTGCGGGAGAAGTATTGCATGCAGGCTTGTTGGTGGCAATCCACTAAAAATATCAGGAATATTTCAAGTGACATTGGCATTCACAATTAATGTTATGGCTGAGAAAAATCTTTTGGAATGGGTTGGCCATGGTAGCTCAATAGTACAGCAATTGCTTGGCATATCTGAAAGACCGTATAAGCCTGCCTATACCCTGAGATCTTCAGGGGAGGCCCTTCTCTTGGTTCCGCCACCATCTCAGGCATGCCTAGCAGGAACTCGGCAGAGGGCCTTCTTGGGGGCTGCCCTGACACTCTGGAATTCCCTTCCCATGGAGGCTAGATGGCACACTCCTTGGTATGCTTCCGGAGGCAGGCAAAGGTTTTTTGTTCCGGCAGGCCTTTGGGAATAGCCTGGACCTGTGAAAATGCGATGGATTCCACTGTTTATATTGTTAGTTTTAACTTTGATATTTTTAGATAATTTTAATATTATAGCTAATTTAATTATATTTTTAACTTCTGTATATTCCTATTTATGTTTTAATTGTACAAGTTTTAATGTTGTAATGCAGCCTTGAGTCCCAGTATTGGGAAAAGGGCGGAATAGAAAATAATAATAATAATAATGATGATGATGATGATGATGATAATAAATAATCTGTGTCCTAACAGTGGTTTTCCCAGCTAAAGGATGGGGGAAGGTCTATGCTTGCTAGATCCCAGAGAGCTGTTGCCTGTCATTGCCGAAGGATGCTCTGACTCAATACAAGGCCGCTCTTTAGGTAGAGAGGCCCCTCACGCCACTAAGGCCCATAAGAACAAGAGAAGAGGCTTGATGGATCAGACCAAAGGTCCAGCATCCTGTTTCCCACAGTGGCCAACCAGCCCCCAAGCAGGGCATGAAGACCAAAGCCCCCCTCCTGCTGTTGCCCCCCAGCAGCTAGTATTCAGAGGCATGCTGTATCTGAATATGGCAGTTCCACGAGGTTCACTATGGAGGTTCTATATTCAGGCGGAGTGTGCAAGCCCAAGGCTTGCTGTGGCTTGTTCCCATAGTAGGAAACTATGGTTTCCTGTTATGTCTGAGGTGGGTCAAAGGCAAGGTACTGGGTCCACTGCTCAGGTCCAGTGGTGAACTCAAGGCTTGCACTAAGAGAGGAGATTGCACTCTCAAGCTTTTCAGCAGAGTGTGAACGGGCCCTCATCTGCCTACTATAAGCTGTGACTTCGACTGCAGAATCACAAATGTCTGTTTACCGCAAAGCAGCGCAAGAATTGGGTGGTGACTGACTGACAAGTTTGTGGAATTCCATGTAATAAAGAGATTTGGGAAAGACAGACCTGCGAGCTGATATCTTGGTAAAGAAAAGTAGAGTGAAAATCTTTGGCCTTACTCTTCTTTGGAAAGATGTAATTCTTTGCTGTCCAGAATAGGTTTGATGCCTGTGTGTTGTCTTAGGTACTTCAGAGAAAGCTTAAATTGTTGAGATGGAGAGGATTGCAAGGAGAACATTTCTGAGCTGTGGGCTTCAAAGAAGCAGCCAAGGTGTATTATGAGTTCTGATCACTGCCTTTCCCTGAGAAATTCTTCAGAAGCCTGCATGTTAAGACTGTTATCCTCCCCCCCCCCCCCAAAAAGGACAAAGATAATAGTCTGAATATGGAGGGGTGGTGGGGAGAGAGAGAAAGGTAAGGAAATTTGCCCTGCAGTTACAATTCTAATCTAGCTAACTCCTTCTCAAGGGCAGTCAAGCAGCAATCCACAAAGAGCCACTGAGTCAGTGCATAGTGAAAATTATCCCAGCTTAGTCTGTCTGCTTTGAGGCCAAAAGCTAGCTTCTTAAAGATTTAGATTGGTCATGGGTACATGAAGATATTTTCAAGCCATTGTGTCACACCAGCATATAAATAACAGTTACTGTATGGAACCAGGGCATGCTCTAAAAAGAACCACAGAGGAAAGCTGTGAGAAAGTGGACCACAGTAACGTTTGGTGGCAGAATGGCAAGAATATTTGTGCCTTAAGCGTCAAGAAACATTGCATCAGTCAATGGCCTTTAGTTGATTTCCTTGGAAAAGAGGGAAGTGGGGGCAGGGGATCGGTGGGTTGAGTTGATGAGCAAAGTGGGCACACCAAGGATAATGGTTCACTCGACTTGCGGCCTGGCTTCCTGCTGATTTATAGAAATGGCTGTGTCTGAAACCATTTTACAAATGCAGCAACTTAAAGGAGAAACAGTGCCACCTGCGTCTTCCAGATTCCGTAAATGTAACAGGGATAGGTAGATGCAATAAATGGATTGGCCAGTGCAGTTACAACCAACTAAATACATTCCCCCCCCCCCTGCCAGTATTTGCTTGTTATTCATTCATTGTTGAGCCTTAATCTTGTCACTTACAGTACACTTTTCAAAATTATGTTTTCCTTGTAGGTTTGGCGGTAGGGCTGCAACATTTCATTGATTAATGGTTAGATTAATTTTGTTTTCATCAATGCCCCTAACTAATTGGGCAGCAGAGTTATTTTTAAAACAAAAATATTATTTTGAATACCAATACTTATAAAAAGTGAGGACAAGCTGGCACTATCTTAAAAGAGGCATCCCTCTCATACACACAGGAGGGAATGCCTCTTCTAAGGCAGTGCCTGCTATGAGAAATGTGGGAATCATCTAAAACAAAAGAGGATATGATTTGTGCTTTGGAAATATTGATTCTATCCATATGAAAATGAAATTGATTAATACTCAGCCAATTAATTGCCTGATTCTTTCGTACTCCCCGTTTCATAGTTGATCAGCCCTACAAGTTGGCCAACATGCAAATAGGGAGGGTATAAGATAACCAGCTATCTACTTTGCCAGACAAGTGTGGAGGTATAGCATCCTATCCTTGCCATGTTCTACCCGTGGTATGCACCTCTAAATAGATCACTAGGTCTCACATTACATAAGAACATAGGAAGCTGCCTTACACTGATTGGGTTCAGACAACACAATAACCCACTCAGGGGTTGAGCATGGGTTGAGTGTGTGTTGTTGAACCTTGGGTTGTCATTAAACTGTAGGTTGTTGTTGTTGAAACTGTGGGGTATCATTGTCTGAACCCAGCTGCACTAACAAGCCATGGCTTGTTAACCATGAACAACCCATGAAGAGAACCCATGATTTGTTGTTGGATTGTGAACTGTGGGTTGTTCGCCATGATTTGTTATCTCGGCTGGGTTCAGACAACATGATAACCCACATTTCAGCTACAACCCATGGTTCAACAACAACCCACACTCAACCCTTCAGTGTGAGTCATCGTGTTGTCTGAACCCAGTCACTGAGTTAGACCCTTGGTCTATCTCAGGGCTCTCCAACCTTGGGCCCCCAGATGTTGTTGGACTACAGCTCCCAGAATCCCTTGCCATTAGCCATGCTGGCTGGGTATGCTGGGAGCTGTAGGCCAGGCAACATCTGGGGACCCAAGGTTGGAGAGCCCTGGCCTATCTAGTCCAGTATTGTTCACACTGACTGGCAGCCACTCTAGGGTTTCAGGCAAGAGCTTTTCCTGCCCTACCTGGAGATGCTGGGGATTGAGCCAGGGACCTTCTGTGTACAAGGCATGTGCACTACCAATTCAGCTACAATCCTGTCCCACTGTTCTCCAAGCAGTCAGGGGGAAATGGAAAGCAAGATGCTCTATTTCAGGTGTGGGCAGACTCCATGTCTGTAGAATCTACTTCCCCCCCCCCTTTTCTCTACATAGATTCATAGATCATAGAGTTGGAAGGGGCCTACAAGGCCATCGAGTCCAACCCCCTGCTTAATGCAGGAAACTAGAGGAGGGGTCTCCCATCCATGTAATAACCAGGCCTGACCCTGCTTAGCTTTCCACACTCAGACAAGCTGAGCCAGCGTGAGCCACAGGCCTGTTTTTAAACTAGGAGTTTGTGTGTTACCAAGCTGGAGCCAGGTGCAAAACGGTGGCTCAGGCTGGAGCAGAGCCAGCTACCTGCTGCACCCTGTAAGCCATACACTGGGATGAGCAGCACATGGCAGCTTCAAATCTACATCTGAGTTAGTACAGATCTCGGTACTAACAGCCTCATTTAAGGGCAGGGGGGAACCGTTTTCGTTGCTACTGCTGCTGTTACACAACTGGAAAACTTCTGCCGGTCTACTGCAAGACATTCAGTGATGGACCAGGAATCTACCTTCTGCCCACCCCTGCTGACTGTGTTTGATGTTCTCTCAGCTTACCTTCCTGTTCTCTTTTTCCTTCCTCTCCTTTTGCTTTTCCCTCTGAAGCAAGTAGCCTTCGGAATTGCTGCGGCTCAGAATGGGTGGGCTGTCTTCGCTACTCTCCTTGTCGAGCTGCGAGTCGCTCCCCCCCCTCTGTATTATGGGTGGAAACATGCTAGTGAACTGGCTTCCACCAAGGTGATCATCTGCCAGTTGAGAGATTTCTCGGTGATGCCTCTCTGCGGCTTGGATGAGCCGTGTGGCTGGAGAAGGGACTCTGATCAGGTTGTGAGCAGGTGGCTGGGAGGGCCTCAAGAAACAACAGCAAACAAACAAACAAAAAGAAGACAATAAAAAGGCAAATAATTTTTAGACCCACATAGTGGGTCAAAGGAGCAGCCCACATCTTTCTAAAGCGCCCATGTACATAAGTGGTGCTAAACCTATAACAACAAAAGATGTACGCCGGTCCGTTCATCAACTCCATAGTGCCAAGACCATGAAAGCTAGACACCTGAAATTTGGCGTGCATATTAAGGGAACCCTAGGGGGTGTGTACCTTGGGGTTATTTTGTTTTTAAAATTCATCAATTAATTTTAATTAATTTTAAAGTATCCATGTGGTTGAAGCCTGCAGTAAGATCTTCAGCCACTAGGGGCAGACTTCCCTAACCGGCAGCACATAGATTTAGTCTAGGAAAGATATGGGGAAAAAACACTAAACGTGGGCAAAATTGTAACAGAAACATTTGAACGTGTTTTGCATTCACGAAATGATATCTGATTAATGTATCCAAAATCTACCAAAATCAAAGCACGAGAACACCCTCAAATTTGCATTTCAAAATGGTGGCCAAGTGCTAATCTGCAGGTTAAGTGTAATTTCTCCTTAAACTTTTTATTTTTCAGTTTTGTAATGTCCCAGTGACCAATTCTAAAGGTCTAAGAAATATGCAGGCCCAGGGACATGTTATTGCATTTATTATACTGTACATAATAACCATATTATCCATAATAATATGGTTATATATATATATATATATATATATGGTTATATATAGAAAAAAAGATGTGTTTCTGTTTGTCAGCATCATAGTGCCAAGACTGTGAAACATAGACACCTGAAGCTTGGCATGCATACTCAGGGGATCCTAGGGGTGTGCACCTCACAGTTACCGGTATTTGGTTTTTGAAATGCATTAATTAATTTTAATTAATTTAAATGTGTCTGTGTTTTTGAAGCCTGCAGTTACATCTTCAGTCACTAGGTGGCAAATCTCCCTAAAAACAGCATATGGCTCTGGAGTCCATACCGTCTGAAGCCAGGGGAGATTAGTGGGCTGAGGGACAGAGTTATAGGCCTGAGCCCTCCCCTTGCTGTGGGCAGCACCCCCTCAGGGGGCTATGGGGTACACTATGGCAGGGGCAGAACAATATGTCTAACTCTTGACAGCTGATTACATTTCCTTGAAGTCTTCACTGTATCAGACTGAGGGCTATTCCAAACCGTGTAGAGCTGGGTCCATTTGCTAATAAATGAATCATCATCATCATCATCATCATCATCATCATCATCATCAGAGATATACTGCAAGGCATGAAGGCAACAGCCCTCTGTCAGTTGCCCCTTCATCTGTAACCCAGAGTTATATTGTCCCTGTACATGGAGGCTCCACTTAGCTATCAAGGTTAATCATCGATAATAATGGCTGTTGATAGACTTAGGGTGCAATCCTATGCTTGTTTACACAGAAAAAAGTCCTCGAATTCCCAGCATTCCTCAACGAGCCATGCTGGCTGGGGAATGCTGGGAATTGTAGGACTTTTTTTCTGTCTCAACATGCATAGGATTGCACACTTATATTCTATTAATTAGTTGTCTGTCATTTGTTGATGATCACATTTTATGGCCTTTTTACTGTGATTTCATTGCTGTTTTATTTTGCTCATGCCTTCTCTGGGAAGGCAGCACGTATATTTGAGAAATAACATTTTGAACTTTGTTTTTGCTCCTATTTTTGCTCCTGACCTTGCCTTTTGTTATGCTACTTTTATATAATTTTATTGTGCTTTAAAAAAAAACCCACTATTGTTTTTAATTGATTTGATGTTAACCAAATGGGAAAGAAAGTGTGGGATAAAAATAAACAAGCAAACAAACAAATAAATACGTAAGTCCCCCACCTTTTTTTTTTTTTAAGCCAGCTAAAGGAGTGACGGTTGCTGTATCTTTGGCATAATAGAATTCACTTCCACAGGACATTGTAGTATCCTTGCAGCTTTGATGGCTTCCATAAAAAAGGATTAGACAAATTGATGGAATAGGTCTATCAACAGCTATTAGCTAAGTGCAGAGACAGCATAACTCTAAAATATGATTCTATTAGTGGGGGGAGTGCTGAATATGTGGACATGTGAATCAGGATGCAATCCCAAAGCACACTTCCTAGGAGGTAAGCCCCGTTGATCTCAATGGGATTTACTTTTGAGTAAACATGCTTAGAATTGCACTGCAAAACAGTTTTAAATAAAAACAACAACCCTCTGACAATAGATGAGAGATATTGTGAGACAAGTGTATAAATAAAAACATGAGGCACGTTCCAAACACTTTAGTATCTGCCAAGTGCTAGTTATGGACATGATAGGGATGAAATGTGGACTAGCCAGGCTATTTCTGGCATTTTCAGGTACAAATAGAGAGAAAAAGAGCAGGTGCTAAGATATCATTTGGTTTCACCAATTGTCTGCTTCTTTTAATAATATTAATTAAAACTGCATCCTTACCCAGAGTTACCAGAAACATAGCTGCTAGGGATCTTCTTTGTATAAATCTGTCTGGGGTTCCAACACGAAACTTCTCCGTTTACTGGCTGTTGAAGGCCAGCATGGTAAACATATGAAATGCTTTTGTGCCCTAGGAGGTTCCGACGCTTGCCATGTCTGGCGATAGACTGAGGCTCTGAAACAATACACCTATATGAAGATTGGTGGTGGGATCCAGAAGCGTTTTCAGGATTGTGTTGGTAGTTCTTCTTCTCACCAGTACATGGTGAATGAAGTCCTGGAAAGCTTTGGTAAGAACTCAGCGGAAGAGGATTCCCAGCAAAGGATAAATTCATGGAATTTTGCTTGCCATTCTGATGAACAATTTCAGCCGGGTCTGTAGAGAACTGGCTATCCTGACCAGAGCTATTTGCAATGGAAGGACAGAGGGGAGCGACAGATGGATTTGGATATAACCTGTGATGCAATGCACGTCTGCTGTCTGGCTCCACATCAGACGCTTTTCTATAGGAGTTGGAATTGGTATGAGCGTTCTCAAATTCTAACATATTGTGACATCCGGCATGCTGGCTTCTTAGTTCTACTTGGATTCCCAATGGATGCTGGATAGGGCTTCCGCTCATGGAGCTTTCTTTCAGGGACACAGCTTGGCTTGAGTCTGTTCTGCCCATCTCAGTCCTTTTGTATTGGTGAGCCTAAAACGAGCAATCAAATTGATCGTGAAATGCAGACATTAATTTCATATTCATTGGATAAGAATATTTTGAAATTGCTGGCAGGCAACACGGGCTAATACAGAGCAAGGGCCATGTGCTTCCAAAATTTGTGTGCATGCATACACACACACACACACACACACACACACACACCATTGCAGCTATGGTGATCAAAGTCTGGCAAATGTTCTTTATTTCCACCCTGCCCCCAAAGTGTGCATGTTTATTACATCTCTCATTACAGCAGCCTTCTTCAACCTGGTGCCCTCCAGATGTTTGAGGCTCGACTCCCATCATCCCTGATCATTGGCTATGCTAGCTGGGGTTGATGGGAGTTGCAGTCCAACACATCTGGCAGTCACCAGGTTGGGGAAGGCTGCATTACAGGGAGAGTACTTCATGGCTGAGTGGGGATTTGAACCTGGGCCTCCCCAGTCCTTGTCCAACACTCCCAACTGCTTATAACATACTGGCTAAACCTATATAGTTTATTATGCTACCTATCATGGGAAATGTGATATATATGAGAGTCAGTTCATGTGGTGTAATGGAGAGTTTGGGGCTTGGCCCCGGGCGAGCTGCAGTCAGTGACGTTCACTGGGCAATCCACTCTCTCTCAGGTTGTAAGGATAAAATGAGAGAACTGTTGGTGGTGATAAATAAATGGAAATGAAACGGGGGTGGGGGGAATGAATGCAATGGTGAAGACTCATCTAGAACCATGGTCGTGAGCAGGGATGTGGAGAATCTGACTGAAGTTGAGGAAACAGGAATGATTCACAGACTTTGCTGCGACTGAGGTAGGTAGGTAGGTAGGTAGAGTGGAACCCCAACAATTGATGGGGTACAGCTACCTTTGATTTGAAATCTTAAACGAAGTTGGGGTGCTTAAGGATCCATCACTTAAGGATCCAACAAACAAACCCTGAGATTCTGGGGTGCTATGCCTTTAAAAAGTTTGCATCCTAGACGGTCATGAATGCTTATTTTTCTCATGACCTTGGTTGCATTTGATCCAGAGATTAAGGCATCTTCCTTCCATTCTCAAGTCCAAGTACCATGTATGCCAACTTTAACCACTGTGTATACATCCAATGCTACACAAATAGATAGTAATCAGTGTATCACATTTTTTGCATCTAATGGTATAATACAGGTTCTGAACGGGAATGTTTGTGAGATTATCAACTCATCTTAGTTATATACGTCACAAGCAGAAAATGATTACTTTATGAAAAGAAGCAAATTGGATTTTATTTGAACAGAACAAATTAAGTGTGTGCATGGTAAGTGGTCATCTTTTTAAACGTCCAGTGGCTGTTCACTGCCTTCCTTTCAGCACAATGTTTGCAGGCTGAGAACATCTGTTAGGAAAAAACATTTCAATTTCAGAAAAGCCTTATCTTTTTTTTTGCAGCTTCTTGAATCAATCAATTGCACCATACCACATCTTAAAAATAAAACAGGCAGTTACGCATCTATATAGTACAGTATTTCTTAGGAATGCCCCTTCTGCCCTGAACAAACACAGGAGTACATACCTTGAGATAAAGCTAATACAGTGCAGAAAGAATTACTATGTAAAAGTGCCAGTGCCAAAAACAGAGGGTTGGGTTTAGACTTAGTCATGCTTAGAGTAGACCCATTGTAATCAGTGAAGTAGATTAGTCATGACTCACGTCAGTCCCATTTATTTCAATTTATTCTAAGTATGACTAATTCTGAATCCAATCCAGAATCTTGGGGCGTCTTAAAAACTAACACATTTCAAATGGCATAATAATGTCACAACTGTAGGACAACATTTGATTGAATAATCAGACCGATTGTGTGGCGTAGTGGTGAGAGTGTTGGACTGGGACTCAGGAGATCCGGGTTCTAGTCCCTGCTCGGCCATGAAACTCACTGGGTGACTTTGGGCCAGTCACTGACTCTCAGCCTAACCTACTTCACAGGGTTGTTGTGAGGATAAAATGGAGAGGAGGAGGAGGATTCTGTAAGCCGCCTTGGGTTCCTTGCAGGAAAAAAGGCGGGGTATAAATATAATAAATAAATAAATAAATTCCATTGAATTAGTCATGTAGCAGGTTCTTTAAAAACAACAAACCCAAAACACCTATTTTTAATACATCCCCTTGTAAAACTACATATGGTAAGCACCATCTTAAAAGAGGCCTTTCACCATTTTGGTCGCATGGGAGCGAATGCCTCTTTAAAGATGATGCCTTCTATGGCACATGCATGAACCATCTAAAAATAAAGAAAGTAAATGCTTCAGAATTATTCTTTTTGCCTGAATGAAAATTTAATCAACTGATTAATCAACTAAAAGTCATATGATACATTGACCAAGGCTTCTTTAATTTGGTGACAACCCTACAAATTGGTATGGATGTGCAATTCGGCAGAACTTGAGCTCATCAAAGTTCTCCGAATTCCACGTCGAATCTCATTCTGACTTGAGTCCGTATCAGATTGCGAGATTTATTTTTTTCTTTTTGCATGAAAATCCATGCGTATTTCCATGTGTATTTTTCCAAATGTATTCACCAATTGTGTGCATCTTTGAAATGTACGCATTCTTCTCCTGTTGCTTAAAATGCATTTGTGTGCATTTTTTCATATGCATTTTAAAAATGTATACATGCTGTCGAACACATTTCTTTTGGTTTGCGAATCACATTGCAAGTGCAAAAATGTACGGACTTCAACTGCAGATCGTGTCTGAGTCCGTCTTCGGTCCAGAAGGTGTGGACTGGGTAAATCCTGATCAAAAATGAACTGAAATGAATTTCTCACACATCCCTACGAAAATACATTAACTTTTTCATTTACAAATACATCAAGCCAAGTCAAATCAAGGATTGACCTGAACTATCTGGGCACATCCCTTCTCCTACCAGCATTCTGTGTAAATTAATGTGTGATGTGGGCCCTCTATGCAAAGGCTGGTACTGGAGGAGTCCAATTTGCACCATGTTACCCTCCTCCCCACTTTTTTGTTGGGGGAAAATGGCATGATTTGGATCTTGTGTGGGCCTCTTCATGGAGTACCCATATTACACATTACTTTAGGCATGTGGTGGAGGGAAGGTTGTATGCCTGTACCTCCACCGCAGGAAGGATCAGTCAGCTCACTTAGTGTCTGAACTGGGGCTGAGAGTCCTTTCTTGCCATTTCAAAGGACCATCATACCTGAAATAGGTTGCCTTTTTTTTTTTTTTAAGTTAAAGCTTCATCAGCTTTCAGTTAAGGCGTCAGGTGCCACTCCTCATGAGGTGAGACACCGGCTCCCCAGAGGTAATGCACAAAGCCGTTCTCAGTCCATTTAATCTTTGTCTGCCCTGAACTCCTCCATTTCATCCTCCAGACTCACCAGGGCTCCTTTGTTAACCATGCTTGCATTCTCGACAGAGCATATGCACTCAGAGTAACTGCTTAATGGTAGGTATTAAGTCACGTATAGAGCAGAATGTTTTAGTGAAAGCTTTAGCACTGGGAATCTCAGCTCCTGGTGCCAAGATGATAACTTGTTAGCCAGACCTTTTCTCTAGTGATTAATGTTTGTATGTAGAGCGACTCTTATGTAACAGTCCTATAGTCTCAGCATGATGCAGAGCCAAGCAGTGACCCAGTCACCACTTCCTTGCTTGGATGAATCAAGTGGTATTGTAGAAATATATATATTTAAATCACTTTTCAGGCAAAAAAACCTCTTATCATTTTACTGTCACACCATAGCATTCTTCTTTAGTCTGTCTCCTAAGGGGTGGACAGCTGGAAACTCAACACAATCTTCTCAAGAGACTCTACCCTGGCCGCAAGCACAACATCTGACTCAAAAAGGGAGGAACGGAAGTTCTTAAAGTTCAGAGGCTCAGCAGTACATAGACAGAACTGAAGCACATAGTTACAAGGAATTAATTTTGCTATCTTGCTCTATCCTCTGAGGCTGGTTTGAATCCTGCATTTCAGGTGTTATGATTTTATACTTCACGTAGCAGTTCTCTTTTGTTGTAAGTCACCGCAAAAACATTAGTTAGTGGGAGACATATAAACATGGTTAAGGGTGCAATCCAGTGAGGCTGCCCGCAAGGTTACCAGGGTGTGGATTACTGACGCCAGACCAGATGTACTTCACTTGATGACTTTACAGGTATGACCCTTTCAGATGTTCCCATAATATCCTCTGTGCATACAGTGGTACATGGAAGGGCTCTCTACAGATATTTTGAATGTGTGCAGGTTGGGGGCAAAGCCTCCCATCACAATCCCATTTGCCTCTCTTATGCGTGTTCATTAGAATGTCTGAAAGGGGCTTTTACAGTGCAACCCTATATATGTTTACTCAGAAGTAAATCCCACTGAGTTAAATGGGGCTTACTCCCAGGTAAGTGGGCATCACATCACATTGCAGCCTTCGTTTGTGAACTGAGCCAGTTGGAAAGTATTGCACTTGAGGTGATATGAAGGTTGCATCTATGCTGGTGTTATATCTCCGATGGCTCCTTCAAACATGCACGTATTTGCTAAAAGAACTACACTAGGCTGCCAATAAGCTACCGGGCCAAGTTTAAGGTGTTGTTGTTAACATTTTTATTTATTTATTTATTTTTATTTATTACATTTATATCCATTTATATTGGAGTATAAGGCTATCAATGGCTACTAGTCCTGATTGGCTATAAGCTACCTCCGGTATCGGAGGCAGTATGCCTATGTACACCAGTGCTGGGGAACATGGGCGGGAGGGTGCCGTTGCACTCATGTCCTGCTTGTGGGATCCTGTGGGCAGCTGGCTGGCCACTGTATGAACAGAATGCTGGACTAGATGGATCCTTAGTCTGATCCAGCATGGCTCTTCTTATGTTCTTATCCCACCTTTCCTCTATCATGGAACTCAAGGTGGCCACATGCTGTTCCCAGGTGGTCTCCCCTCCAAGCACTAACCAGACCCAGACCTGCCTCACGTACCTTTAGACTATACCCTGGGAACATATAAAGCCCTAAACAACTTGAGACCAGGTTACCTTCGGGATCACTTCATCCCTTCTGTCCCTGCCCAATCTTTGTGGTCCGAGGAAGCACTCCTGGGGGTGTCACATGCTCATGAGGTTTGCCTCAGGAGCATTTGCAGTAGAGTGCGCTGAGCACCCACCTTCCGAATCGCACTGTCCACTGTCATTAGACAGGCCCCCCCACAGTTCTGTCGTTGAGGCGTCTGTCGTTGAGGCGTCTCCTCAAGACCCATCTCTTCACACAGGTTTCCCCAGTGGTCTGCAGAGCATGCCGTTTTACTGCCGATGAGTATTTTTTATTATTGTGTAGCGTATTGCGATATTTTATTGTTATTTTGATGGTATGATACTGTACATTTACCGCTTTGAAATTGTGTGGAAAGCGGTATATAAATCTGATAAATAAATAAATAAATAAATAATACGTCCCCTCCTGATGTTGCAATCACCAAAGCGAGGAACATGTCTGTGTGAACCAGCCCTGTCTCTCACCTTTGCAGGCAAAATCTTTTTTCTTCTACAACCCCGAATAAAGAATTGTTTTACTGCTCATTTCCCCTTGGTGGAAAATAACTTACTGATGATACAAGAGATAGGACACTCATCATTTATTTCTCTCACTGTGAGATGGTTTGTGCTGCAATCGGTTTATCTTCAGCACAAGTTGACTGTTCCTTTAAGTATTCTCCTAATTATTTTTCTCTTGCAAATCCTTTCTCCATTTTTCAGTTGTAGGCATTATAGCTGAAATCTTCTTTTATTCTAATAACGTGAGACGAAATGAGTCCTTTAAGCTGTATATTGTTCCAAATCCTTTTTTTTTTTTTGCATTACACTCTGAAAAAGAAGCTACATTCATTACAGTTGCCTCTGCCTCACATTTATGTTTTGCCTGAACTATAGTTGTACAGTAATTAAAGTATTTAGGTCCAGATTAATAAGGAAGCTTGGTACAGTGTGGCATCCTTCCCAGAGGCTGTCCAGTTGATGACAGGTACAGGCATTTTGCCTTCCGTCTTGGCCATCATCACAAAGACTGATCTCTTCCGGCAGGTCTATCCGGTGGAATTTTAGGATGCCTTTAAGATGTTTTAAAGATGTTTTAAAGATGTTTTTAAGATGTTTTTAAGATGTTTTAATAGTATGTGTTGTGTTTGATTAGTTTATGTATTTTATATTTTCTGCTGTTCCCCGCCTCGATCTAGATGGAGAGGCGGGTAAGAAATACAATAATAATAATAATAATAATAATTATTATTATTATTATTAACTTGTGAACTGTACTCTGGTACAGAAACAGAATAATAATAATAATAATAATAATAATAATAATAATAATAGTAGTAGTAGTAGTAGTAGTAGTAGTTGTTGTTGTTGTTGTTGTTGTTGTTGTTATTATTATTATTCTGTTTCTGTACCAGAGTACAGTTCACAAGTTACCGTAAGCCAATGTATGCAACTCTGCCAAATTTGTATCATGTATTCCAACTGCACAATGCATGCCCCAGTTCCAATACTCACCTGGCTGATCTTTTCATGCTGGTGCAGTTTTAAAAAAATCCACCCCACACAAACCAATAACACTATACTGTTCTTGCTGGGAAATATCTATTTCCACAGGGGAAATTAGGAACCAAAGGTTGACTGTTACAACTGAAAGAGTGCCTATGATTGAAAAACGCCTATGTGTTTTTTTCTAGGATGGGCAAATGTGTCAGTTTCACTTTCTCCTGCATTGGAATTTTTTCAATCTCAGGTTCTTTCTTCTCCTTTATATGAAGAACTTTGCAAATTTTTGGAAATTTCTTATAAAAAATGAACTGAAACAAAATTCTCACCTATCTGCACCAGCCAAATTCAATAGGTACAGCTATCCTCAGCATGGAGAAAACCTGCCACATAGCTGTTAAAGATGAGGAGCCTGTCAGAAAAAAGAGGTGGCAACCCTAATTAAGCACTAACATGGTTGAATGTGCAGGGAACCAAACACAGACTTTTAAGAGCAAAACACTCAAAGCCCCGGGCCTGGAGAGGCAAATTTGTCAGCTTCAATTTCTCCCACATTCAATTTTTTTAAAATCTCACGTTCTTTTTGTCCTGAATATGGTGCACTTTGCAAATCTTGGTAAATTCTTATCAAAATCAAACGGAAACAAAATTCTCACCCATCCCTAAATTGGTGCTTCTAACACATGGACTTCATCCTCCACTAAGGGTGCAATTCTATGGCCTCCCAACATTGTCTTGGGGGGGCATAGGATTATTTGGAGTTCCAGCTCCGAGGTCCTCTGACTGTGGATCTGGGACTCTGAATGCAGAGCCCCCACCCCGCCCTCCTTGCAGCCGGAGCAGAAAGAACTACATTGGCTGCATCTTCGAGGTTGGAAATTGACCTCGGAGAGGGCTAAAGGGGTGTGCCAGGGGGGCGGGGAGGGGAGGAGGCTGGGACCATATCCAAATGATGCCCCAGGCAGCCTCCTTCCCTCCCCCTCTGCAGGGTTTCATCTAGATGGCCAATAATGGTCCGTCTAGATGAAATACAGGGCGCAAGGTGCGGGGCGGCGGAAATCGGCGGCGCTACACCTCACATTGGTTGCGCATAAGCCTCCATGTTCAGAGGTTTATGTGCATCAAGGGTGGATGGCACAGGATTGTGCCCTCCATAAAATTTTAATCTATTGGGCACTACGCTGGGCATGCAGCCTCAGAAACTGTGACCTAAATGCCGCTTCTCCTCCAGCGTGGGGATAGTGCTCTCCTTAGCCTTATCTCCTTAAATGAGATCCTGCTTTGGGTACAAATACTAATGTGCCAAAAATGTGTCGTCTGTGGCTTATAACGGTCCACAGAGAAATGATGGTGTAGCCATTGGTAGCCTGACTGCCCCCATTTCAGTTCAGTTTATTGCTTAATAGCCACCCAGGCCTTTGCACATATGTAAATCAGACTAAAAACACAAAGCAAGAATGATACAGTGTCAACACACACAAAATCAGGCATCATGATCATGATCATGATCATGATCATCATCATCGGAAAATAAGTAACAATTTAACAAACTGTCAACAGATTGTATACTAAAAATTATTAAATTAGCAAAAATAACTCAATGGTCTACATTATCATCTGTTGAGATAAAAACAACAACTTCCTCCTCCCTAGAGCCAATTTAACAAATTTAGCAGTGTGGTATGTCACAAATCTGTCCCAGCCAATAAAAATACAATTTTGTTTAAAGAGGAGTTATCTCTAATACTAGCTGTAATGTGATCAAGGTATCAAGTCCTCAGATTTCCATACAATGGGCATTCCAAAAGAAAGTGAAACAGATTCTCTAACTTCTGGCATCCAAACTGGACAACGTATATTCACCCCAAGTGGGCCACTGTGGCAGACTTAACCTCCATTAACTGCAGGGTGTTTAATCTGCATTTCATAGATTTCATAGAGTTGGAAGGAGCCTACAAGGCTACCGAGTCCAACTCCCTGCTCAATGCAGGAAACTAGAGGAGGGGTCTCCCATCCAAGTAATAACCAGCCCTGACTTGTCATCTAAAACCACGAGGGCAGATAAGAGATAGATATGGAGCAATTTCTTGGGAAGGGCTATAAAATTTTTATACAGCATGCCTGAACAACATTTGGCAACTATGGTCATCTGTGGCTTATAACGGCCCGGCTCGAAAAGCAATGCTGGTGTAGCCCTGCCTCGGTAGCCTGACCCCATTTGCTTTCCCCACTCTGAGGAGCCAATTTACGGCTGGAAATACAGGAGGCAGCCCATCAAACCAAGTGAAATTCAGAATCATAACTTTCAGGGCTCTTTGGCTCATGTAATGAATCCTTCCGTTGAGTCACTAATTCAGGGCTCTCCAACCTTGGGTCCCCAGATGTTGCTGGCCTACAGCTCCCAGCATACCCAGCCAGCATGGCTAATGGCAAGGGATTCTGGGAGCTGTAGTCCAGCGACATCTGGGGACCCAAGGTTGGGGAGCCCTGCACTAATTAATGTGACTAAGTACTAATTAATGACTGAGTCTATCAGCCCTCATAGCACTTTAGGGCAGTTCAGAAATATTAAGAAGCCACCCTAGAGTTCGGCTTTTCCGGAACAAATGGAGACGGATTTTTCACTGGAAAAAATGTTTTTGGTAGCGCCGCACACAGCTAGCACTCCTGGCAGGTGTAGCATACTTCTGCATTATCTCTTTGAAAGAGGAACTGGACACAACTTCGACCTGCTCTTTTTTCCTTCTTTTTTTGGTGGCGGTGGTGGGGGCGAACTGTTCTATTAATGCCAATCAAATTGAGAAAATGATCAAATGAAATTGCATTTTGAGCATCATAAGCTGTGTAATGTCTATTCTGTTAAATTGAGGCCCGTAATTGCTTCTCTGTTGAAAAGACACAACAAAGACAGCAATCATGACATGTCATTATCCCAGACTAGGAAACCGGCCTTTGCAGGGAGGACTTCAAAGGCTTGTGGTTCTCGAATTGCATTTGGCTGCTATTGTTGAAGCGCAGGCAATCTTGATTAGGTGTTTACACGGAGGTAAGGCACAGTGCACAGGGAGTCTGAGTGCCTTGGTCTAGAGCCATTAAAAAATTGTACATTATGTTCCTCGCTTTGAAGTAAGGGGTTTGTAGGGAGGAAAGCAACTCATAGCGAGTACAGCTGAGCTAGATAGGGCCAGCTACTTCCCTCTCTCTCAAAGAAACTCATCATCAGGTTCTTAGAGAATCAGGCAGTACTGCAAAAGAAGTTGATGCTTTAGAAAATACAATGTGAATTAGGGAAACATTCACTTCAGCCCAGGTTTGTACAGCCCAGCGCAGGTGTATGTACACATTTAATCACAGCAGGAGCAGCAACAATAATAGTAATTACCATTTATATAGCCCTTTCCCTAAATGTTCAAAAATACCTGATCTAGTCAGGGCTGCTTTGTACATTACATTCTTTTAAGTGTGCACTTTTTAAGCACTCTAACTCAGGGCCAAACTAGATGTGGTTAATGCTGTGTGTATCTGTGTGTATCTTTTTTTTCCAGTGTAAAGGGTAGCAGTGTAAAGGCTGGGAGACCTGATCAAGACTGGGCCTACAGTGTGTGTGGAGGAGGCTTGCTGTTTATTTATTTTTTATTTACTATATTTATACTCCACCTTTTTTCCTATGGGGAACCCATGGCGGCTTACATAATCCTCTTCCTCTGCATTTTATCCTCATAATAACCCTGTGAGGTAGGTTGTCATGAGAGTCAGTGACTGGCCCAAAACCACCCAGTGAGCTTCATGGCTGAGTGGGGACTAGAACCCGGATCTCCCGAGTCCCAGTCCAACACTCTAACCCAGTGTTCTCCAACCTTGGGTCCCCAGATGTTTTTGGCCTACAGCTCCCAGCATGCCCCAGCCAGTGTACCTGGCTGGGGCATGCTGGGAGTTGTAGGCCAAAAACATCTGGGGACCCAAGGTTGGAGAACACTGCCCTAACCGCTACGCCACACTGGCTCTCCCATTTCTCTAACCAATTGGCTGCTAACCCATTTCTCCCATGCCACGGTACCAACACCAACCCACCCTAGAAGCTGTTATTTAGCGCAGGAAGGAAGTACCCATTAATGTTACTGGTAGCTTCCCTCCCATGCCAAACAGCAGCTGGGGAGGGCATGTCAGGTTTGTGGTGTGGAAGAAAGTGGTTCCCCCCTCCAGATGCCACAGTCATGATCCAGACTGGGGGCCACAGCAGCTGTTATAGACTTATTGATTGTATTTTTAATCCACCCAATAACCAATGTTCTCCAGGCAGATTACGAATGGTTAAAATAATACAATACAAATGGTTAAAATGATACAATACAAAATAACAAACGGTCATAAAATCCACAAACCAAGTTCCTAAAATGCAGGTGAGAAAAAAAAAAGGTCTTTCCTGGCACTGAAAAGATAACAGGGAAGCCTCCTTAGGGAGGGCATTCCACAAATAGGGTGCCACCCGCTTAGGAACACTGGAAGCTGCCTTATACTGAGTCAGACCCTTGGTCCAGTCCATCTAGTCCAATATTGTTGATGCTGACCGGCAGCCACTCTCCAGGGTTTCAGGCAGGGGTCCTTCCTAGCCAGACCTGACCTGGAGAAGCCGGAGATTGAACCGTAGACCTTTTGCATGCAAAGCAGGTTCTCAACCACTTAGCCACAGCCCCACCCCACGACCCTTAACCTCTTTCTGTGGGGTCACCCAGAGGAGAGCTTCCAAAGATGACCTAAGGGTACATATATTTTTACTTTTTATGTAAAAAAGAAGAAAAAATAGATACACATGGCGTTCAACATGTGACGTTAAATCATGTGTTGCCTGGCCCTCACCTCAGAGCCAAAGCTGTCTGTAGCTCCTGAGACGAAGGTGCCCTTGGTCACAATCTTGGGATTGTTGCCATGAAACGTAGGGAAAGGCCCAAGCAAAAGCCACATAGGATCGGTCAGCACTGCTCCCATGTTAGAGACAGGAGAAAAATAAGGCTGAAAAGAGAGTGGCTTGCCCAAAGCAACTGTGTAGCTCAGACGTGGAGCTGAGCTTTTTATTCATGACATTTTAGATCACGTTCATACATAATGCCAAACCCTGACTTAGCATTATGGGAAGGAGCCCTTTGCTCATGTACTGCCCTCTGCCTCTACTTCCTCCTCTTGCGTGCTCTGCTTCAATTCTGGAGTGTTCCAATTATAAATCGAACTATAGTTCAGTTTACCATCTGAACTGGTAAACAACGGTTTGTACACTTGCCCTCGAAACCAGGATTGGGAACTTGGGCTTTCTAGAAACAGGGCTGAAATGAGGGATATGAGAGCCAGTGTGGCGTAGTGGTTAGAGTATTGAGGGATATGAGAGCCAGTGTGGCGTAGTGGTTAGAGTATTGAACTGGGACTCCAGAGATCCGGGTTCTAGTCCCCACTCGGCCATGAAACTCACTGGGTGACTTTGGGCCAGTCACTTGACTCTCAGCCTAACCTACCTCACAGGGTTGTTGTGAGGATAAAATGGAGAGGAGGAGGAGGATTATGTAAGCCACCTTGGGTTCCTTTCAGGAAAAAAGGCGGAATATAAATGTAATAAATAAATAAATATACATTGTAAAAAGAAATGAACCATGGCTTGAAGATGATTTGCAAACCTGGCTTTGCCAGTTTACATTGGGTGGGTTCGCACCAGGGATGGGGACTCGGACTCGAGGACTCGACTCATGAGTCGGACTGAGTCCCCCCTCTGACTCGACTCAGACTCGAGTCCCAATATTTTTAATGGGACTCGAGACTCGACTCGGGACTCGAGACCAAGGACTCGTCAACATCCCTGGGCTGTTGACGAGTCTTCTGGCTGTGCCAGAAGGAGCGCGATCACCGGTGAAGAGCGCATGGAAGCGAGGCGCGCCGCTGCTCAGCCACTATGGACAGCTACCAGGAGCGCAGCCCCAACGATGTGTTGAGATTTATTTTGATTGATGTGTTGTTGTGGGGGGTTTGGGTTAGGGTCAGACATTTTGGGTTTGGCTGCCTCTGCCTGCCTGTTTAGGGTTCCCTGCCTCCTCTGCCTGCCTGGTTATTTTGGGTTTGTCTGCCTGGTCTGTTCTTGCCAAAATCAGTTGCAGAGTTTTGAAATAAAAAGGCACACTTGTGCCTAGAATTTATTTAAGCCACACATCTGAAGTAGCCTTATTTTGTTGGGGGGAAACCCCATTGATTTTAATAGGGACTTGTGGAGTCAGTTTTGGGAGTGACTCAGGACTTGTGACTCGTGAGTCACCATTTTGGACCAAGGACTCGGACTCGGACTCGAGACTCGGGTCCAAAGACTCGTGACTCGACTCGTGACTCGAGACCAAGGACTCTTCAACATCCCTGGTTCGCACGTCACTCTGACATTGGGTGGCGTGAGAACCCACCCAATGTAAACTGGGTAGTGTGCGAACCCACCCAATGTAAACTGGCAATAAGCCATGGTGGATTGATTGTTTTGAGAACAACCCATGGTGCGCCTGACAAACGACTAGGCCCACCATGGGCTGACAAACAACTGGTCCACCATGGGCTGTTCTCCCCTCCTCCCCTTCGGTCTTCCAGCCAGTATCTCAGGGGACACTGTGGCAGGATTGACTTGTCCCGGTCCCCGTCCCCCCCCCCCGCGATCACGAGTCATTTTTTGGCTTACTGTGGTTCCCCCCCTTTAACTCCCCCCACCCTTTCAGCGATTGCCTTTCGCGGTTGCCTTTAAAATTATTTAAAAGAACAACTCAGTACCAATTAAGGAAATATTTTACTATGCCAAGGTTTAACTTCCACAAGCTAAGAAATAACTTTAACAAATGAAACGTACGCAATGTTGTTCAACTGATTACTATATCTAGATGGAAATATTCAAAGAAAGCTGGTACTCAGTAATTTATTCCCCCCCCCCCCCGATTTATAATCATTCCACAATATCAATTATTTAATTCTGGGTGCTTTTCTGTGCATTAGCTCAGTATAGCATTTCGTTGCTATAAATCAGACTATACCAGTCAGTAGAACATTAGAGCAGTATTATTAACTCAGGAGGATTCATCCTAGTCTTGGATTAAAACATTTGGAAGTGCTTAAACCAAGAGCTATCAAAAACATAATAATTATGATTATGATTATGATGATTAAACTTATACAGCAGTTTAAGTTTTCTAGGTGCTGTAGAAAGATTTAGAAACATGATAGATTGTAAGCCTGCAGGCAGGGACTAATAGACACAAATGGAAAGGAAAAAGGGGAGGGGAGGGAAGAGGAAAACAAGAAAATCCGGGCACTAATTCTTCTTAAGTATAATGGCTACAGCTACAATCCTATGCACACTTACCTAGGAGTAAGTCTTACTGAACTCAGTGGAACTTACTTCCAAGTAAATATGTATAGGAATGGGTCCCCGTGTTTGACTCTAGTCTGTGCCATTAATTCATTAGGTGGTTTCAGGAAATTAACTTTCTCTCTCTCAGCCTCAGATTTTCCCATCTGTAAAATGGCAATGTTAATGCTGACCTACTCTGCAAGATTGTTGTAAGGAGTACGATAACATATGTAAAGCACTTTTAACACTGTGGTGCGCCTGCACTAATGCTTAGAATTGCAATTATTTTCCACCAATACAGAGTATTAAACTACATTCTGTTTCATTCATATATAATCTAGAGAAGATTCAAATGTACAGCTATTATTTATTTCAGAGATTTATGTCCCATCTTTGACTTTAAAAGCCCTCAAGGTGGCTTACAAACATATTCATTTAGAACAGTAAAAACCATCAATAAAAAGAACGAAACTATGTAATATCTCATAGTTATTTTACTGCTCAGAAGCAGTGCACCGTAATTTAGGGCGTTCTTGTTTTGTTATGGTTTCCCCCTCATTAAATCCAAGCTGAAGTTCCATCTCAGCATCAGTTTAACCAGTGCTTTTTTTCTGGAGAAAAGGGTACCGGAACTCTTGGATTACATTTCCTCAGGAGTAGATGGCGATTAAATTGTAATGCAATTACCGTAATAGAAGAAAAGGTGCTGGAACTCAGTTCCGGTGAGTTCCACCTGAAAAAAAGCCCTGAGTTTAACCCTGGCTAGCCAGCCCTGTGTAAAAAAGGAGCATGCAAGGGGCACACAACTGAGGGGGAAATATTTGGACTGTGGTTCTCAAAATGCAGACCCCTTACTCAGCACTGGTTAGGCCTCATCTTGAGTACTGCGTCCAGTTCTGGGCACCACACTTTAAGAAGGACATAGACAAACTGGAGAGGGTTCAGAGGAGGGCAACAAGGATGATAAAGGGACTGGAAACAAGGCCCTATGAGGAGGGACTGAAAGAACTGGGCATGTTTAGCCTTCAGAAGAGGAGACTGAGGGGAGATATGATCGCACTCTTCCAGTACTTGAAGGGATGTCACACAGAGGAGGGCCAGGATCTCTTCTCTATCATCCCAGTTTGCAGGACACGGAATAATGGGCTCAAGTTACAGGAACCTAGATTCCACCTAAACATCAGGAAAAATTTCCTGACTGTCAGAGCAATAAGACAATGGAATCAACTACTTAGGGAGGTGGTGGGCTCTCCCACTCTGGAGGCATTCAAGGTGCAGCTGGACAGACATCTGTCAGGGATGCTTTGCCCTGGATTCCTGCATTGAGCAGGGGTTGGACTCGATGGCCTTGTAGGCCCCTTCCAACTCTACTTTTCTATGATTCTATTATGGAAGATCACTGTACACTTGAAATGTGCAGGGTAATTACTAAGGCTGCAGTTTTAAATACATTGGGTTGGTTCCAGATTAAGTCATGCTGAGACGCAATAAAATCACTGGGGTGTAAGTTACTCCTGACTAGCTTAAGTCCCACTGATTTCAACAGGTCTACTCTAAGTATGAATGAAACTGGAACAAATCCATTGAACTCAGAGGGACTTACTTCTGAGTAGACATGCACATGATTGCATTGCAAGTTTTCTCCTTAGCGATGCTCATACCTCCACTCTACTCTCAAAACAGTAGTTTACACCAGAAGTAAAGTAACCCACTTTGGTAATTTGTGCATACTATCACAATGGGGTTGTAAATGGAGTTTATTATTAGCCATTTATTAGTGTCCCGTTCTACGGTTTTTGAGGGTCACCGGGGAAGTTGGTAGCACAATCAAGGCAAGGACAAAGTAGGACCTTGGCTTGGATACCTCCAAGTTGGTCCTGCTGGCTGGAACTCTCTCCTACTAACTAGGACAATAGGAGGAGGACTTCTAAGCAGGGAGCTAAAACCAACCAAAGCCTTATGTAGGCCGACAAGACCTGTAGTGTGGTCAGCTCTGCCCATCCTGGAGAAGCTGAATGGATTATTAAAGGGCCCTTGACTGACTTTGGCCAGAGCATGATGGCAGGGCTGTGTCCTCTGGCCAAGAGGGCCCCAAATAAGGCATTGACTGTGTTACCCCCAAGCAAGTAACCTGTGCCTCATCCTCCTCAGAATCCTTGGCTGCACAGTGGAAGGGCCGAGGGTCATGACAATCAGACATGTTTATTATTAGTCATCCTTCATAGGTAAACAGAACCTCCATGGCCAGAAGTAGAACACCGCTGGGACAGGTACGGCCGGGAGACTAACAGGTGAGGCTTGTGTGACCTCATACATGTTCCTGTATTGGATGGACCTTTGGCCTGAACCAGAAGGGCTCTTCTTATGTTCTTACGAGTTGGCACTACAGACAGTACTGCTGAACTGAACTACCCACTGCTAGAGAACATGGGCACAAAGGCAGCTTGTCCCCTCCTGCAGCCCCCGCCCCTGTGCAGCCCCTTAAAGTAGATGTTGCTTAAGGTAGGAAAAAGAAGCAATGCATGACCCCGTGGTACGTCACATATATTCAAAATTCTGCAGTGGTAAATGAGGAAAATCATATCAACGCATCTTTATCCAGCTTCAATAAAAGCTGAGCAATATCTGTCACCAGATTTAATTCCAGATGCAAAGCCTCCATGGCCAGGGGAAGAAATGGTCTGGACTCCCAAGTACCGTTAAAGCATTCTGCCGGTGCCCCCTAGTGTGCATAGGGGTTCATATCAAGCTTTGGCTATTAGACCGGTACAATGTACAGCATATTTTAAGAAAAAAAAATACTTTTCCAAATTAGAGATGATCAATTAACCACAATCTAGACAAAACAAAACCCTTTCCACCTTCCAGTTACGAAGTTAATGCAAGCTTATATATGAAAATGTGTAAAAATTATAGTCTCCCACATGATTAACACTGTGCAGGCAAATGTGCCCTTTAGGCTGTAATCCTATAAACACTTAATTGGAGGTAAGTCCCATTGAACTCAATGGGACTTACTTCTGAGTAGAAATGTACAGGATTACACAACTATTATTGTAAAAATAGAGACTACACAAGAGTATCCCCTTTTTCTAGTTTCTTGGCCATTAAAATCCTTACCTTGCTGCCTGCTTGTGCATTGCCTGTTAGGATTCTGGGCTGATTAATCCCTTGTCTCTTTACTAGCATGGCCAGATGCAAAAGAGGACAGGGCTCCTGCACCTTTAATTGTTGTGTATAATTAAAGGTACAAGAGCCCTGTCACCTGGGCATTTGACCACCCCAAGAGCAATAGAAAAATGGTGTTGTTCTCCACCCCATCTGCTGTTCCTGTACAAGTTGTGCTAAGAGAACACTGATAAGACTGTCCCAGGTTCCATAGCTGCCTAACAGTTAGCACATCTCTGCATGTGTGAAGTTGTGATTTATGGAAATCAACAGGGAGAAAAAAAGCACTGCCAAATACTCCAGCGCTTGCCAAGGCATGCAGAGTAGGGAGGAGGAAAGAGTCACCTTGCAAGTTATTAAGATCAAACCACAGATATGTGGGCACCAACCCAGAAGACATGTGTGTGACCTTCTAAACTCCAGTAGTCCTTGCTAACACTTTAGAACGAGAGCTAGCATATTGTAACAGCTGTGAGCCAGGTGGGGTCAAAACTAAGTGGCAAAAGGTTGCAGGTTCAAACCTTGGCATCCTCCAGTTAGAAGGATCTCAAATAGCAGGGCTGGGAAACATCCGAAGCCTGAGAAATGGGTGAGCTGCTGCTGATCAGATACTGTGCAATACTGTACAGAGTGGTCAATACGGTGCTAGATGGACCAGTAGCCTGACCAAGTATAAAGTAGCTTCATAGTCTCTGCTACAAATACCCCTTCGACCATGAACCTGCTGGCCTTGAGCAAGCTGCCATCAATCATCTCCAGCCCTGCATCGTATGGAAAGAACAATATCAGCTTATTTTACCTGCTGTAGCAAAAGGAACTGATCCACATGTACTACATGGTAGAGTGGGATGCATGACTTCAGAGAACTGATGGGATGCATGCTTTGAATGTTCCCCCATGTAAAAAATAAAACAACGCCCCCTTGCAAATTAAAAACAACAACTGAGCAAGAAACGTATAACCCTTGACAAGCTAGTTTTCTATTTGCAGCGAGTTTTCTTTTAAACAGAGGGAAGCAGTTTAAAGTGGTGCCATCCATTCTACTACCACAGGAATTCTGCCACCTCATTCTGCTGCACTTGTAGATCCTGAGATCTCATAGTTATGCACACACTAAGGCTGCAGTGCTAAACATACTTACCTGGGAGTAAGCTCCATTCAACACAGTGGTACTGATATCCAAATAGACATGCATAGGATTGCAGTGTAAAGGGCTAATAAATGCTAAGAATTATTATTACATATTCCGAGACAATTCACCTACCTGCCCTTGAGAGTCTTCCCTTTCCGTTTTACCATGGAGCTGTAAATAAGTATTGTTCTGTTGGGTCGCTAATCCCAAAGTGAGCTTGTTCTTTTCTATGAAGTCTTTTTCGGGTCTCTGTTTAAATTCTTTAACTGGAGAAGAAGAGCTGTCACTGTGTGTACTAGAACTGTTGTCGTAATGGCAAACAATTTCTAATTCCCCTTGTTCATTAGATAGTCTGTAAAGTCCACTGCTGACCCTTGCAGGTTGGTTGCAACAAGAGTTCAAGAACTCTCCATCAAATACAGGTGGCATATTTTGTGGTCTTTCCTGTAGTTGACAATTCCTGCATATGAACCTGAACTGGGAAGGACTGCAGGACAAATTGTGGGAGAGGATGGGCGAGCTTTCGTCGTCTTCCTGGTGCGGTTCATCTAATTCAATAAATCCCACTTCCTTTTTATTATTCTTCCAGTTGGGATTGTATCTCAACTCAGAGTACCTGTCCACAATTTCTTCTTGGGTACTACCAAGAAAAAAACAAAAAGGAAAACTTTGAACCAAGAGAAACATTATTTTTAAAGGCTACTCGTTTTAAAATCCCAGCCACAGGCCCATTTTAACTGAGACTAATTCAAACAGACGCAAGGAATCTACCAACTAGTGCTTACAAAGGTCGGTATAATGGCTATGTTTTATTTGTGCCAAATAGAAAGCACCACCATCGTTAAGCAGTCATTACATCAGGAGTCCCCAACACAGCGCCCGCACAGCTCTTCACTCCCTGCCCCCTTCAAAAAATTTTTTATACAAAATTGGAACATGTTAGAGTGCCAGGTTCTCCTTCTTTCTTCCTGAACCTGCCACTGATCAGCTGTTCAATGGGCAGGAAGAGAAAGCAAGGCAAAGGGGTAGAGGAGGGAGAAACAGAGAGATAAAGAGGTGGGGAGGAGAGAAATAGCGAGGCTAGAGGCTGGGAGTGGAGAGAAACAGCAAGATAAAGGGGTGAGTGGGAGAGAAAGTGCGAGGCTAGGAAGGGAGAGAAAGAAGGCGGCTAAGGATGAGGAAGGGAGAGAAATTGTGAGGAAAGGGGTTGGCGGACAGAAATAACAAGGCTAGCGGCTGGGTGTGGAAAGAGAGTGAGACAGAGCAAAGGGGAAAGGTTTGTGTGAACAGAAGAAGATTGGGTGGGCCAGGAAGCAACTCTTTCCATTTATCCCTCTCTCCCAGCCTTGCTATTTATCTACCCCTCACCTCCACCTCGAGTAGCCAGGGCCCCATGGCAGCCATTATGTGACTGGCTACATCACCCATGGGAGCCATTTTGTGGTGGTGCCCACAGCAGTTTCCTGAATTCCCAAATGTGCCCACAGCTACAAAAAGGTTGGGACCCCTGCATTACATGGTTGGCACTAACAGGTCACACATTGTAAGACCCTGAGGTGGTGTCTAAAACTATGGCTTTTAGCAGCCAGTCTCCAGCACCTTACCTTCTGCACCAGCAGCACTCATGGGACCCAGGAGGTCAGGCAGACTAGGCCTCTGTCCTGAACAACGGAGGAAGACAGTGCCACCTCCAGGTTTTTGAGGACCCTTCGGCAAAACCTCCCTCCCTGAGTCTATCTTCTCACTGCCATTGTCACCAGCTGCTCTTGCTCCTCTAGCCTGTGGCTCACACTGGCTCAGCTTGTCTGAGTGTGGAAAGCTAAGCAGGGTCAGGCCTGGTTATTACTTGGATGGGAGACCCCCTCCTCTAGTTTCCTGCATTAAGCAGGGGGTTGGACTCAATGGCCTTGTAGGTCCCTTCCAACTCTATGATCCTATCCTCTTTCTCATCATCACTACCACTTGCTTGCTTGACAAGCAGAAAGAGACAATGAGCAAGCAGGCAGTGGCATCTCCTGCTCCTCCTTCTCACCACCACCATTGTCTGGGTCAGAGCGAGAGGCAGGTGAACAAGTGGGTTGCAATGGTGAAGTGGAGGAGCAAATCCTGGGGGATCTCGTCACTGGGCCCTACTGAGGTGTGGACTCTTGGCAGGTGCCCAAACATGCCTACCCTTGATGCTGGACCTGGAGGACAAGCAAAGCTACTTTGGCCATTATCTATACAAGCCATCAGCCTAAGCCTAGGATAACAGCAATGACATGCTTAATATAGTATGATTTACTGATTATAATAATTCATTAAACTTCAGTTAATGCCAGTAACTGGCTACGCTAGAGATTGGAAATTATTGATGTTCCGTCAGGTTTACCTGGAAGAGGGTCCTAAACCTAGCCACGATTATTCATGAATGTAAATGGTATGCATGCAGAAGAGCTATTTTGAAGTGGCATAAGCCCAGAAATGTGTCATACTCAGCCAAAAACAATGGTAATGCTTCAAACGAACAGAATATGATCTTGGAAGAGGCTCACTGAACTGCAATCCAAGAGCAGGGGCTCAACTATATCATGTTATCCAGGGTCACCGCAATGAATCCAAACGGGGGCGAACAGCTTCATCTCCAAAGCAATTGCAGACAAAAAGAGGGTCTCTCTAGGTACCCGCTGCTCCTTCCTCCGTGAATAAGGGTTACATTGATTCACTATGCATAATAAGACAGGGAGACAACAGATGCAGGGGCCCCTCTTCAAATTCCTAGCTTAGTAACGGATGCAGGCAGGGAACGTCGTCAGCATATGGCATATTTGTCACCGTTAATGGACTCCATTTGAGCACACACTGTGATAATTTGAAAGTACATAAAATCAAATTTCCATTGAATGAAAAGCCTCATGCTCCGTCAGTGGAGTCTAAGGCTGGGGCATGCTTCCCACATAATTAACATCCTTTTCCACTTGCAGTAACATGTTCAATAACCAGCCACTTTGCCCGTTGAAGAGGCATATGAAAGCGCACTATTAATAATTTAGCCCTCCTTTATTTTTTGCCATGTTTGTTTCTGAGTAGGTCATTAAATGGAATGTATTTATCATTTTTAAATTCAGGCTTAATTTAATCCTTTTAAACAACAATTATTTTGCATTTATGAGGCATTAATGCCTCAATGCGCGCAACAAATCCAATTTCTATTTGTGCAGAACAGGAAAGTTAATGCATCTCTCAACGCAAGTGAGGAAGACAAAGAGCCACTCTGGATTTTTTAATTGTGCATTTATGCAGTTATTGAATTTTTAAAAAGGCAACTATTCCATTGCCACTTTCACAAAAATCTTTCACAACGATAATGTTTTCTAGCATAAGTAGATACATATTAAAAAAAAACTTGAAGGGGCTGCAGTCCAAAGTATACTTATTTGAAATCAATGGAACTCATGGACATTCACAGCTATTATCGCTGTGTTCATGGAAGGTAACCACTTGTGTAACCGGTTGTTTCCACTGTCAGCCAAGAGATGCAGATAATTTTACCATGAAATAAAAGGAGGATAGCACCAGTGTTCAAACCAGAAAATGACAAAGAGGCACACCTCAAAAGACACTAAAGAAAATGTTTCTGTTATCTGCAGAAGCACCACAATGTCTTGTCACTCCTAATAATTTTGAGGATAACATACCTTTGTCAGAGGCAGCTAAACCTCCCCCCCCTAGTTCAATATATAATGCAAACAATGAGTCATAAAACCAGGGTGGGAGGTGTGCTTGTGTGTGTGTTTTCTCCCCTCCCCAACAAGATTTTTAAATAAAAAATCCCTCACATTGACAGCAGAGAGAATGAAAGTAATTATCACACCAGTTTCTAGCACCTTGTGTGCTACCTCCTACTTTCTTCTTCTTCTTTGGGGGAACTGGTGATGAGCCACCGAGATCACAAAGACTCCAGATTACATTGTATATTGCCTGATCTGGAATCCCCAAGCTTTCTGGGCCAGCGGGCACATCTGGAATTTAGAGAGAATGTCATGGGGACTCCCTCAAAATGACTGACATGGAGGACGTGGCTTGCCTATTAACAGAATGGGTGCAATGGTGGGCATAGCCAGTAACAAGACACCCGCTTCCCAGAAGGCAAACTGGTGAGGCTAATAGCAAAGTAACTAACCAAGAATCTAAGCAGAAAGCAGATGTGGGGCCTGAGTGCGCTGGCATAGTTCATAGGTCTCACCCATGGACATGTTGGAGGAACAACGGGCCATTGAATCCTTGGATCCAAGGCTGCCCCCAACACCACCAGTGTTGTTCTACAGGTGTACGGGGGGGCAGGACTGCCAACCCAATGGGAGCAGATCACTTACGCCACATCCAAAAACCCCTCAGCCAGCCTTCAGCAGGGGTTTGAACTGCTCTGTTAGTATACTAGAATTATGCCATGTAGGGTGCAATCCTACTGAGATACCTGTAAGCCCCCGATCTCAGAGGAGTGGTGGAAGCAATCTTGTCCTCCTGCCCTGCATTTTTGCTAGACAGGCTTTTTCACCCGTCTAGCCGGGGCACTTCAGAGTGGGAGGGAAGGAGTCTATCCTCTCCCAGCTCTTTTAGCAATCCCCCACACATGCTAACTAAATGGGACCCCCATGAAGAGAGACAGTGAACCTCTGCGGATGAAACATGTAAGGGAGGCTGCCCCCATCATGCTCTGCTCCATGGTCACTGATGGATACAAGACCCCGAAATAGACAGATCTTTGTCGGACCCAGCAGGACTTGTTTTAGGGCTGTCAACAGATTTTTCACATAGCATGACTGAAAACAGAAAGTTGGGAGCCACCACGTCTGTGTGATAAAAAAAAAGAACTTCCTTACCTTGCATTCGTACACTTTTCCTTTCCGCAGTTGCTTCCACTTGGAATCTGTTGTGCTTCTTCCCCATCCGTCTCTTCCTCTCCACTCAAGGATTTTTCTTCTAGGCTGTCCTCTTCTAAGCTATCTTCCTCCAGCTCATCATCAGACCTACCGACCAGCTCTTCACTTACATGGATCCGTTTCTGAAGTTCAAACTGATACTGCACCTCCTGAGCGAGGCTTTCAGAATCAGACTCGTTCTGAGACAATCCTTCTGACGCTGTTTTCAAAAAGGAGTAATGGGTATGCAGCTGAACCAGCCCATTTTGTGATGGGCTGTTTGCATTCATGTTGCGAAAACAGTTCAAAACAAGCAGAAAAATATACACTTCACGTGTGACACTCTCCGTCTTCTTCTGTAAAATACCACCCGAATTGAAATTGTGGTCAATATATTGAAAAGATTGTTTTCAATCATATATCCTGTGTTAGCTGCTTTGCATTTCCCATGAAAGAAAAGGGAGAATTTAAAATAAATTAATTAAAAGTTCAGACCTTACCCCCTGGAATCCTAAAGTTTTTTTAAAAAAAGTTGTTGAGTTTAAAATGTAATCCAGCTCAAATTTGAAAGTATGAAAATCTGAATATTGCTAAAATATTATTAAGCCTTCTAATAAAGATTATTATTATAATATAATATTATAATATAATATAAATAATAATATGATTATTTTTTTAAAAATTGTTTTAGGGTGCAATCCTATGCAAATTTAGACAGAAAAAAGGCCTACAACTCCTAGCATGCCCCAGCCGCAGTTGTAGGCCTTTTTTCTGTCTAAACTTGCATAAGATTGCACCTCTAACCAACTCATACTATTATCTTACCAGACATATCATGTAAAAAGGACATTACAGTCATGACCTGGTTTCATGTTTACAACAATGGCTCCTCAATGCCCACCTCTCAGGTTGTCTAGATTCTGTAGACAAATATTCCCCGGAAATCCTAATGACTGTCATCAGGAGTAATCAAACATTAATAACAGTATATCTAAGGCTGCAATCCTATGCACACTTACCTGGGAGTAAGTCCCATTCCACACGGTAGGAGTTATTTCTGATTAAGCATGCATAGGATCACTTTGCAAATTCTAAAAATGGGAGAGAAGCAGGTTATGGTGTTGATCATGTTCTTTTATTTATTTGTTTGTTTATACTAAGAAATGTTCTAATACTTTTTGAGGGGCAGGGCAGGGCAGGTACTATTGGATCAGAAGCAACCCTGGAGTAACTATTCTGTAACTGTGGTCAGCCTGAAATCTCCTTGGCAAAAAAAACATAAGAACATAAGAAAAGCCATGCTGGATCAGACCAAGGGTCCATTGAGTCCAGCATTCTGTTCCCACAGTGGCCAACCAGCTGCCCACAGGATCCCACAAGCAGGACATGAGTGCAACAGCACCCTCCTGCCCATGTTCCCCAGCAACTGGAGTACATAGGCATAGTTACTGCCTCTGATACTGGAGGTAGAATGTAGCCTATCAGGACTAGAAGCCATTGATAGCCTTCTCCTCCAGGAATTTGTCCAATCCCCTTTTAAAGCCATCCAAATTGGTGGTTGTCACTACATCTTGCAGTAGCACTTTTAAAGCTGCACCTGGTGGATTTTGCATCTCAACGCACTGGTTAGAAGGTACAGAACTTCTGCCAGGGGGTGGGGGAAAGGTGCAGCTCTCCCCGCAGACCTCCCTAAGTACAGAGCAGCAAGCAATTCGGGGGGGGGGACCTCCCTCCCTCCAAATTAGACTTTCCTCTCCATCTGCCCCCTGAAATTCCCCACTCTTCTCTACTGCCCTATTTACCTTTCAGCAGCAACGACACGCGCTATTCACAGAGTCACCCACCGCAGCTCACGCTGCGCACCTAGCGTTCCGTTTCCATGGCAACAGTACACAGATGCTCAGACCGCCGCCCCGCCCATCCTCCCCGCCATTTCTTGGCACCTACCAACTCTCCGGAAGAGAGAGGGGGGAAATGAGTTCTTGTGCGGTGGGAGAATGGTACCGTCCAGCGTTGCTTGCAAAGGAAGCTTAGGCTATATAATAAGGCCATATTAGGCTATTTTGATCATATAGCAAAACAACTGCGGCTGTGTCTGATCTAGTTCTGTCTACTAAAAGGTGGTGATAAAATAATGCTTGAAGTTGCTTCCTTCAAGCTGCAATCTTATGCCCGCTTAGCTGGGAGTAAGCCCCATTTTAGACTTACTTCTGAGTAGACATGTATAGGATTCCACTGTTAACTGATTAGGTTACTCGATTAAAAACCCTATTAATCAACTAAAAACGCCTCCCAAATTAGGCAATACTTAAAAAAATATATTTTTATACTGTAGTAGTACTCCCAATAGAAGGCATGCCTCTTCTAAAGTCAATGTGGTGTAGTGGTTAGAGCAGTGTTCTCCAACCTTGGGTCCCCAGATGTTTTTGGCCTACAACTCCCTGGCTGGGGCATGCTGGGAGTTGTAGGCCAAAAACATCTGGGGACCCAAGGTTGGAGAACACTGGGTTAGAGCAAGGGTTAAGAAACTATTTAAGGGTGCAATCCTATGCATGTTTAGGCAGAAAAAAAAGTCCTATCACTCTTAGCATTCCCCAGCCAGTACTACAGGACTTTTTTTTTTTGTCTAACCATGCATAGGATTGCACCTGAAGTCCACATTTTCTCCATATAAACTGGTTGGGAGCAGAATCCTGGCAAAGGCTGCTGGGCAGGGACACCCTATCCACACACACATCTATTCCTGGAGTCTCCCAACAAGGTGCCCGCAGGCCCTTGGCACCTACCAGCCTCCCTCCTCCTGGTTTGTATTTGATGTTTTAGATTTATTACTGTCAATAATAAATTATAAACAATTAATATTAAATTATTAATAAATTAGGCAATAAATCAATTAATATTGATTTATAATATGGTAATAATAATAATAATAATAATATATATATATATTATTATTATTATTTCTTCTACTGTCATCTTTATTTCCAAGAATGCCTCTGGGTCTCATGTAGACCCCAGGGGCACTCTTAGAAAATAAAAATAGTGGGCAGTTGCAGCCCAGCATACTCAGCAAGAAGAAAAAGTTACACTGGCAGGGTGGTAGGGAGTGTCCCTTGAGAGGAGAGGGGTGGGTTTTTTTGCTGTGCTACGTGTGCATGTTAGTTGGCTTGTTGGTTGTGATGTATTGTGTTTTGCTTGGGTTTGTGTATCTGTTGCTTTGAGTATCACCAGTTTGCCTGGTGATACTCAGAGGAGGTATTTTTTCCGGGGGGGGGGGCATAGGCCTCCTTGTGGCTACAACCTTGATTGTACTGCAAATTTTGGGGAACGTGCAGTTTGCAATCTCATTTCCCAAACAGCATTCATTAACATCGATTCATAGATCATAGAGTTAGAGGGGCCTACAAGGCCATTGAGTCCAACCCCCTGCTCAGTGCAGGAAACTAGAGGAGGGGTCTCCCAATCAACTAATAACCAGGCCTGACCCTGCTTAGCTTTCCACACTCAGACAACCTGAGCCAGCATAAGCCACAGGCCTGTATATGCCCCCATATTTCCTACCATACACCCATCCCGTATATTTATTTATTTATTATATTTATACCCCACCTTTTTTCCTGCAAGGAACCCAAGGCGGCTTACATAATCCTCCTCCTCTCCATTTTATCCTCACAACAACTCTGTGAGGTAGGTTAGGCTGAGAGTCAGTGACTGGCCCAAAGTCACCCAGTGAGCTTCATGGCCGAGCAGGGTCTAGAACCCGGATCTCCCGAGTCTCAGTCCAAGTCCAACACTCTCACCACTACGCCACATTTACAAGATTTATATACCAGTGACCAGTCCCTATTCCAGAATGGAGATTTCAGAGCAGTGAACAATAAAGATAAAGATAAGCTAAAACAAATAAAAGAATAAAACAATGTGTTATAAACAAGATCAGTAAAAACCGCATCAATAAACCCGTGGCTGGTTAGTTTGGGAAGGCTTCCTGGAATAAAAGTGTTTTCAGGAAGACAATACAATGTTGGCACCTGCCTGACCTCCAGATGCAGGGAGTTCCACAGAAATGGAGCTACTGCACTGAAGGCTCTTTTCTGGGTGGGTTCCAATTGGGCCATAAGTCCATATGGAACCACCAGGGACATGCCATCTGATGACCTCGGTGACCGGGCAGGTTGGCAAGGGAGAAGGCACTCTCTCAGGTATCCTGGTCCCAAGTTGTTCAGGGCTTTGTACACTAGTACCAGAAGAACCTTAAACTGGGCCTGAAAGTGAATAGGCTGCCAGTGCAGTTCCTTCGGCAAATTAGATGCATGCTGAAAAGGGGCAGCTCCTGATAGCAGCCGAGCTGCTGCATTCTGCATTAGCTCCAGCTTCCAGACCAGCATTAAGGGCAGCCCCACATAGAGCGCATTGCAGCAATCCAGTCTTGAGGTTACTAGGCGCCCATACCACTGTGGCCAAGTGGTACAGGGGACAGATTATTAATACAGGGAACACTTCCCCCCACAACAAATGCCCCCCACCTCTCGGATGCTGTTTCTACAAGTCCACAATACAGCCTTAGTCAGACAGCAAGTTGATCCATTCACATAAACTCAACAGGTGGCCTCAGCCTTCCCATCTGCAATATGGGTATAATAATCCTGACCTACCTTACAGGTCTATGGGGAGAGTTTACTGAGATAATGTGCATGAAATGCTTTGTCCACTCTGAACAAAGCACTCTGGACAAATACTTAATGCTAAGTATTTTACTGCATTCAAGGTTCTGGCTAAATAACAATGTACGGTACATAACTTGCAGATTTTAAAGAGCATTTGTAGTATGGTTATCTTTTTATTTGCAATATGAATATTTCAAGTAGAATTCTACATTTAGGAGTCTGGTCTGCTGGTCTGCAGTCCTTCTGAAAATGTTGGTTTTTGAAGAGATTTTTGCAGAATGAGGCAGTACAGAATAAATATAGAGAATGTCGCCCAGCGCCATTGTATATAGTGCAATATTGTCAGTAGGGGTGGATGGTTACAGATCAGTTTCTTTAACGTAGGGCAATTGTTTCTCAAAGACAGATGAATCTTGACTCTCTTCTGAATTCTTTGAATTCCTCATACATGATCTTTGAATTGCATACTTCCTGCTGGTCTTCCAAGTGACTACTGCATAAAATAAACACATATTATGTATTGATATTTTCTTCCTTCAAACAAACAGAGGTGCTTGTTTTGGCCATATATTAACCACATGAAATGACCTCTGCTACCCTGAATAAGAGCCCATTCAGACAATATTTTAACCTACCAGGACCATAAGACTGGCCTCAGAGGCCTTCGTGTCTGGCCCGCTGGTAACAGGTACCATGTTGGCAGGTACTATGGACAGGGCTTTATCACTGGTAGCCCCACAAAAACTTATATAGATTTCATAGAGTTGGAAGGAGCCTACAAGGCTATCGAGTCCAACCCCCTGCTCAATAGCAGGAAACTAGAGGAGGGGTCTCCCATCCAAGTAATAACCAGGCTTGACCCTGCTTAGCTTTCCACGCTCAGACAAGCTGAGCCAGCATAAGCTGCAGGCCTGTATATTAATTTGGCTCCCTCTCTTGCAGCTTTGAAACAAACCCTAACCCGTTTTTATTCCACCCAGCCTTTACTGAACTTATAGCTGACTCCCTCTATATATACACACATGTTTATCTGATGCCGTTTTAAAAAATAAATATTGTTATTTATTGTACTGTATAATTATTTATTTTTTATTGTAAGCTGTCTTGTGAGGCTTTGCTCTAAAGCAGCCTTCCCCAATCTGATGCACTCCAGATGTTTTGGACTGCAACTCTCAGCATTCCTGAGCTTTGGCCACGCTAGCTAGTGCTGTTCGGACTCGAAGTCCAAAACATGTGGAGGGCACCAGGTTGGGGAAGGCTGCTCTAAAAGGTGGAATATAAAACCAAATAAATTTCACCACTGCAATTCTGCTAGAGAGGAGGGTGGAAGCGGGGTGGGGGTGGGATGATTGGATTTGGGTTTCTGGATTCATTTCTCTGTTTTCCTCAGTGCAGGGAGAAGGTACCAAGTGAACTAGCACAGCCCACATTCAAATTAATACGCCCACGAATTTAAATGATCAGCAGATTCCAGGCATTTGAAATCATCATTATCTGGACAGAGGTGAATGGCCTTGAGCAATGTGAAGTTTTGGGTTTTGTAGTGAACATTTGTTTTCATGTATGAAATCCAATCTGGATATTTGAAACGAGCACAGGCCTGTGGCTTACGCTGGCTCAGCTTGTCTGAGCTGTGGAAAGCTAAGCAGGGTCAGGCCTGGTTATTACTTGGATGGGAGACCCCTCCTCTAGTTCCCTGCATTGAGCAGGAGGGTTTGACTCGAATGAAACATAGAGTGTTCGAAGATCAGATATCTGTAAGAAGACCAAAACGCTGGTTTATGAAGCCATTGTATTAACAACTTTATTGTATGCCTGCGAAACATGGACTATCTATAAATGTCATTTCCACCTCCTTGAAAGATTTCATCAACGTTGCCTCCAGAAAATCCTGCGAATTACTTGGGAAGATAGGCGAACAAATGTCAGTGTACTGGAAGAAGCAAAGACTACTAGCATTGAAAAAATGATCCTTCAATGCCAACTTCAGTGGACCGGTCATGTTGTTCGAATGTCTGACTGCCGTCTCCCAAAGCAGTTAGGTACTTTATTTCCAACTCAAGGATGGAAAGTGGAATATCGGTGGTCAGTATAAAAGGTTTAAAGATGTTCTTAAGACTAATCTAAAAAAATGCAATATAAACATCGAAAACTGGGAAGCTCTGGCCCATGAACGATCTAACTGGAGGTTGGCCTTTCACAAAGGTTCTTCTATGGACTTTGAAGAAGCTCGAGTGCAAGGTGAAAGGGAGAAACGTGCTAAGCGAAAAGCACGTCAAACAAATCCTTTACAGGACCATCTTCCATCTGGTAACCTGTGTCCTCACTGTGGGAAGCTGTGTGGATCTAGAATTGGCCTCCACAGTCACTTACGGACCCATCGCTAGAGTCTACACATTTTTTTAGAATTTCCTCCTTTTATAATTTTCTTTTTGTAATTTTATCCTGGAAGACAATCTTACTTGGTCACGAGTGATCGCCTACTACTACTACTCGATAGCCTTGTAGGCTCCTTCCAACTCTATGATCTATGAAATATCCTTTTGATGCATAAACTCAGAACACAAATACGATTGCACCTTTGCATCTGGAAGATCTATTGACTACCGGCTTGGTTGTCAGTCAGGCCAGGATGCTGATGAGGCTAAGAGGGTTCACAAGTTGAAAGGAGATGTGAGGGGTTGTGGGAGCTATATGTGCAGTACGTACACACTGGTATCTGCGTAGGGCCCCTATGGATGCCAAATGCACGACTAACATGGGAGTGTGGCTGGCACATACACCAGTGGGGAGGGGGGCAAGGCTATTACAGGCCTGCTGTGGCTCATGCTGGCTCAGCTTGTCTGAGTGTGGAAAGCTAAGCAGGGTCAGGCCTGGTTATTACTTGGATGGGAGACCCCTCCCTCTAGTTTCCTGCATTGAGCAGGGGGGTTGGACTCGATGGCTTTGTAGGCTCCTTCCAACTCTATGATCTATGAATCTATAATGCAACCCTGTGACCTCATCACATGTTATTTCAGTGAGTGAGGAGGGGTTTTTAAGTGAACCCTCCCATAGTCAGTGATAGTCACAATCTTTGGATGGAGGGGATGTACAGGCCTGTGGCTCACGCTGGCTCAGCTTGTCTGAGTGTGGAAAGCTAAGCAGGGTCAGGCCTGGTTATTACTTGGATGGGAGACCCCTCCCCTAGTTTCCTGCATTGAGCAGGGGGTTGGACTCAAGGCTCCTTCCAACTCTATGATCTATGAAATCTATGAAATGGTGAAGTGTTTGAGAGGGTAGCCGGCAAGTCCTGTCATTACAGCAACTACTTACTTTTGACACCCTTCTTTTGACATCCTGAAGGCCAGACAACAAGCTAAGAGGGTCAGATTTGGCCCAACAGGCTGCCAGGACGTAGTGGCAATGCCATTTCACACATTCACACTCGCACATCTTAATTCAAATCCCCCGCCCCACCCCCATCACACACACACAGGCACACATTTCGGCTCTATGTTCTTACCGTGCCTTTTCTTCTCCTGTCCATGATTGTCTTCGTTTGGCCTCGATCTGTTACTCTCCAGGGTCTGTTCTGAAACATCGGTCTCTACAGAGATGACAGCCAGAAAGGACAACAGTGAGCTGCGACAGTGAATTATACCACGTTGCTTCATGAAGAGGCAGTCTTAGGAGGAAGTAAGCTCCATTGAGTTCAATGGGGCTCACTCCCAAGTAAGTGTGTATACTGATAGTCCTGTCAATTGTGTATGGTGAATACATTATTTGACCATGGTGAATATTGTTATTTTACCCTATTTAAGGGTGAACTCTAGTTTTCCAAGGATCTACCCTGATGCATCAACTACTACTGCTTCCATCTTCATCCATTATCATCATCTTACGGATTTCTGTCCCGCCTTTCAGGGTATCTATCTACCCTCATCAGGTGGCGTACTTATACAACAGCAAAATACAATAACAAATACAATGGCAAAAGTTCCAAATTATTAAAGTAACAATAAAGTAGTACAAAACATCAGCATTAAAAAATGTAAAATAACAGCAGCTGATAAATATTTGCTAAAACACACTTCCATTAAATTATTCAAATGTACACCGAAGTAAAAATGTAAGGATCTCCCGAAAAACCTACAATGAAGGATCCATACTAGCTCCCCAGGGAGGGTATCCCAGAGGCACAGGGCCACCACAGAAAAGGCCCTGTTCCTAGTACTCACCAACCTGACAGTTTTCACCAGTGGACCAAAGAGTAGGGTTTCAGATGCTGAGGTTGATATGAGTACAGGCAGTCCTTCAGATAGCCTGGTCCCAAACCATTTAGGGCTTTAAAGGTCAATACCAGCATCTTAAATAGTAGCCAATGGAAATGGCGCAGAATAGGTCTAATGTGATCTGGACACCTATCACCTCCTATCTCAAGGGTCCTCCATTCACATAAAAAGGAGGTAGTAAAACAACACTATAATCACTACCATGTTACCAGAAAGCAAAGTGGAAATCGGTATTGAGCTACATAACAGTATGTATGTATGTATTTATTTATTTATTTAGTTATTATATTTATATCTTGTCTTTCCTTCAAGGACCCTAAGGTGGTGTACATGATCCTGCTCCTCTCCATTTTATTTTCACAGCAACCCTGTGAGGTAGGTCAGGCTAAGAGTCAGTGACTGGCCCAAAGTCACCCAGTGAGTTTCATGGCCAAGCAGGGACTAGAACCCGGATCACCCGAGTCCCAGTCCAACACTCTAACCACTACACCACACTGCACACTCTGCACACTACTTCACACTCGGCAGTAAGTGCCAGGTTTAGGTGACTTGCTGTGGAAACATGGGTGCTGCTGGTGTTGGTGCTTGTTTCTGGTCCAATCATCCAGAATAATACTCTCTTGTTATTTAGTCCGCCGCCCCTTACCTTTCTTCCATTTTCTGTGTGCCTTCCACAGTTTCACCATGAAGAGAAAGACGATGATAAGCAGAGTGAAGAGCAACACAGTCACAAGGACCGGTAGCAAAATGTTTGGTTTCTTCATGACGATTCCCTCATAGGTCAGGCTTGTTCCTGTTTTGTTTTTTTTTTAAAAAAGAAACCATATAATGCTTTTTTAGCATTGTTTCCTAGCAACAAAATATTGTGGTTTGAGTGCTGGGGAACATGATATTCCCGCCACAGTCATGCTTTCTGAAGGGAAGATGTCTGGAATCCCCCACAGCAAATGAGTTAACAACTGCACATTGGGGTTAGATCCAAAGGGAAGACTCTTCCTTTGATAGAAGGACTCCTTTTGTTGGGGGAAGGGGACCTTTGGATTGAACCCATTTATTGCACTATAAATGGATTCCCTGGAAACATGCTAACAGCACAATGCTATGTAAGTTTATTTATTTATTTATTTATTTATACCCCACCTTTTTTTCCTGCAAGGAACCCAAGGCGGCTTACATAATCCTCCTCTTCCTCTCCATTTTATCCTCACAACAACGCTGTGAGGTAGGTTAGGCTGAGAGGCAGTGACTGGCCCAAAGTCACCCAGTGAGCTTCATGGCCTGAGCAGGGGACTGGAACCCGGATCTCCCGAGTCCCAGTCCAACGCCCTCACCACTACAGGGTGCACTGCACAAGCATATCAGCCCGAGAGCCAGATCTGGTGTCAGCTGGGAGGCCCAGGCGCTGCACATGTGCGTGCATGCCTGCACATACAGACACAGTACAGGGGATGGGCTGCTTTGTGGTGTCCAATCCAATTGCTGTTTTCCAACCACCATTAGCTGTGGTACAGCAGCAATCCTGGCTGCTTCGAGGTCACCCCATGACCCCAACTGGGATGGCTGTTCCGCTGCTGCTAATAACAGTGCTGCTGGAACTGCGGTCTTTTCTCCGCAGCTGGGTGGGGGACCTGCAGCCTCAGCAGGCCACACAGAGAGTGGCAGGGGGTTGTGCACCATAGGAAGGCAGCCAAGAGAGCATCTCTACACCAGAGGCTTAAGCCGGAATAATTGTCTTTCTCTCCAAGGAAACCTAGGAACTGTAGTTCTGTGGGAGGGGAAAAGCTAGGGGATGTTTATGAAAATGTCAGCCCTCTCACCAAACTATAGTTCCTAGGATTCCTTGGGGGAAGCTGTGACAGTTATAAATCCAATAGATCATACAGTTGAAAGGGGCCTACAAGGCCATCGAGTCCAACCCCCTGCTCAATGCAGGAAACTAGGGGAGGGGTCTCCCATCCAAGTAATAACCAGGTCTGACCCTGCTTAGCTTTCCACACTCAGACAAGCTGAGCCAGCGTGAGCCACAGGCCTGTTTAGGGTTTATAAAAGTTTATAGGGTAGGTATGAGGAGGGGCTTATGATTGAATGACATTGCAGATAATCAGAAATACAGGAGCAGGCAAAAGAAATCATGCAAGAACTTTAATATGGTTGAAGGCTATAGTTTTTGGAATCTGCATGCATCCCACTTTTTTGTTTTGTTTTGACACAATATTTGGGAATCGACATGATATGCAGGCAATGCGATGGGCATGATACAGTACTCCAAAAAACAAAATGACCACCAATAGCGCATCCAGTTTATAAATTTAATAGATTTAAATTTTTAAAAAATTAATTATTTTCCCTCCTAGATTTAAAAATTTAAAAGATTAATTTAAAAAAATAGATTAAGTTTTTTTTTTAAAATATATGTTTTACAATGTTAAATCTATAATATTTTTTTAAAAAATGTTATTTACTTTTTAAAATATTTAAATCTAGGAAAAAATTAAAAAAAATTTTAAATCTATAAACTGGATTTATTTATTTATAAACTGGATGCGCTATTGGTGGTCATTTTGTTGTTTGTGTTTTTGGAGTACAATATTTTGGAGCCAAAATTACAGCTCGTCCTTGAGTCCAATGGCACTGTTTCCTTTCTTTTTTTATGGACTTCAGAGATGTAGTTCCCACTATACTCAGCAGCCGTTGTGCTCTGAGCTGTGAGGTGTTTCAGGGGAGGGTAGACACAGACAGCAGCATGGGGTATGCTGACAGCTGTATTCCAGCACATCTGGAGCAGACCAGGTTGGGGGAAGAGGGCCTATACCAGTGTTCTCCAACCTTGGGTCCCCAGAGGTTTTTGGCCTACAACTCCCATCATGCCCCAGCCAGTGTAGCTGGCTGGGGCATGCTGGGAGTTGTAGGCCAAAAACCTCTGGGGACCCAAGGTAGGAGAACAATGAACTATACTATAAGGAACCACAACAGATAAGTGTCAGAAGGGTACACATTGTACATTAGGAAACGGATGTTAAGTTGCACTAACTCACCATTAGTTGTCTGAGAATTCAGAGTTGTCATGTCAGTACTCGGGGACGGTGTTTGTGTAGTAGAATTTCTTTCCGTTACATTTAACATTTTGCCAGATCCTGTTGAAAAACAAAAGAGTCACACCTTTCAAATCCCAGCACACACACTTATTTTGCTATACTGATAATATAGCTATTCTCTTCAAGTACATGGTATATGTAGGATTAATCGGCAGAAATTAATTTCATTTTTCCGCTTCAAAATTATTGTTCGGAAACCACTTCAACATACCACGGGTGGCATTGGACTCCTGAGTTGCTGTTCCATTGATTGGGAATGGTGCTGGTGTGCTAGAATTCTCTTCTGTTCTATTTAATTTTCTGGCTGAATCTGTGGAAATGAAAAAAGAGAAGTGTTATTGCTTTAATGCCCAAACATAAACGTATGAATGTAACAATATAACATCCCCCCTCCGCCCATTAAAGAACACTCTCTCCTCCAGGGAGGCCCACCTGGTGCCAATGTTGCTATCTTTTGGGCACCAGGTTAAGACTTTCCTCTACTCCCCCCGCAGGCATTAGATGGCATACAATGGGCTCTTTAATGCATCAGTCCAATTGTTGTTGGTTGTCACTGATGTTTTAGTTGTTCTATGGAGTAGTTGTGTTTTAATGGATAATTGTTGTAGCTGTTTTAAATTTTGTATGTTTTAATTCTGCTGCAAGTCACCTTGAGTCTTTTTTGAGAAGGGCATCTAAGGGCGCAATGCTATGCATGTTTAGACTGAAAAAAGTCCTACAATTCCCAGCATTCCCCAGCCAGCCATGCTGGCTAGGGAATACTGGGAGTTGTAGGACTTTTTTCTGTCTAAACATGCATAGCATTGCGCCCTTGTAGGAGTCTAAACATGCATAGTATTGTGCCCTAAGGAGTTGTAGGATTTTTTTCTGTCTAAACATGCATAGCATTGCACCCTTTGGGCGCAATCTAATCTGCATGCCTGGTAACCCTCTGAACTCAGAAGATTACAGGCACCCTCTACAGGGTGGAAGGAGCACAGGGGTGAAGGTTGCCTCTGCGCTCCTCCTGCCCTGCCAAACAATTAGACGTCTGATTTCAGCTGTCTACGTTTTGTGCCTTGGAGAGTGAGGGAAGGTGGCTGAGGCACTGCCAGGATACTTCCTATGGTGGCAGTGCATGTCTCCTCCCCCACCCAAGAACACCCACTCAACCCTGTCTCTCTTGTGACCTTGGAGAAGCAGCCGGCACGGTTCTTTCCACACCAGCTGTGGGGAGGGACGTGCTCCGAGCTTGCAGATCCAGCTACGAGGTCGGAGCGCTTTTCTGACCTTGTAGCTGGGGAAAATCCTATGGCCAGCTAGACTCTGTCTAGTGGCCATAGGATTGCGCTATAAGACACTTGATGATGATGATGATGATGATGATGATGATGATGATGATGATGATTATAATAGGCATAAGAATAAGAACAACAGTAATAATAGCCCTACACGATCAGACCAAAGGTCCATCTAGACCAGCTTCCTTTCTCCCATGATGGGTAACCAGATGCCTCTGGGAATCCCACCAACAAGTCATGAAGGTGATAACCCTGTCCTGCTGTTGCTGCCTATCATCTGGTATTCTTTGGCAAACTGCCACTGAAGATGCAGTTTCCATCAGAGCTAACAGTTGTTGATACTGAGCGGAATCCTCCAAGATTTGTCTAATCCCCCTTTAAAGTCATCTTAAGTGGTGTCCATCATCACAACTTGAGGGAAAGAACTTCATAAATTAACAATATATTGTGTGAAGAAGTACTTCCCTTTGTCTTTGGCACCTTTTTTTGTTGTTGGCCTGAATCTAAAATGATGCAATACTGATATTATAGTAAATAGCTTGAAGTAAACTGTATATGTAAGATTATCAGCAGAAATTAATTTCACTTTTCCATTTGGAAATTATTGTTTGGAAATTACTTCAACATACTGTTGGTGGCACTGGAATTCAGAGTGCAAAACAAGCTGGATAGCACACAGGTCTCTCCATCAACACTTTGCTGCCACCTCCCAGTTTCTGCTGTCTGAAGACACTGCTTCACTCTGCTTAATGATAGGGCTGGCCCTGGGTTTGGATTTCACCATCTCTAATTGCCTTCCATCAGCAAGACTGCATTTTATCTCCCATGCCTGTGTCTGTTACATTTGTATTGTTGCTTTTGCTTTTTTTGTTTTTACTACTGTAATTTTAATTACTGTAAGCTGCCTTGTGCAATACATCTGTATTAGGAAGGTGGGGAATCATCATCATCATCATCATCATCATCATCATCATCTGCCACCACCACACCTTGTGGCAGTGAATTCCACAGATTGATTAGGTGTAAAGTCTTTCTTTTTGTGGCACTTTCTTTAGCCTGTCCTGTTTAAAATGCTGCCCTGCTGATACTATAGTCAATGGCTTGGAGGAAACTTTGTATGTCAGATTATCAGCAGAAATGAATTTAAAACCGTGGACATTATTGTTAAATTACTTTAGCGTATACCTTTGGTGGCATTAGAATTCAGAGTTGCTGCTTCTGTACTTGGAGATGGTGTTGTGCTTCTTTCTGTTACACTTAATATTTTTTCTGATCCTGTGGAAATGAAGAGATTATTCCTTTCATGTCCTAGCAGGAATGTATATTGCAATACTGATATAACAATGCATGGTTTCAAGTCATCTGTCTATCTATCTATCTATCTATCTATCTATCTTATCAGCAGACATTTCAGTAGATGATCCCCAGTTCTAATACAATGAGAGAGGGGAAGAAAAGGGCTATCTTTTTTCTCTACACCACACATAATTTTATAAATCCCCATCTTTAGTCATCTTTTGTTGAAACTAAAAAACTCTAAAACCAGGGCTGTGGAGTCGGTAGATAAGTGTTCCGACTCCGACTCCGACTCCTCAGTTTTTTGTACTTCCGACTCCGACTCCCCGACTCCGACTCCTCTGTATTAATATGCTAATTAATTAATTAATATGCGAGGTAGTTGGGCAGAAGCTGCTGCCTTCTCCTTTTTGTGTGCTGATCTGCTGCTGAAGATAGGGCAGTGGGAGGATCCAGGAGGGGCATTTATTATAAAACAGAAGTCATTAATTATAACTGTTTGTGAATTGGGACATTTAAACTTGCTTTTTTAAAAATTCCAATCTAAATTCAGTAGGAGTCGGAGTCGGTGCATTGTTTGCTGACTCCGACTCTGACTCCAGGTACCCAAAATTTCCTCCGACTCCTCGACTCCGACTCCGACTCCGACTCCACAGCCTTGTCTAAAACAGAGGAAGGGAACCTGGTGCCCTCCAGATGTAGCCCTCTGGGCTACAACTCCCACCAGCCCCAGCCAGCATGGCCAATGGGAGGGATTATGGGAGTTGTAGTCCAAAACATCTGGAGGAGGACCATGTTGCCTACCCCTGCTGCCCTAAACCCTTTGGCCTTTCCTTGTAGGGAAGATGTTCTTCATTTTCTACAGGTCACTTCAACAGAGACAAGACAGAGGTCAGGCAAGAGCCCCATATTACTGAGGGGCTCCTCTGTTCAATTTCAGCTCACTTCAGCTTCTGATTACAAAAATCAAAGGGCTGGAAACACTGGAGACTGAACAAACGGTTGTGCAAATACATTCTAGAAATCAGTTCAGTTGTATTTATTTATTACCAACTAGACACATGTACATAGGCTTTGCTTAAAGTTGGGGTGGGGAACCATCTGGAAAACCACAAGTTGCCCACCTCTGGTGTAAAGGAAGACAACGCCAAGATCAATTCTGCATACCCTTATGTGAACAGTGGTCAATAAACAGAGCATTAGGTAATTTCCTTTGGTAAAGATGGTTGTGGTGCAGGTGCTTTGATGTTGGTGTTTACCTGTGTAATGAGGGGGTTTCTCCGAGGTTGTTGTACTGAAGCCAAGTGTGGTTGGAGTGAAGTCTATAGCTGACTCTGGAAAATAGAAATACAGGAAATTCTGAAATTCTTATTTCATCCATGTAAGGCATTATTTATTCCATTTATCCCATGCATCAACTACACATCAAGTGGGAAAAGGACACAGAACAAGACATCTCTCCCACTCTCATAATAACAGAACATGGGGTCATCCAATGACATTGAGGATAGAAAAAAAGAAAGTCCTTTCCCACACTAGCTTAGGTGGCTTTAAAAGAGGTTTACATACATTTATGGATAATAGATCTATCATCAGCTGCCACTGATAGCTACTAAATATAGCCTCCAGGGTCAGATGCAGCCTATCTCTGTGTACTAGTGTTCAGGGCAAAAATGGGTATGGGCTATTGCTGTGAGGTACCCTGCAGGTATCTGTTTGGCTGCTGGCTACCTCACATATCTAATACCTACCCAGACCCTAAGGTCATTGTCTGAGGCCCTCCTCCAGGAACCACAGCCAAACAAGGTGAGGAAGGTTGCTACAAAAGACAGGGTCTTTACAGCAGTGGTGCCCTGTCTGTGGAATGCCCTCTTCAGAGAAGTTCACCTGATGCCTACATTATGACCGTTTTGGCACCAAATGAAGTTTAAAAAATAATAATCCAGGCGTTTTAAGAACTGCTTTAATGCTTTTAGATCTTTTCACTGTTTTACCTGCTGCTGCTGGTGGTGGTGTGTGTGTGTGGGTGGTGGTGTGGTGGTTTATTATGTGCTGTACCTTTGCTACTGGTTTCACTTTAATTGAAGTGCAGGAAACCGAGGAGTCTACAGGCTGCCTGAGAGATGATTGTACAATGGAAGACAGGATACTTGTGCACACCCCTCAGACAGCTTGTGCACACCCCGAACCCAACCCATGAGAATTTCCCAAAAATGTTCTTCTCCTTTGAATTTCTTTTCTATCAAACTGAATGAGAATGGTAGAAAAAAAATGGGGAGGACATTTTCAGCACAGCACTAGTTCAAATGTTATGTTCTTGCCTCCATTACGCCGGAAACCAGCTACGGCAAATTAAATCGGCATTATTCCATCTTTAATGTTGCACAGAGCCTGAGACGCATATACAAATGTTGCACTTACTGATATGGTTGAGATGTAAAGTTGCTGTTACATTTCCTTCTCCAAGAGCTTTGTGGCGGATAACACAAGAAATGGTAGAGTTCTGAGGGTAACTGTGGACTATGAGGGTGCTGGTCGAATTGCAGCTCATGGCTCCCCGCTGGTGTTTGGTGTCACCTAAAATGCATTTGAGAATGCAAGGAAGGAAGAGTAATTCCTATCGGTGATTTTTAGCATATGCATTTATTTAAAAATTTGTAGCTTTAGTTGGCAACTAGAGGCCCGCAAATATCTGGCTAGTTATTTCGAATCCATATGGGAAGGCCTGCTCTCTGCCAATTCTTAGTTTTCCTTTTCCTCTCAGACCCCTGCCTGTTGCCATCTCTTCTTTGCCTCATTCTGCTTGAGTGCTTTCTTTGGTCCCCAAGCTTGCTATTCTTAATTCCCCCTTTCCTAGGCCCTTCTGCCTAGCCCTGCCCTTGCTGAGAATCAGAGCAGATAAGTCAGTCTCTGCCAGAATCTCCATTATTCCTGTCATCATCACAACATCCCTTATATTGCCTTTCTGAATTGGTATATTCAGCAGGACTGGGACCTTTGAAATATTTTAAGCCTATCCCAGTTAAGCTATCCAGAGTTTTACTTTTACCACCAGCTATACCAATCTTTGCTTCTTATAAAATTATGAATACTTGGGGAGAGAAAAGTCTCTTAAGGTGCAATGCTATGCAAGTTTAAAGAGAGAAAAAGGCCTACAACTCCCAGCACACTCCCAGCATGCTGGGAGTTGTAGGCCTTTTTTCTGTCTAAACTTACAAAGCATTGCACCTGAAAAATGTATTTGGGAGAGAAGCCACATTAATAGATCTGTACCAGTGGATACAGCTGTTAAAAGTTGATTTGTTATCTCATAGAATCCTAATTGCAAATTGTATATGCAAATTTGATTTCGTGAGACAATGAACTCCCAACATTCTTGAGTGTGATGAAAGTATCTGGTGACAGAACAAAATAATAGCTTGATTTTTAAACAGATAGTTGAGGGCTTTGCAGGATTTGTCTTGCCTCGGTCCTGATTTAAGAAAACGTATTAAAACGACAAAGGATGATGTACCAAAAAGGAAGTTATTTGAGACGTACCAAAGAGTTCCATCCCGTTGTCCAGCAGCCATGTAATCCGAGGATGGGGCTTACGACCCCAGGTGGAGCATTTTAAAATAACCTCTTCTTCTTTGTTGGGAACACTAATTCTTGACGCTTCCAACAGAGTTTTGAAGGGGGCAGCTGTAACAATGAGATACATAATCAAATTTGGAGGTTGCAGCCTTCCCATCACAACTTTATCATGGTGAAGTGTGTGGGGTCTCGGCTTCCAAGGTATAAATGTCTCCAGACATGAGATTTGCAATGAAATTCAGTGCAGAGTAGAGCTCTGATGTCGAAGAAAACTGGATGGTCCGTGAGGAAGAAAATATATCCAGAATCCAAAGTTGGCAATACCTTTATTAGAACTGACCAAAATATCACAAAAGAGTATGCAAGCTTTCGAGCCCTCCAGAACTCTTCATCAGGCTAGGTAGTTCAAAACTGGAGTGTTGTTTCTTCCCCTATCCCTCCTGCTTTTGTTCCACCTATTTTGCTATGCACTTAGACTTCCACTGCCTGTTTTCTTCTTCCACCTGGTAACCACCAGTATCTGAAAACAGGAGTTTATCACCTATTAGGAGCTGCTGGGACTAGAATAGGTAACTCTTAGCTCTGTGCACAGTTGCCTCATGTTCTGAGCCACCAGGGCTATAGCTTGGAGCATCTGCCTGGGCAGTGGAGGGTTCTCACATATGAGAGTAGCTACACCCACCCAGGCTGGTCACTGGCTGTCCTCAACAGGAAGGTGTATAAAGGGTTCCTGTTCAGGCTGGGACCAGTTTTCATTGGCTTTGTTCCTGGCTCCCACTCAAAGACTTCCTCTGGTTCAGTTCAGACAACACCCTTCCTGTTTCTGCATGTTCTCGTTCACTGAAAGCTTGAAGTTAAGGGGCTCACCTAAGATGGTGACATTCACCTGCTTTCTTCTGACTGGCAGAGTATAGTGGAAACACGTGTATAGCCCTTTGTCGTGCTTTGTTACATTGGAGAGACGAATAGATAAACCGTCATCTGAAGAATGGATAAGCTTATACCTTTGATCTTTTAAACCTGTAAAAAGACAAGCAATTGGACTAAGAGAGACAATAAAAGCCTGTTCCTCAAAGCACTACACCAGGTTCTGCCTCACAGATGAGCCCAGGAATGGGTCATGTTGTAGGGATGCAGCTGTAGCTGTCAGAAACTGGCAGTTGGGGAACATGGGGAGGCAAGGGCTTACAAGACTAGCTGGGGTCCCAAACACAAGAGTCTGTGCCCAGAAAGGGCCCACCAATGAAGAGACCGTGCTGCCATCCTGGCTCTCTGTGGCTCTCATCCTGCATCCCAGAATCCTCCATGTCAATGCAGGACACTCTTTGGCATTCTCCTCCCCAGCCATACCTTTACCCTAGCCCCTGACCATGAAGGAGGGCTTCCCAGGCCAAGTAGCCGGAGGGACCCTCCCCACAAAAGCCAAATTAAAATTGAAGGGTTGCTTCAGTTTACAATAAATGTATTTTTCCTGGTCCTGGGGTCCGGGAAAGGATAAATGGGCTGGCATGGTTCTGGGAACATCATCATCATCATCATCATCATCATCATCATCATCATCATCATCATCATCTCTATACTGCCCAATAGCCGAAGCTGTCTGGGCGGTTTACAACAGATCCTAAAACAGGACCATAATACAATAAAACACCATAAATGTTTTCCAAAATACAACATTTAAAAACAATTTAATAACTAAAACAATATTTGATACAGAATAGACCTGTTAAAAACACCTGACATGGGTGCCCCCATCAAGCCATTAAATATCGTTGGATGACTTTAAATGTCTTTAAATGCCTCGGCATAGAAGGCTGTCTTAACTTGGTGCTGAGAGGATGACAGAGTGGGCACCAGGTGGGCCTCAGTGGGGAGATCATTCCACAGTTGGGGGGCCATCACTGAGAAGGACCTCCCCCTTGTTGCCACCCTCCGAGCCTCCCTTGGAAGAAGGCCTCAGATGTTGATCATAGTGTCTGTGTAGATTGTGGTTGGGAGAGGTGTTCCATCAAGTATTGTGGTCCCAAGCCATGTAAGGCTTTAACCAGCACCTTGAATGAAGCTCGGAGGCAGCCAATGCAAGCGGGCTAGAATTGGTCTTATACGTTCAGGCCTTCTCATCTCAGTTATTAGACTGACTGCCGCGTTTTGCACAAGTGGCAGATTCTGAACAGTCTACAAGGGCAGCCCCACATATAGTACATTGCAGTAATCTAACCTAGAGATTACCAGAGCGTAGATTACTGAAACCAGGCTATCCCTATCCAGATAGCCTGCTTTCCAGATAAGGTGAATGTGGGTCCATCAGTCCCAAGGAATGGATACAGTAGTGCAGCTAGGTAATTTTAGACCCTGGACTTAATGACCTTATTGGGGCTCCCTTTAGATGGCCATGTGTATTACTTTGGTTGTTAACCACACAGTTCATATTGCTCTTCACCCCCAACCACCACTCTGTGCTTTACAACTGCTTCTACATTCCTGATATGTTGGAACAACAACAACAACGTTTGCTGATTACACACACACACACACACACACGCTCTGGTCATGTGCAATTTTACATTTCAAATTCACTTAAATATAGCAGAATCATGACTACAGGAATAAAATGGAGTCCACTTCTGTTGCCCTCACTGCCTGCCACTCTCTGGGTGGTCATCCCCCCCCCCCCCGGGGCTGCAGGGTCCTGGACTTTGGCCCCAAGGTCCAACCCTTGTTGCACCACTGCACGAGTGAGCAAGTGCTTCCAGGCTCAGGAACTTTAGGCTCAAGGGAAAATGTAGGAGCCCCATTTTGGATTTTCCATGGAGCATCAAAATATTTAAGGCTAGGATAAGGAGAAAGACGCCACAGGGTATCATAGATTTCATAGATTTCATAGATCATAGAGTTGGAAGTAGCCTACAAGGCTATCGAGTCCAACCCCCTGCTCAGTGCAGAGCTAGATCTTGCTGGATCCTGTGCAGAGAAACAAGCAAGCCAGATATGTTAAGTCCTGGCTGTTCCCATAGGACAGTCTTCCCCAACCTGGTGCCTTCCAGATGTTTTGGACTACAGCTCCCATCAGCTCCAGCCAGCATGGCCAATGGTTAGGGATGCTGGGTGTTGTAGGCCAAAACATAAATAAGAAAGAGAAGTGTGACTCCAGTTCTAATCTGGGGGGGGGGGGGAGGAACCCTGTGCCCCAAATGTCTACAGTCTGGGAAATTCTGTTCTAGGGTAAAAACAACAGAGTCCTGTGGCACCCTAAGGACTAACACATTTATTGTGGCATTTACCGGGCCAGGAGCCCACTCTGACCAAATGCAGAGTGCTCTGTTCTTGCTGGAGAGAGTGGAGGCGTTTGTGTTTTTTTTAATTGTAGAGGCAGTGATAAACCTACTGGAAGGAATTTCTGTATTCACACACCCTAACCACAGTGGTGGGACTTCCGTTACATTTACGCCTTACAGGAGAGTGGTTGACTGTTCCAGAACTAAACTGTGTTGGTGTACATGACTCAAAGTAGAGTAGGAAATCCCACCACTTGCTTCGTTCAGTGGAAATGTTTTTCGGACACCAGCTTCCTCCTGTACTTACCTTGCCAGTTATTGAAAAAAATCACAAAACCGGAAGGGTTCTTCCATTCGAGTGCAGATCGGCTGTCTCCAGCAACAATACAGTGAAGTTCTAAATTCTGTCCCTCCACTACAGTTATGTGTTCAACGTGAGTCTCTTGAAAAGCCCCTGTTAAAGAAAATCAGTTTATGAACTGCCACTTCAGGCCCACCAACAACAGGGTTCATTCTGAGTGAAACAGAACATTCCCGATAGTTTAAAGAGTTGATATTTCAATTCCGCTTGGTAGAAAGATACCTTTTAAAGTTTATTTCTTTCCCATACATCTAGATACACACACACTACAATTACAATAGGATCATTCCTTTTAACAGCAATCTCAGGTTGTGAGTGCCAACAGGATTGTAGCTAAAATGGAGCTGCTGAGAAAAAAGAGGGAGGTATTAGCATGCTCAGGGAAACCCTGAGGCTTACATATAGGCACTTTTTTTTTAAAGGGAGCAGCCCCCCCCCCCCCCCCGCCAAAGGGAACAATGAGGACTAAGGATGCTCAGTAGCTGTGGAATTCACAACTGGAATAGAAAAAAAACAGAATCTGGAGGTGGGAAGGAATGGAATGCCCTGTGTGGAGGAGCTGGCTGGCTGCAACCCTTAAAAGGAGAATTCCTTTTAGGAGGGAAGACACACACTACAACATTTTGTTGTAGATCCCACTTGTTAGGTTACAATTCTAATTATTGTAACAATATATATATGAAATATCAATTTAAAAAGTTATGAATCTACAAATATTGCAAGAATATTTGCAACATAGAGAAGCAGCTATAAACATTAATATCGTATCATATCCAACTTTCCAAAACTTGATAAAAAGACACCTTTTAACCTTAAACCTTGGTTTCAGTTGTTTTCCATCTCTCATTCTTTTGATTTTGGTTAGTGTAGTCAACTGTGCTAACTGTCATACTTCACTTATCCCTTCTATAAAGGGAGGTGCCTTAGCAGTTCTATAAGTATTAGGTATCTTTAACTGCCCCAGTTACTGAATTTGTTTATTTATTTTTTATTTATTATATTTATACCCCGCCTTTTTTCCTGCAAGGAACCCAAGGCGGCTTACATATGATGGCGCGTGAGTGACAGCAGAGCCCCGTGTGTGCGAGATGGGAGATTAAAAATCCTGTTCGTGTGTAGAGGCCCATAACTCCACACACAGAAATCCAGATCTTTCTCCCCCTCTCTCTGCGCAGCGTGCAGCGTTTCGGTTGCAATCAGCCAGCCAGCTTTCCAGCCTGTAATCCGACTCCAGCAGCCAGCTCCCCCATTTGCAGATAGCAAGGAAAAAACTCTGTAACTCCACAGGTCTATTCTACCTGTTTATTTACTTAGCAAAGTATACATTTCCTAGTTACAGTCCATATGCAGAGCACAATGCATAGCAAGCATTTATTCCAGTGGAGCAAGTTGAGCTTTACCCCACCTCAGCAAAGACGTTACATTGTTGCATAAGTCCAGCAAGCAATAGTCAGAAGAAAAGAGTGAAGAGAGAGAACAGTCCTGCTCCTCTCTAAAATGGCTTCAGACAGACAACAAGTTAATACGTCACCAGAACATACAAACCATGTGACCAGCTCATATTGTTCTCACACTTTAGTAACCCCTGCAAAAACACGAGATTCTAGAGAGACATAATAAACCTGTTTACCCTCCATTCTGTCCCTTCCATGTGTAAACAATGTGCTCCAGCTTGTGAATGTGATACATATCACAACAACATAATCCTCCTTCTCCTCTCCATTTTATCCTCACAACAACCCTGTGAGGTAGGTTAGGCTGAGAGTCAGTGACTGGCCCAGAGTCACCCAGTGAGTTTCATGGCCGAGCGGGGACTAGAACCCGGATCTCCCGAGTCCCAGTCCAACACTCTCACCACTACGCCACACTGGCTCTCAGTGTTGCTGTTATTGTTATTGTTGTTATTGTTCTTTTTAATCTGTTGTATGTTTGGCAGTGCGTTTAGGTATATGTTTCAGTTTCTGTCCTGTCCACCCGCTTGTCCCAGGTACAAGGAAGGTAACAATGGTTGGGACGGAGCAGAGGAAAACTATGCTACAATCCATTATTTCAAGCCCTCTGTGACAAATATATGAAAATCGGGTTATGTTAGCTACAGGAACGTGTTTTGTTTTAATTGAATTAGCCAAACAGTATAATTCCTTCTATTCCCAATGTCCAGGCTGTGAGTTGAGTGCTGTTGCTTGTGTAGCCAAAACAGCATCACACCTACCTAAAAGTGAAATATCAGCAGACTTGGGGGAAACCCAAGGTTTGCAGGAATAATAATAAAATATATTTAGGGGGAAAACCCTAAGGGAGAAGAACTCCCCCCAAACAGCCCAGTGAGGTCAGAGCATGTTCAGTAGCCATTGAATGCTTACTGACTATTGTGTGGGGGTGGGGTGGGGGGATGGGATGGGATGGGAAAGTTGGGAATGAAATGGGGTATCTGGAATCCTGAACAGCAATATTCCACACTGCAACATTTTGTTGCAGGCCCCTCTAGTCTACACTACAAATAGGCATCAGTTCAGCATGATGTCTTAATTGGGCCTGTCTCTCAACCTAACCTACCTCACATGGTTGTTGTAAGGACAAAAAGTGATGGCCCCATATAGGCTGCCTTGAAGGATACAATATGCAACGGAGAGAAACAAGCAGGACCTGCAGCCAAATGTTTTGGTGTAGAATGCTCTCCAGCTCACAGTTCTAGCCAGCCAGCCATGCCATGGCCATTTCCAGGATACTCCATTACATCCCTTGTTTATTTGCTTGTTTTTTGTCCCCAACAGTAAGTCGTTATTCCACAGCTACTGATTATGCTTAGTCCTCACTGGGTTGTTTTGTGGTGGGTTTTCCCCACCTATTTTTCCTTTTGTGCTTCTGCAAACCTTGGAGTTTTCCTGAGCCTACCAATACTTCCTTCTTGGTAGGGTGGCTGTGTGTCCTGTTTTACAGGGGGACAGTCCTCTGTTTTCAGGCATCCTCTATTTGAAGGGCTGTCCTGCTCAAATCCAGTTTTCATAGAATCATAGAAAAGTAGAGTTGGAAGGGGCCTACAAGGCCATCGAGTCCAACCCCCTGCTCAGTGCAGGAATCCAGGTCAAAGCATCCCTGACAGATGGCTGTCCAGCTGCACCTTGAATGCCTCCAGAATGGGAGAGCCCACCTACCTCCCTAGGTAGTTGGTTCCATTGTCTTATTGCTCTAACAGTCAGGAAATTTTTCCTGATGTTTAGTTTAGGTAGAATCTAGGTTCCTGTAACTTGAGCCCATTATTCCGTGTCCTGCAAACTGGGATGATCGGAGAAGAGATCCTGGCCCTCCTCTTTGTGACAACCCTTCAAGTACTGGAAGAGTGCTATCATATCTCCCCTTTAAAGATAAAGAACCCTAAGGAGGGAGAGCAGCAAGGGCCTTGGAGTCGCCCATCGACAGATCGCACCTGGACAACACACAGAGCAGGCACACAGGCCATCCAGTCATGGTGGCATGCATTGCATTTCTATTTAATTTATAGTAATCATTTCTAAATGTTCATCTATACACATAAATTAACAGGTGCAAAATCTATGCGGATCACCATCCTCTTTTTTAAAAACAATGGGTAAGTGGCCACCCTAGGAGGGACGGTGCTGTTATGGCTACATCTGGAGACCACACATACGGAGAATGCATTCACTATTCGTATATAGGGCACAATGTAATGTTCTGAAGTTCTAACACTGAAAGAGAAACGTTTGCCAAGTTCACAGTGTCGGCAGCTGAGCGGGCTGCATTTGTGGTTTTCCATGGGGCCTTGATCGAGCTTTGTTGCTTCCTGCTACTACTAGCATTAGGGGGTGCTAGTAGTAGCATTAGTTCACAAGCCTTCAACTCGGACAGAAAGGAAACACACGCAGGCACGCCAGTCCCAGCATAATTTATGCAAAAACCTTTCCATTTGAAGCAATAGAAAATCCACACAGAGGCATTGGATGTGGTTTAGACACACAGTCTTGCTCTTGTAAATAAAGGCCTTGGAGTGTGGTGAACAGCCGCTCAACCTGCTTCCACCGCATTTTAGACAGTTTGTCTGTCTTCAGCTCCATACGCAATGCCATCAGTCATGGGCTAAATATAACATCAGTGTGCACCTAATGCTTAATCCCACACATGGCTCATCTGTAGTTCCAGACCGTCCCCCACATTCTGTTGCCTGTCCACACAGGAACACTCGGGGTTGCTTCGCACACACACTCCACCCCCCCAACCCAAAACCTAAGGTGGTAAAAGAGGGAGTAAAAGGTGCCAGTGCTGGGTGAGCTCTCAAAAATATTGAGAGTTGGGGCAATGAAGCTACTTTCTGCCACCGAAGCTGGTGGTTGGGACGTCTTGCCCCCTCCTCCCCCTCCTTCAGTTACACCTGAGCCCTTGGCAACCCCACATTCCAAAACAAGGACCATTCCTGAAGATTGAGCTGATGCTCTCATTTTGATGGTCATTAGCCTATTTTATAGTGCATCACTATGCTGGCAGTGGCTGGATATCATAGGAGCTGTAGTACAACACATCTGGAGGGCAGCAGCTTGGGGAAGGCTGAACTACGAGTTAGTGGCTTTGGATTGTAAGCTACTGATGGCCAATTGGCCATTGGGCCTCATCCAGCCCCTGTCCTGATCTCTCCTGCCATACCATACTCTGGGAAGGTAGTGATCTCCCATTTCCTGAGAGGAGTACTACTTTGCCAGGGCCTTCAGCCTGAGGATCTAGCCTTATAGTGGCCAGGCTAATTGGTGAAGGAAGCAATAATATCATGGTGGTGATGGTGATGGTGCTACAGCCCCTAAGGAGCAATGTAAGGCAGAATCCAGCCCCCAACTGAAGTACAGGGGGCACAGCTCTGAGTTAGAGCCTATGCTTTGCATACAGAAAATCTCAGCATTCCCTGGCTGGGCGGGGGGGGGGGGGAGAGAAACAGGTAGTAGGTGATGTGACTTTTTGTCTGAGGTCCTGGCAAGCCACTACCAGTCAGTGTAGAAGATAATACTCAGCTAGATGGACCAAAGGCCTGACTTAGCAGAAGGCACAGCTCCCTGAGTTCAAGCCACTGCCAGTGTTATAAGTGATCCTGTTGAGAAAGCCGTTGCAATGCGGTTGTAGAAAGCAAACAAAAAGAGCTCCCAATAAAGAGAACATTATCTCAACCCCATTGCCAACTGAAATAGTAATCAAATCATTGGTCGCTCCCAAATGGTGTTCCAGGGAATCATAGAATCATAGAATCATAGAAAAGTAGAGTTGGAAGGGGCCTACAAGGCCATCGAGTCCAACCCCCTGCTCAATGCAGGAATCCAGGTCAAAGCATCTCTGACAGATGTCTGTCCAGCTGCACCTTGAATGCCTCCAGACTGGGAGAGCCCACCACCTCCCTAGGTAGTTGATTCCATTGTCTTATTGCTCTGACAGTCAGGAAATTTTTCCTGATGTTTAGGTGGAATCTAGGTTCCGTAACTTGAGCCCATTTATCCGTGTCCTGCAAACTGGGATGAACGAGAAGAGATCTTTGCCCTCCTCTGTGTGACATCCCTTCAAATACTGGAAGAGTGCGATCATATCTCCCCTCATCTCCTCTTCTGAAGGCTAAACATGCCCAGTTCTTTCAGTCCTCCTCATAGGGCCTTGTTTCCAGTCCCTTTATCATCCTTGTTGCCCTCCTCTGAACCCTCTCCAGTTTGTCTATGTCCTTCTTAAAGTGAGGTGCCCAGAACTGGACGCAGTACTCAAGATGAGGCCTAACCAGTGCCGAGTAAAGGGGAATTATCACTTCCCACGATTTGGAAGCTATACTTCTATTAATACAGCCCAAAATAGCATTTGCCTTCTTTGCAGCCACATCGCATTGCTGGCTCATATTCAGTTTGTGATCTACCACAATTCCAAGATCCTTCTCACTTGTAGTATTGTTGAGCCAAGTGTCCCCCATTCTGTAACTCTGCATTTGGTTTCCTCTCCCTAGGTGCAGCACTTGGCATTTATCCCTATTAAATTTCATTCTGTTGTTTTCGGCCCAGCGCTCCAGCCTATCGAGGTCACTTTGAATTTTGTTTCTGTCTTCCAGAGTATTAGCTGTTCCACCCCACTTTGTGTCATCTGCAAATTTGATAAGCATTCCCTGTACCTCCTCATCCAATCATTAATAAAAATGTTGAAGAGCACCGGCCCAGGACACGAGCCCTGTGGTACCCCGCTCGTTAAAACCTCTCCCAGTTTGAGAAGGAACCATGATAAGCACTCTTTGAGTCCGATTCTTTAGCCTAATGTGGATCACCTTATAGTTGTTCCATCGAGCCCACTATTGCTAGCTTACTAATCAGGATATCACGAGGCACTTTGTCGAAAGCTTTGATGAGTCCAGTATATAATGTCAACAGCATTCCCACAGTCAACAAGGGAGGTTACCGATCAAAAAGAGATCAGATAGTCTGAAGGATGTGTTTGACAAATCCATTGCTGCTTCTAGTAATCACTGGATTAGTAATCACTCTAGTAATGGAATCCCTCCAAAGCTTATCGAGTGATCTTCATTAGTGAGAATGGTAGTGACGGCAGAGATGTTTGACAGTCAGCTTGTCTACTTCGACCAATTTTCTCCACTGTGCATAGGCACTGGGGAGTGTTGGGTGCACTCTCATTCCATGCGCAGCTACAGTGAGGCCCAAGCGGGGCCAAGGATGCGCCCTAGATCAGCCTTCCTCAACCTGGTGCCCTCCAGATGTCTTGGACTACAACTCCCATTACTCTCTTCCAGTCAGCATGGCTGGCTGGGAGTTGTTGTTCAACACATCTGGAACACACCAGGCTGGGGAAGAAGGCTTCCTTCCTTCGACCATTTCCCAGAATCTTCTGTAACTCACCGGACAACCTGATCTAAAGAAAGGGATGCCCTGAAGCCAGAAACTTCGCTAATTAGCGAAATAAGCTCCCCCCCCCCCCCCCGCTGTTACGTACCTTGCAGCGGCAGCAAAGCCAACACAGAGAGCAGGAGAGTGAGGAGCATGTCGTGGTGGTGTCTGCTTCAAAGGCAGCCCCTTGGTGACAGTGAGCAAGTTTCCTCTTGCAGCCGGCTCCTCCTTTTCAACATGCATGTACCATGACTTCATCAGTGACGGGATCTGCCCCCTTTCCTTTGGCGGCTCCCACCTACCTTAACACCTCGCAGACGGGGACACTTTCCTCTGTGGCTGCAGTCAAGAAAGTTCTTGTGACCCATTTTGGTCTGTTCTAAAAATCAACCTTTTATGTGGTCAGTGCTGACACCAGACAGCTCAGGAAGTGCTCTTTAAAGGCCAGCTTGTGAGCGGGAGAAGAACTTCTTTCTGTACACTGTTGATAATCTTATAAACCTCTGTGACAGGGCTAGGCAACCAATTTAGGCTGCAATCCTACGACACTATTATTTTGCACAATATTATTTTGGAGCAGGTGGTGGAAAAGGTGCAGAAAGGGAACAAGCAAAACCAAGGGTCCAGAGCATGGCCCCTACAAAGAAAAGTTAAGCAATGGCGGTTTTGTTTTGTTTGTTTTGGTTTGGAGAAAAGATGGGACACATGATTAAAAAAAGGGGGGGGTAAGCCAGTACCTGCCAATATTTTGGACTACAACTCCCATCAGCCCCAGCCAGCATGGCTGATGGACTCTAGGATTATGGGAGTGCATTGCAAACATTTCATGCAAATCACTTCCACAGAACTGTGCTGCCGGTTCACCCACCCCCCACCCCAAGCTGCAAATTATGTGTATTTACCATTCATAAAATTATCTTTTCCCATTCACAACATCACACTCACTTTTTCATTCATAATATTGACATAAAATATTCTCTCATACATACATTTACAATTTTCATTTTATAGCCAAGGCTGCACTGAGAGCTTTGAGGCTCCTTCTGGATGCCCCTCCCATCTGGGGTAAGTTGAATGGTAACCAGGGAGGGTGGTGGTGCCCCAGAGAAGCTGGCACTCACCTTGGCATTCCGGCGCCAGGAGATTTATTTCCTGGCTTTTAAACCCTAATTAAAGATGTGTCTGAGTTGCACTGATCTGCTGGCATTTTTATTCCGCATTGTGCTGTGTTGTTGTTATATTAGTTCTTTTTATTCTGTTATTGAAAATATTGCATTTTTTTCTGAGATTGTAATCTGTTCAAGAAATGCTACTGTGGCATTGATGGTATTGACATTCAAAGCCCTAAACAGCTTGGGGCCAGGTTGCCTGAAGGATCATCTCCTTCCATATACAGTAATACCTTGGATTGCAAGCATAATTCGTTCCAGAACCGTGTTTGTAATCCAAAACACTCTTATATCAAAGCGAGTCTCTGGAGGGCGTGAGCGGGGCCGATTTCATCCCTACGACTACTTGTCTTGCTTGTTTATCGAGACCTTGCTTGTTTATCAAGTCAGAATTTTTTTTTTGCTTGTCTTGCAAAACGCTCTCAGACCAAGTTACTTGCAATCCAAGGTATTACTGTATACCTGCCCGAACCCGAAGATCATCCTCAATGGTCCTTCTGCTGGAGCCCCTGCCAAAGGAAATGAGGTGAGTGGCTACTAAGAAGAGGGCCTTTTCTGCTGTGGCACCCTGGTTGTGGAATGAACTTCCCAGAGAGGCTTGCCTGGCACCTACGTTGTGCTCCTTCTGGCGCCAGGTCACAGGTGAAGACCTTATTTTCCCAGGAATTTTAGTCTTTTAGTCTCTGTTGTTTTAAATCCTTTACTGTATTTTAAATCTTTGTACTGCGGCTGGGTTTCACTTTGGCTTTCAGCTCCCCCCTGAGACCCGCCCGGCACCAACTCTTCTATCTTTTCGGCACCAGGTTAAGACTGCCCTCTATGCTGAGGCTTTTCTAAATAGTGCATAGTGGAGTGGTCATTTTAAAACTTTTTTACTGGTCACGCTGTATTAACTTGTTCTAGCTATTTGCGTCATTTTAAATTTGGTTTTAAATTTTTTATAATGTGCATATTTATTGTTTTTATTGTGCATATTTTTTATTGTATTGTATTTTTTAATTGATCGTTGTGAACCGCCCAGAGAGCTTCGGCTATTGGGTGGTATAGAAATAATAATAATAATAATAATAATAATAATAATAATAATACAGGCCTGTGGTTTATGCTGGCTCAGCTTGTCTGAGTGTGGAAAGTTAAGCAGGCCTGGTTATTACTTGGATGGGAGACCCCTCCTCTAGTTTCCTGCATTGAGCAGGGGGTTGGACTCAACAGCCTTGTAGGCTCCTTCCAACTCTATGATCTATGAAATCTATCTATAATAAAAAATAATTGTAGTTTTAAACTATAATTTTTTATAGTGTATTTTATGGTGTTAATTGTTGTGAATCACCCAGAGAGCTTCAGCTATTGGGTGATATAGAAATGTAATAAATAAATACATAAAATAAGTAAATAATAGTGCAGGTTATAAATTGTAGAAACAAATAAGTAACTAAGCACAGATTGGGCATGATCCCGCCAAAGCAAAGTACTTTTCAGCCTCATTTATTGCAATGGGAGGGATTTAAGTGCTTACCTTGCTCTCTCCATTGAAGTCAATAGGACATGAAAGTATAATCGGTTGGAAACAAGAGCAGAAGGAAAAGAGCCAGGACTGCACCTCCACAAAAGCTTGCACAAGAGATTGCTCAAGTGTCCATGAGCTGCTAGAACAGGTCAACTCTGCAGCAGTACTTGGGCTTCTGCAAGGGTTAGTACATGCTCTTGGGCAAGCAGGACACCACCTTTAGATTATAGGGATGTCGGAGAAATCCGCAATGGGTTCAGATTTCTGTGAATCGACTTGAGGATTCTGCAGCGGGCCGGCTTTTTCCGAGTCACATGGGATTCCGTGGACTTGTGGACCAGTTTTTCACTTTTTGGTGTGTGTGTGTTGTGCTAATTAATTAATTTGCATTGGCACTAATTCACACTCACTAATGTGCATTAGCGCTACTGCAAATTAGTGCAAGCAGGAATGAAATTCTGGGAAAAGAAATTCGATTCTGTCCATGAGTGGACAATGGAATGTAAGACACCTGACAATCCACGAAACACAGAGTGGGATGGATGCAGGGGGGTCGTGAACTCTCCCACACTGGAGGCATTCAAGAGGCGGCTGGACATGGATTCCTGCACTGAGCCGGGGGTTGGACTCGATGGCCTTGTAGGCCCCTTCCAACTCTACTGTTCTATGATTCTAGCAAAACCCATATATCCCTAGTCCACTTTTTCTCACATAGATGCTATAGCTCAGGGCTCTCTAACCTTGGGTCCCCAGATGTTGCTGGACTACAGCTCCGAGAATCCCTTGCCATTAGCCATGCTGGCTGGGTATGCTGGGAGCTGTAGGCCAGCAACATCTGGGGACCCAAGGTTGGAGAGCCCTGCTCTAGCTTGTGCTGTCAAAACAGCACTTCAGTGAGCAGAAGACACCAACTGCACGTGGAAGAGCTCCTGTTGACCCAACCTTATAAACCTGGGCTGGATTATGTCCACTGTAGAAAATGTGTCACATTCCAAAGTAGCACTGAGTGCCACTTTCTAGTACCCCAAAAGCAGGGGTGGGGGACTGCTCACCCGTGGGTCGAATCCAGACCATGGAAGTTCCCCATCCTGCCCGCAGAGTTCCATTCCCAGGTCCTACCCCCTCTCTCAGGCCCAGAGAAAGGCAGCCTTTCTCTACCCACTAGGAGAAATCCTGCTCTTATCTCCTATCAGTGATTCAAGATAAGAGTGGGGGGTTGCTCTCCCAGCACTAGAGAAAGGCCTTTCTCTACTACTGAGAGGGACTGCCCTTTTCTCCATGCAAAGAGGGACTTGGAGCAATCACTCCATGACTTTTTTCTGAGAAACTCCCCTATGATGTGGGGCCTCAGGAGAGAAGGGTCTGCCTTGTAACATCATCCAGCCCTCGAGGGGGGGGGATGAGCCAGAAAACAATCCAGCCCCCAGTGGTGGGGGCTGTTCCCCATCCCTACTCAAAAGCATGGAGCTAGGACTGCAGCCTGTGGCAGGTTCAGGGGCGAAGGATGTACAGTGAGCCTACAGCAGGGGTGGGCAGAAGGTAGATCTCTGGGTGATTTGCAGTACATCAGCAAGGATTTCTGACTCCCAACTGTTTAACAGAAACACAGAGAGAAAAAGGATTCCCCGATGCCCTAAATTATACTGCCAAAATTATGGAAGCTTGCAGGGGTAACCAAGAGTTGATTTGTGTGTACGGAAGGACTGTGAGCTCCATTCAGTTCTGGTACTCAAAAAAATATATATTTAAAAATCCTGGGCTCAGAATAATTTAATCCCTTTGCACAAGGCTCCAGCTGGTGGATCTTGTGGTTCTAGTAAAAAAGAAAAGTAGATCCTGCAAGCCTGAATGAAGTCTGCCCACCCCTGGACTGGAGTGTTGAACATAAATGTGCACAAGTCCAAACTCACATTGTTAAGGGTGCAATCCTATGCATGTTTAGACAGAAAAAGTCCTACAACTCCTAGCATTCCCCAGCCAGTATGGCTGGCTGGGGAATGCTGGGAGCTGTAGGACTTTTTTCCCTGTCTAAACATGCGTAGGATTGCAGCCTAAATCATTAAAGAGTGTCTACGTGCAGCTTTGGAGAATTCCATTTTCATCATGTAAGAAACAAATTAAAAGTCCTGTGGTGTGTTCCAACAAGCCGATAACAGTAAAACACTAAAAGCTGAATCTTCTACTTTGCCTTACAAATGAAAAGAAAAAGAATAGAACATAGAAATCTTTAAGGAAAGTATAAATATTTACTGCAATCTGCTTTGGGTGTGGTGGTAAATGGTAATAATACAATTAAGTCCATTCAAAACAATAGGAAATAAAACTAATCAGAAAATGCAACTTCAAAATTAGGCCAGCTGGGGAGTGGGAAAAGAGACATAGGAACAATGCAACAACTTTTAAAGTAGAGGTATCTCAGGGCCAAACTGGATGTACCACTGGAGACAACAGGGGGGGTGTCTCCTGATTGCTCAGTGAAGAGGCCCCAGAAGTCGACTGGTGCAGCAGCAGAATATTTTGTGGTACTCCCATAATCCCAGACCATCAGCCATTCTGGCTGGGGCTGATGAGAGTTGTAGTCCAAAACATCGCCACACACCGGCTTGCCTACTCCCTGTTCTATCATATCTCCCTTCTTTTCACCAAACCAAACCCCCCCCCCACAGTTGCTCAACTTTTCTTTGCAGGGGCCATGCTCTGGACCCTTGATTATGCTTGTTCCCTTTCTGAACCTTTCCTACCACCTGCTCCAAAATAATATTGTGCAAACTAATAGTATGCATAAGATTGCAGCCTAAACAGCTAATAGAGCAAAATGTATAGTAATCCAATCATTCCATACATTAAGGCTTGCTTGATGTTATAAATAATAATATTTTGGAGAGAGGAAAAATGGGAATTCTTTGTGGGAGAAAAAGCACAATTAGACACTTTCTGCACAGTGACTGTGAGAAATGCAGACTACTTACTTTTTATTGAGATCAAGTGTTTTCTAGTAACAAATTGTGGAAGATGTGCAGTAACACAAGCAAAACAGAAGCAGCAATTATCTTTTCTTTTTTCTTAAAAAAAGCAACTTTCTAATGAAAAACTTGTAAGGGACTGAGGCATCCAATTTTAACTTTGTATTGTAAAGCACTTCAACAACTGAAGGTATGCATTGCCTTATTAGCACCAATTCCTTTACACAAAAGCTTAGCTCACTCAAAAAATACTGGAAGCGCAAGACTTTTTTCTCTCTCTCTTTTTTTTAAAGAAACCTAACATATGGAGGGGGCAAAAATCTGCACATCTAAAAATATACTTTTAAAATGAGATTGTTTAACGATTTTCCTCCCTTATCCTCGACTTTATTGAATAGAATGGGTGCTTTAAAGTCCTCCTTTGCATGCTTTCACAGAAGTTAAGTCCCACAGTATTCAGTGGTACTTACTCCCATGTAAGTGTGCATAGGATCGCAGCTTAAATAGCTAATAGAGCAAAATATGTAGTAATCCCAATCAGTCTATCCATTAGGGCTTGCTTGATGTTATACATAATGTTTGAACAAGACCCTGGAACAAATGTTCCACTAATTGATGAAAGTGTTCTGATATATTTGAACTGTTCTGTATCTTGTACGCTACGTGAACATACTCTGTATGGTACATCATTAAGTATTAACAACTTGCAAGCTGTCAGTGCAAAAACAGCACCTCACCCCACAACTGGCAAGTTTCCCCGCAAATTAAATATACACCAGGAACCAACAGTTTGGTTTTGATTGTCATTCATTGTTCAAAGTTCAATAAAACTCTTCCACAGAAAACAGGCCTGGAGAAGCCATAAACTAACTCATTTTCAGAATGTCTGTACATAGTCAAAAATAGTTTAAATTACATATATGTATATGTGTATATATGTATTTATATCTATATATATATATTCCCAAAAATACCGGCAGCGATAACAACTGCAAAATACAAAGTGCAGTCTGCTTTCCTGCTATCACTTAACTTTCATCTCCCTGATTTTCACTATACATCCCTGTAAAAAATAATGCATTTGAGAACGTCCTGCTACCTTTTACATGTAAAAAGTACACCTTATGATTTAAGTAAATATACATATTGCACACAAAGAACATTCTGTAGACTCTGCTTCAGTTTAGTGCCTACTGTGCACACCTTAAAAAGCTCCTTATTAGGGCTAATCCCGTCCTCTAGGTAAGACCAAACGCGAGTTGGATTTATACTCATTCAAGCTGGCGGTGTAGCGAAACTGTTGTCCGATCGCTCCGCTCTGCCATTCACTCAGATCAGTCATCAGCATATAATTATGTTTTGTTTTGCTTTGTTTTGAAAGCAAGCCTCATTCTGCATGGATGGGTAAGCTGAAGGAACAATAGCACAGTTTGAATAATAATTTTAAAAAGTCAACCCATATTTTGTATAGAGCAGTGGTATTATTAAACCTCTTTCCGCCTCTGGGCCGAATTCCATTTCGGACATGCTCTCGAGGGCCACATTCCAGTGCTGGCAAAAGAGTCAGGGGCAAAAATACCTGCATATTTTAGCTTAAGGGTGCAATCCGATGCATGTTTAGACAGAACAGAGGCCTACAACTTCCAACATGCGCTAGCCAGCATAGCATAGCTGGCTGGGGCATGCTGGGAGTTGTAGGCCTTTGTTCTGTCTAAACATGCATCCGATTGCTCCTTAAAGCATGTACTGTCATTAAATAAGCCTTAGGAGTGGTATTTCAAGTTTGTAGAATGGGGAAAAACTGTCAAAACCACCACCAAATGATTGGTGGTCAAGGGAAAGGGGGCAGGGCCAGAGGAAGGGGCGTGGCCATTTGGGGAACTCCGGAAGGCCAGATCTGGGTCCCAGGCCTGGGGTTCTGCAGCACCCCCGGTGTACAAATTGGTCCTTAGAATACAGGGCACGGTCAGTCACCAGGGAATATAGTCTCTAAGTCTAAGGAGCTGAACTTTCTCATGTGCCAAACTTGTAAATGAGGGCCAAGAAGACTATGGGTGGTAGTCCAGTGTCTAAGTTCATTCCTCATGTTTTGCACAGAAGGATCAGTGGTGGACCTGGCTGCCATCTTGCTTTTGTCTTTACCTTACTCGCTTGATACGGAATGTCTCCTGGAAGGCCCTATTTTGGGTCAATTTCATGATATCCAAAAGTATCTTAAGACATTTGCAGACCATGCACATACAAAAAAAGAAGAAGAAAAGAAAAGAACTTTTCTTGCATCCAAATGGAAGGATTTGCAATATTTGGTCTCAGACATAGTCAGTGGTAAAGGCCAAATCCTTAAGCCATCTAAATTAATGCAGATTTTGCTACTGACATGCAAAGATATTAGTGGTTTCTCAAGAAAATCATTTGGTCAACAAACAGAGAAGGACTCCCACTATCTGAACTTCAGTTACCCAGATGTTCTGCCTATTCTGAACTGACTTTGTGTCTTCTGGGTGGGCTCATGGCAATATAAACTTATGTAAACAGTGCTCCTCTTTAACAGAATATCTGGTTCACATATTTTGGATGCTCCTCGAAGATCACAGGATGGCTTAATTACATTGCTAGGTGTGATTATAATGCAGGGCCAACTCCAGGTTTGAAAGGGCCCTCAGCAAGGTGCCCTCCGGTGGGCCCATTTCTACATCAATGGGCCCCTCAGTGGGTTTACCTGGCAGTGGCAACCCCAGTCACTGCCGGACAACCCTGAGTGAGAGTCCAGGAGTCACCATTTAAGTTTCTCACAATGTCCTGCATCAATTCGGATGCACATTCCCCAAAACAACTGATTTGGTGACTGGGCTAAAGCATCCATGGTCCTTCTGCTGAAAGAACCTGCTTGCTAAGAACATTTTCTTACATGAAGAATTGGAAACGCCTATCGTGCAAATATAGGGTTGGATCCAGATTTAGGTGTGTGCAACTGGGCTGGCGGAAGCGGAATTCCCCCTCCTCCCTACGACAGGCTCTGCAGCCCCCTGAAAATGCTACACAAAGGGCTGAGGGACCCTACTGAATGGGGTGAGCTGAGGTGCAGTGGCAAAGGGGGGGGGATCCCCCAAAATCAGATAGAGGCACCTTCCGTGAGTGGAGTCTTTCCATTCACAGAAGTCAGGTCCTGGACAATACCCTGAGCAAATACACTTTCAGCTAATACTGGTCACCATTTTAAACTAGTGGTCTGGGCTTGAAAGACTACTTGCTCTAAAGTGGTATGGCAGTTGCTGAGACTACAAAAAATAAATAATAGGATTTTGGCCCATTACAGAAAGGAATAATCATCTTGCAAGTAATGGATCAAATGCATGTCCTTAACAGCTCTTGTCCAAAGGGCTACTTACCCTGGAAAGGAACCCAAAAAGCACGGGAAGAATTGGTAAACAGGGCTGGTGCTAGTGGTTGTTGGGGCTGAGTAGTTGCCAGGGTCCAGACCCATTAAGCGGTGCACCAATACAAAACGACACTACCAGCTCGGTTGCCACTTGACACTGTGAGCAAGTGTGTTCATCATTTGTTGACTGTAGTGTCAAGAGATGCTTTGCATGGGCAGGTGTGCCACAGACAGAACTGCTATATGACCTCCGAGCACAATGCTTGTTCAATGGAAGCAACATTACTGAGCATTACCAAGTGTTGAGAGATCAAAGTGATGTGCGAACAAGCCCTTCCTGTTCAAAATCCGGTTCCCAGCAGGCTCCCTTTTGCTCATTTCAAATATATCTTAAATATTTTCAAGGTTCCAATGGTGGAAGTAAACTAGACACATAATCCTACACTAGTTTTTTGACAAGCGGAGCTATTCCACTTGCTTCTACGGTATATTTTTTGGGGCAGGGGGATCTTGCAGAATGTATTGTAGGTATAATAATTTAGCAAAAAGTGATGGGGGTCTACTCTGTCCAAAATGGCTCAGAACGAAATTGCAAAGGTCAATAATGAAATTTGCAAAGGTCAATAATGAAAAATTAAAAGACAAACAAACAAAAGTCCACAATTTAGAGCACAGTCCTAATTGTCACTAACATTATACAGAAGGCAGTGAAAACTGGTTCTTCTCCCTGGAGCTTAAGTCAAGATTTTAAAAATTATATATTAAAGCTCAGTAGCTTACGTCACAAAGACCTTTCTGCCGGACAGAAGCCTGAAGAGAGAGACAGTATTCGAGTACATGTACAGTTTTCCACAATCCAAGCATACGTCTATATTGATCTATTTTTCTAGACGCACCAAAGCCACTCTGAGGAAGATATGTTAGAGTGTTATTTTTAAATCCATCTAAAGGGTTATGAATAATTTTCTCCTCTGTCAGTATTTTTTTTTAAAAAAAAGCTCCAATACACAAGACATTCTCCAGTCTTTAGAAAGACTCTCTCTTCCGTTGTTCTCCTCTTCCTTTTGCATTATTCTTGTAGCAAAGTTTCTCTCCAGTTAAAGCCGCCAGTTGGTCCATGAGTGAGAGGAAGGATGGGTGGGTCAGTAAGTTGCCACAGGCCTGTGTCTCCAAGTTCTTCACAGCAACAAAACCCCAAGTATGGAATCTGCAGTTCATAAAAGGAGAGGGGTAGGAGGAAACCAGACAGAGAGATGAGAGAGAAGGATTAGCCTCTCAGCTGAGAAGAATGGCTACCGCTTTTTTAAACACTTCTTTAGAGTTATATTCCTGCCTGTCACTTTTGCTCCTCCAACAGTACCACCCTCAGCACCCAAAGTGAGATGCCTCTGGAAAGCCACAAACAGGACATGGAGATGATAGTCATCTTTGTTGTTTGTCATGTTTAGAAGGAGTGATATCTTCCCTTACAAGATTCTGGGGACAGAGTGGTGCCATGTTCAGCTATCATGTCTACTAGCAATAGGGAGAGGGAGAGAGAGAGAGAGAGAGAGAGAGAGAGAGAGCTCCATGAATGTATCTTTTCTTCAGAAAATAAAATAAAAAGAAAAGCTCTCTAAGTCAATGGTCTGGTTTGCACATAATGCTAAGCCATAGTAGTCTGTTGAAATCTGGCTTGTTGGTGTGTCTGAACCCATCCCTAGGAAACAAACCATAGTTTGTTAATGAGCTACAAACCACAAATAGAACCCATGGTTTGTTGTTGGCTTAAGAACTCTGGCTTGTTTAAAACTTGGCTTGTTGTGATGTCTGAACCCAGAACCGTGTCTTATCCCTGGCTTGTTTGCTCTGCTATCTGCTCCAAAAAAGAGGCTCCCAGTAGGAGCAGCTTGAAAAGGAACCTGCTTTGAAGGCTAGCAAAATGGGCAAGAGAGAAATAAACCAGAAATAGGGAAAGCAAGCTGTGGGTTGAGTGCTCGCCACAAGATGATTCATGGCTAAAGCAACAAACCATGATTAACATGGCTTAGTGTTATGTGTGAACACAGCCATTGGCTTACTCTGGGTCTTGTGTTTTGAGAGAAGGGGGAAATGACTGAAGAAGAGAATAATCTTTGATTTATTCACTTGCTCCACATGTTTCACAATTTTGTGTCGGCAACACTACATAAATAAGTAAATACAGATAAATCTGCACATTAAAATAGGATGCTACAATGCTTGGAAAAAAAAAGATACCTCCTCCCCAACATGTACAACACACAGTTGGGATGTGTGTGTGTGTGTGTGTGTGTGTGTGAGAGAGAGAGAGAGAGAGAGAGAGAGGGAGGGTGAAATTTGTAACCATGCTATCAGTTACCAAAATGAGGTGCAAGATAATCCTTTTGAAACTATCTTCTCATCTCACCTGATTCTCCAGCCTTCTGAAGCTCAAACAATAGGCTGCAATTATCATGTGCTACAGAACAAAGCATGTTTGGACTTCTAAGGAGATTTCCGCCTAGGGAACAGCCCTAATCTTGCTGGTGGATGTTAATTACCTTTCTGACCATCTGTACAAAGTCCTTGGAATTCTGAGGGGACAGTCCTTGCAGCTGGCAAGTACATGCCTCTAGGGAGGAAGCATGAGCCACTATCAAAACGTTACTTCCTGCAGGAAGAGACAGATAAAACGCAGAGTGTTTGGCATGCTGGTTTAACTTTCTAGGGACGAGCTACCTGTTGCATTGAAGTCTTGACATTTATTGGTTTGTTTTCTTAACCAAAAAGCAGCCTTGGGAGGCTGTGCTTTTGAGTGGAGAAGCAGCAGGGAGGAGGGAGCACTTAATCCTTTCCCCACAGGCTCTTTTTTTCCCTTGAGCAGCCTCTCCATGCTGCTTTCCCTTCTGCAGGATTTCAGATGCATGTCCATCCACTCCCCACGCTCCCTCTGCTTAAAACTGCAATCTCCCAAAGCTGCTTTTCAAACATTGGGGCTCCGTCGCACATACTGTATTTGTGCGTACTGTGTGCAGATTGCCCTGCTATTGGGAAGAAAACGGGATATCCAATAAAGTGCTCCATGCAACCATCTTAAGTCAAGGAAGATGAGTTTAAATATATCCTCCTTATAGACTGGACCTCTCTTAAGGAGGCAATAGATAGACATGGAAAAGGCCAATCTACACATGCATGTTCTTCACTAGGTAATTGCAAGAACACTGTCATTTATGTATTATTTATTTATTTATTTATCTTACAGATCTATATGCTGCTCTATATCTAAGAAGATTCCCAAGTGGTGAACAATAAAAAGAAAGAAAGAAAAAGAATCAAAATACAGAATGAAAATATTTAAAATCAAATTATGCTCATAAATTGTGGCTAATCAGTCAGGGAAGGCTTATTTAAATAAAAATGTCTTCAGTGGGTGCCGAAAACAGAACAACGTTGGCGTCTACTTCACATCAAGAGGCAGGGAGTTCCACAGAGAGGGAGCCAGTGCGCTGAAGACTCTACTCTGAATGGACTCCAAACTGACCACAGGTCCATGAGGAACCACCAGGAGCACTTCATCTGATGACCTCAGTGACCGGGCAGGCTGGTAAGGGAGATTAGTTTTTGGGATTACCTTGAATAAAGATTTCCTCATTACACCTGTGAGATAGGCATTCATGCGTTCTCTGCCTTGGTGTCATGACCTGTTTTCTCTCTTAAATTTGTACAGAACAAAATAAAGACATGCAACCTCTCAAGGCTGCAACCTTATATACACATTCTTGGGAGTAAGCCTCATTTAACTCAGTGGGATTTGTTTCTGAGGAAACATGTACAAGGTTGCACTGTAAATTGTTTTCTGCACACTGGGGTTTTACTTGCCTTTGGATTTACAGTCACTTAAAATCTCTTTTGTTACTTGGTAACTTCTGCTGATGTACGTATCGTACGACTCTGAAATGCCTAATTTGCTCACTGGTATATGAGGTCTGTGGAGAGAAAAACATATACAGAAATGCAATGTGGAGGGAAATCAGGAATGGGAGAGAACAGGAGACCCACCAATAAATCTACTCAAGCAAAAAACAAACAAAAAGCAACTGCAACTAAACAAGCCACCTCTCTTGGCTTAAGACTCAAAGATCAAAATTACAAATAATAGTTTTTTTTAATATAGTATCAAACATGAAATTTGCCATCATATCTGGTAAAGATGGGAAGACATCTGCCAACACATATAGAAAGCATGTTGGTTTCTTAGGGCGCAATCCTATGCAAGTTTAGACAGAAAAAAGGCCTACAACTCCCAGCAAATTCACACTATCACCCAAGGCCTCCCTACCTATACATTGTATCTACGCTCAAACTTGCTGCAGCTAAGTCCACTGGAGATATCCAGGCAGGCAGGGAGTTCCCAGCGACCCATTTTGTCCACTCGAATAAACCCGGCTCGACTCGAATCTTCAGGTTATTTTCTTGTTGCAAGCCTGCAAGTCGAACAACAAAAATACAGCGCATCAATTAAGAAATTCATTTGAGTCCAGGGCAGGGTTAAAAAAAGATCCCTGATGTCGTTTGCTCCCTGGCTGAAGTGCCTGGTGGATCTGCTACCTGGTGTTTGGACCAGGGACTCGGGCTTCACTGCTTTCCTGGTTAGGGAAAGACCCGCACGCGGCTGAGGCTGGGTTGGCCGAGTCCCGGAGTGAAGGGGATTCGGGTGGTTCTGTCCAGGCTTCATCTGCTCCCACCCCTTCCCCTATTTGCAACTGCAAGTGAGAGAAGCATTTTACATAAACGCGGGTCCAGCTGAAGGTCTTTGATGGCCTTTGGGCACAGGATGTCTGTGCCCCCACCCCGTTCCTTGCATCCCTATCCCTCTTCCTTCCCTCCCCGCCCCATTTATGGCTACCGAAATGAGATACCAACCCCGTTTATGTACTGAACCACTTGTGCTTCCCAGAGGAGAAAACAAGAGAGAAAATGAACAAGTCCAGCTGCTTTGCCACCATCTTCTCACCTTTCAAAATATAGTGTGCCGTCTGTACACAGCGCAGCGACGGGGAGCAGTAGATGTACTGGATAACAGTGTTGCTTTCGAGGAGGGCCTCGCCTGTTTGAAAAAAAACACACCTTTGAAATGAGGGGGCAATTTGAACTAATGGCATTACATGCGCTAATAAAATGGGCCTGTAGCTCAGTGGGCATAGCACATGGTTTATTTATTTACTTATTTATTATATTTATACCCCGCCTTTTTTCCTGCAAGGAACCCAAGGCGGCTTACATTATCCTCATCTTCCTCTCCACTTTACCCTCACAACAACCCTGTGAGGTAGGTTAGGCTGAGAGTCCATGACTGGCCCAAAGTCACCCAGTGAGTTTCATGGCCAGGCGGGGACTAGGAACCCTGGATCTCCCGAGTCCCAGTCCAACAGCCCTAACCACTACGCCACACTGGTTTGCATGGAGAAGGTCCCAGGTTCACTCTCCAGCATCTCCAGGTAGGGCTGGAAATATTCCTGCCAGAAACCCTGGAGAGCCGCTGCCAGTCAGTGTCGACAATACTGGGCTAGATGGACCACGGGTCTGACTGAGTATAGGGCAGCTTCCTATGTTCCTCTGCTGCATCCGTTTGCTATTTATTTGGGGAAGGGAGCATAGCTCAGCGGTAGAGCACCTGCTTTGCATACAGGAGGTTCCAAGTTCAATCACTGGCATCTCCAGTTAAAAAAGGATCAGGCAGCAGGTGATACAATAGATCTCTGCCTGAAACCCTGGACAGCTACTGCCAGTCAGACTAGACAACACTGGATTAGATGGGAAAATAGTCCGACTTAGGTATACATAAGATACCAACATCAAGTAGGCCGCTCAACAAGATCTGCCACGGACGGCCTTCTCCCTGTCCCATCAGCCAGAGAAACCAGGCTGGTGGGGACTAGGAGGAGGGCCTTTTCTGTGGCAGCCCCCAATTTATGGAACTCTCTTCCCAGTGCCCTCCGCCAGCGCCATGCCCCTTCCTTGATTAGCTTCCACCGGGCATTAAAAACGTGGCTTTTCAGGCGGGAATATGGGGAGGGTTAGGATTTTTAAGTTTTGTACTGTTTTTTAATTGTGTTTTATACTGTGTGTGTGTGTGTGTGTGTGTGTGTGTGTTCCCCCCCCCCTGTATTTTATTGTACTGTACATCGCTCAGAGTGGCCGGATGTCTGGCCAGATGGGCGATTCATAAATATAATAAATAAATAAATAAGACGTTAGGAAAATAGGAAGCTGCTGTAGACTGACTGGGTTCAGACAACACGATAACCCCCACTCAAGGGTTGAGTGTGGGTTGTCATTGAACCATGGGTTCATGTTGAACTGTGGGTTGTCGTGTGGTCTGAAGCCAGCCAAGATAACAAACCATGGTGAACAACCCACAGTTCACAACCCATCCACAAACCATGTTTCTCTTCATAGGTTGTTCATGGTTAACAAGCCATGGCTTGTTAGCACAGCTGGGTTCAGACAACACGATAACCCATGTTTCAACGACAACCCACACTCAACCCATAGTCAACTGTTGTGTGTGGGCTATCATATTGTCTGAACCCTGAGTCAGAGCACAGAGCTACGGCCCCTCCATAACTTGACATACCAAATCAGACCTGAGAGGGTGAGATGCGGTGGTGGTGAGGGACACACTGATCCTTGATGTGAGAATGTGGGTTTACAGGTAAACAGGAGTGTCCCTATTTTTGTCTGCAAGATGCTGGAAGAGTTGCATTTCCGGGCAAATTATAACGTTCACCGGTCAACGGATGGTTGCTATTTAATAATGCAAAAGGCACTCATCTAATATTAAGAGATTGCTCCATGTCAATTTAATCCTGATCAATAGTAATTTCCTATTTAACACTGGGACTTCACCACTGGGTCCACGGCAGCTCTTTTGAAATCTGGCAGGTAACCGTGTCAAACACAGTGAAGAGGCGCCGATGCAGTATTCATCTTCCACCTGCAGGTGGCAGTCATACTGTACTTACCAACCCTTGCCAAACTTTCAGAGGAAGTTGGCAAATATTACTGGGGTTTTCCCCACCCATCCACCATCCCCTAAAGGGATTTATTTAGCATTAATATGGATTCATGGCAACAGGTGTTGTTTTTTTCTGAGCATCCCAGCTGATCCATTTAGCTACGGACTGGGAACAGGTCCTTTAATTTTCAGGGAGGCCTACAGAGTCATCATATTAATGGAATGCTTTTGATTAGAGAACAGTAATAAAATTAAAATATCATTATGGACAGAGTTTGCCCATATTTGCTGTTGTTCCCATCATTTATCTCTCAAAAGAAAGAAGGGCTGTAGCTCAGGGATAGAGCACATGCTGAATATGCACACAGAAGATCTCAAGTTCAATAAAGGATTTATCCTCACAACAACCCTGTGAGGTAGGTTAGGCTGAGAGTCAGTGACCAGCCTAAAGTCATCCAGTGAGCTTCAGTGGCCGAGTGGGGACTTGAACCCGGATCTCTGGAGTTTGGGGCCAACATACTAACCACTACACCACACTGGCTCACTGTGTATATTAGGGAAAGTTGCATACAATTTGTTTATTTATTTATTACAGTTATAACGTGCCTTTCCCCCTCTTGCAAGGAACCCAAGGCAGTTTACATAGTCTTCCTCCTCTCCATGTCATCCTAACAAGAACCCTGTGAGGTAGGTCAGGCTGAGAGTCAGTGACTGGCCCAAAGTCACCCAGTGAGCTTCACAGCCCAGTGGGAACTAGAACTCAGATCTCCAGAGTCCCAGTCCAACACTGTAACCACTGCAGCACCACACTGGCTCTCTACTTGCCTTCCCTACTTGTGACATTTTGCACCGAAGAGGCCAGAATCTGGCCTTTCATGCAGCACCTCAAGAATCTCAGCGCCTGGAAGTTTCCCCAACAGCTTTTGCTTTCTAAAACATGCCCTCCAATCCATGTGTTGCTACAGCAGTACGTGCATTTGCGGCCAAATGCTCTTCTTCACTGCCAAACCCTAGTGTATGTGTGCACAAATGGAGATCACAGCTTAAGTCATCGCCTCCAAACCCGTCATGCTTTCTCGTCTCGCACAGGAACTTGTACAAATGGCATCACAGAAGGGCAGCAGCAGTGCTACCAGCTGAGTCCTGGAAGCCGAAATGTTTATGCAGATTTTATGCAAATCACAGTGCCCTTATGCCTCAGTCAATCAATCACAGGCTGGCGGCAATCCTCAGCTTGGGATCCACTTTTCACACTGCTGCTGAATAAACCTAGCATTAGCAGTGGGATGTATTTAATTGTTAATGGAGCTGTATTTTTCCATCTTCCTGTTCTCCCTCTCCACGCCCCAAAGCGTGAGTATTTGGTTCAGAGCCAACACAAAAATTGGTGCTCTACTTACAGCAGTAGAGGATCACAGCAGGAGGCAAGCAGAGAGGAGGCAGGCAAGCAGGAACTGAATTTTTCTCCGGCTTGGATTAAAATCTGAGCCAGGGAAGAATAATTGCCACGTCTTAATGGTCACTTCATATTTGATGTGAGCACTGAGAGCCCCCAAGACTCGTATTTCCAAGCCTAGAAATTCAAGGCAATGATGTTTTCTTAGTGGTGGCCTGGATGAACTTAAGGACATAAGAAATGTGTTGAATCAGACCAAAGGCCTGTCTCGTCCAGTTTTCTGTACCCATGATGAAGGCCAACCAGATGTCTGTGGGAAGTCCATAAGCAGGACATAGGCGCAATAGCACCTTCCGACGTGTATTTCCCAGCAACTGGAAATACAATTCAGAAGCACTTAATTCAAGGTAATGCAAGTAGGAAAAAAAACATTTCCCCAGTAGGGAATCCCCTTCTGTACAGCCCAAGCCAGAGTAGTTTCTGGAAAGAGCACGGATACAGAGCACGGATTTCTGGTGGTCTGAGACAAAAGGTGGGTTGCTTTAGCACAGTGCTGTCGAACCTCTTTCAGCCCGAGGGCTGGAATCAATTTTGGAGAAGCTCTGGGGCCACATTCAAGCAGTGGGCGGGGGCTACAGGCACAAAGAGTGGGGCCAAAATACCAGAAGTACCAGCCGAAATTAGCTTAACTGTCTTGCTGCCAGTACGGTAACTAAGCTTTAGGCGAGGCATTACAACCTTTCAGAATGGGGGGGGGGGGGAAACATGCCAAAGCTGGAACACATCAAATGATTGGTGGTCAGGGGAAACGAGGTGGGGCGTGGGCATATGGGGAACCCTGGATGGCCAGATTGGAAATTCAGGTGGCTGGATATGGCCCGCAGGCCTGAGGTTTGACACCCCTGCTTTAGTGGCTATACATATACATATACACACATACACATATGCTGCTTTTGCTTGTTTCTAAGCATTGTTACCCATTGTAAGCCTCAGATAAGGCCCGTGTGTGTAATGTAGACAGTGTGGCATAGTGGTTAGAGTGCTGGACTGGGACTCGGGAGATCTGCGTTCTAGTCCGCACTCGGCTACGACGCTCACTGGGTGACTTTGGGCCAGTCACTGACTCTCAGCCTAACCTACCTCACAGGGTTGTTGTGAGGATGAAATGGAGAGGAGGATTATGTAAGCCCCCTATGATTCCTTGCAAGAGGAAAAAAGGCGGGATATAAATGTAATGTAATGTAATAATCATAATAATACATATTTACACAAGTGCTAATTTTGCTTCTGGGTGGTCGACAGGCATCCATTAAGAGAGCGAAGGAGACTCGAAAGCACAACTTTCTGGGAGGTGTCACCATCACGAGTTCTGTATGCTTGATCTCCAAAGGGAGGGTTACTTGTGGTGGGACCCCTCACCCCTCTCCCCAAACCCCCACCCCATTTACTGTTCCTGCAAAGGCAGGCTTACCAACAAGCCGTGCTTGCGTGCATCCAAAGACGGTGATGGGGGCATCTTTTTCATAATCCCTAAAACCGCCAATTCGTTGAGGTAGGTTGTGAGGCATGTTCAGGTTTGTGCGCACGTACCTTCCTGCCAGGAGACACAAGGGCCCAGGTTAGCCGACTCCCCAATAGCATGTTCCTCAGGCATTGGTTCTCAAATTGTGATCTATCTGAGCTGGCATGCTGTCTTGATGGAGTGTGTGTTAGGGTTAGGGTTAAGCTCCAGGTTAGGGTTAGGAAAACCGGGGTCTGTGTGCATGTCCAGGGGGCTGGAACTAGCCTCGATTGGGCAGAAAGACAGCAGTCACCAAGAACACAGTGATCCCCTTGCAGGGATGTTGAAGAGTCCTTGGTTTCGAGTCACGAGTCGAGTCATGAGTCTTTGGACCCGAGTCTCGAGTCCGAGTCCTTGGTCCAAAATGGTGACTCACGAGTCACGAGTCACAAGTCACTCCCAAAGCTGACTCCACGAGTCCCTATTAAAATCAATGGGGGTTTTCCCCAACAAAATAAGGCTACTTCAGATGTGTGGCTTAAATAAATTCTAGGCACAAGTGTGCCTTTTTTATTTCAAAACTCTGCAACTGATTTTGGCAAGAACAGACCAGGCAAACAAACCCAAAATAACCAGACAGGCTTGGTTATTGGACAATTCAAACTGTGGAACTGGTTAAGAAGAGACCAGGCAGGCAGAGGAGGCTGGGAACCCCAAACAGGCAGGCAGAGGCAGCCAAACCCAAAATGTCTGAAAGGTTGCATTTTAGGAAAATGATTTTTTTAAAAAAGCTTGCTGTACTTCCTAAAACCTATCCATGTTGCATTTGAGGAACACGATTTTGGAACACGAGTCCTTGGTCTCGAGTCTCGAGTCCCATTAAAAATACTGGGACTCGAGTCTGACTCGAGTCAGAGGGGGGACTCAGTCCGACTCACGAGTCGAGTCCTGGGAGTCCGAGTCCCCATCCCTGTCCCCTTGTTCATGCTGTTTGGATGAAGAGGGTTTATGCCTGTGCGTTAGGGTTAGGGTTAAGCTTCTCAGGATAGGGATACGGGAAGCCAAAGTTGGGCAGCCAAAGCAAAAGGTGTACAAGAAAACCCTCAGTGATGCCTTTGGGCATGCTCTTTCAATGGAGAGGGATTATATCTCTGTGTTAGGGTTAAGCTTCAGGTTGTCTGAGTGTGGAAAGCTAAGCAGGGTCAGGCCTGGTGATTACTTGGATGGGAGACCCCTCCTCTAGTTTCCTGCATTGAGCAGGGGGTTGGACTCGATGGCCTTGTAGGGCCCCTTCCAACTCTATGATCTATGAAATCTATGAAACCTGGGTCCATGTGGATGTCCAGGGGCCTGGAACTACTCCCCGCATACAAAGCCAGTGGTCAACAAGAACACTGTGAATGCTACCTTTGCGCATGCTGTCTCAATGAGAGGGCTTATGCCTGCGTGTTTGGGTTAAGCTTCAGGTTATTAGGGTTAGGAAAACCTGGGTCCGTGTGTATGTCCAGGGGCCTGGAACGAGCCCCGATTGGGCAGAAAGAGTGAGTGGTCAACAAGAACACCCTGAGTGCTGCCTTTGGGCATGCTGTCTGGATGATAAGGGATTATAACTGCGTGTTAGAGTTAAGGTTAAGCTTTGGGTTAGGGAAACCCGGGTCTGTGTGCATGTCCGGGGACCTGGAACTTGCCCAAATCAGGCAGACAAAGTGAGAGGTCAGCAAGAACACCCTCTGTGGGCAAACCAGTTCATGCAAACCAGTTCATTTTCTCTCTGTGTGTGTGTGTGTGTGTGTGTGTGTGTGTGTGTGGTGCACACACTCTCACACACAAATACATACTCTTGCACATGTGCTTACACACCATACTCTCACAGTGTCACAAAAAAACATTTTTTTAAAAAAGGGGTGACCAACCAGTGACAATCCCTCTAATGTGTCACTTGGGCACTTTGGAAAGACCGTCACTGGCTGTCAATGCAGAGATCGCTGTTCTTGATCTCCGGGTGGGGGAAAAAGGGAAAAGGGGAAAAAAGCTGTGGCGGGCCAAAAAAGGCACACGGTCACAGCGAGGAGAGGAGATAAGGCAGTTTCAGCCACCAAGTCCCCTGGGATACCAGCTGGAGAACCCATGTTGAGCCCGATTGTCTGTCGGGTGCACCGTGGATGGTTTGCAAAATAACTGACCCACCGTGGCTTATTGCCAGGGTACGTGAGTGTGATATGCGATCCCGTCCTCCACCCCCCACCACACACCATGACTGCACCTTGCACCTTCAAGTAATGACTTGTTTCCATAATTGAGCCATCACACATCGAAGCGTGACAGATGTTGCCTCAAGAACATCCCACTCCACATGGGAGATCTGATTACTGATCTCCCCGTCTCATTGTCTCATTGCATTTGGCCCTGAACTTCAAAGTAAAATTGGCCTGAATCGGAAATTCCAATTTTTAGAGGATAGCAACTTTTAATGGAGGCAGTCTAATTGTTATGTTCATATTGTTTTTCTTTAGAAACAAATAAATACATACATTCAACTGCAATATAAACAACTTTACCTTTGGCATCGAAACACTGCGATAGCCAGTATTTTCCGAATACGACATCCATCCTTTCTCCGTGGCGGCAAACGAAGAGGCATCTCTTCTGAGGTCCAGGTGGGTTTGCAATCCTTAAGGGCTGAGAGCAAGAGGAAGCAACACATTGGTAGAATAAAATCCCAGCCTGCCTTCTTCTCCTCCTGTGGCCCAGCCTACCTGAGAGACAGGTATATAAATCCTACCGGGTGTGTGTGTGCCTTACCAGCATATAACGATGTATGGATTTTATTAAATTCATTCTGCCTATGTTTTGTGGATTGTCAGGTGTCTTTCATTCTCTCATGTACGAGAATTTCGTCCCACTTGCTCAAGTGCACATTAGTGCTAATGTGTATTTGCACATGTGTGCAAATCCCCCCCATTAAAAAAACTGGCGCGCAAGTCCGCAAAATCTGCACAACTTGGGTAAAGCCGGTCACCTGCAGAATCCACAGGTCAGATTCGAACTCATTTGAATCCACTGCAGCTTTCTTTGACATCCTCACCTGCGCACTCTGACAAAAGATAGTGAGAGGTCCAGTATCCCCTGGTCCCTGATCTTCTTGCAGTCTTCGATCAATCACCGCATCCGTGAACATCAAAAGGGATGGGGAAGAAGTGGCATTCAGAATAGAATATGACCTGTCAAAACAGATACAGCGGGTTTCTGCATGCACAAATGTGTATTTATTTTCAATGATTTGCAACCCACCTCTCCATATAAAATATTCACAAGGTGGCTTAAAATATATCTTACAAAAAATAACAGAATAATAAACCACAAAACAATCACCAACACGAAACAAATCGGGATAAAATACCTATCGGAACCAATAAAAACAGCCATAAGAAACCTTGGTGCTCAACTCCTCCGCCCCCACATTAAAAGCGAGAAGAGGGGAAGCTGATGGAGTTCCCCAAGTAGGGAACTCCATAACTGTGGTGCCACCAGCAAAAGGCCTTGTGCCTGGTACCCACCAACCTGGTCTTTACTAAGGACAGGCAAGTGAGCAGGGCCTCTGATGCTGATCTTAAGGCTTGGGCAGGTACATATGAGCACAAATGGGCCTTTAGGTAACCTGACCCCAGATCATCTACAGCAGAGATGGGCAACCTTTTTTCTGTCGAGGAGAGGGATGAACAGAGGGGAGGCTGGTGATACCTATATGTCAGTGGGGCCCCTTATCCATTGCAGTGTTTATTCTGAGCTTTGTAGGAGCTATCCATGGTGCTGTACTCCATCCCCAAAATAGGTTCACCACCATGGATGGCTCCTAGAAAACTCAGGGGGAAAAGCTGCAGTGGATAAGGAGCCCCACTGACACAGCACCAGCCTCCCCTGGATGTACAAGAATTTCATTGCAGTTCACAAATCATCCAAACTTGTCCCATTCGCAGCCCTGAATGCAAATGGGAGTGCTTAAAAAAAAAAAAAAAAGTCTGCACATTACTGAACTTGTGATCATGTTCGAAAAAATGTGTATTTTTGTGTGTGAAAAATGTGCACTTTGAAATTTGCATTTTCCAAAATTACTCATTTTCACGTGTTAGTCAACGAAAGGCACTACTGAGAGCCGTGTGTGTGTGTGTGTCTTTGTCCAGGTTCAAATCTCCCCTCTGCCATAAACTCTTTATGTGGCCCTGGCCATGTCAGCTTACCCTATCTCACCAGCAGGTAGACCACCCTTTAATCCTCTCAGGTACACCCCACTGAGGCCCTTAAGGACGGGTGGGATACCAATGTGATAAACAACTACCTTCTCCACCTCCCTACATGGACGTGATCATGGCCAAAAATCACTACAATGGCCCCAAATATGGATACCTGTGTCTGGGCTAAAACTGTGACCAAGAAAGATAGATGGTTGCTTGATGCCCAAGACAAATGTCTTATTTCCTCCCTCAGTGGGCTGGTTTGACTTTCTCTACCACCATGCTCTAACCTTCTAACAGGAGAGGAAAAGAAACTCATCTATAATAATAAAAAAGGATGTGCATCCTGTCCGTCTGTCAGCACCGTAGTGCCACCAACCATGAGACCTAGACACCTAAAATTTGGCATCCATACTATGGGGACCCTAGGGGTGTGTATCTTGGGGTTATTTTATTTTTGAAATGCATTAATTAAATTTTAATTAATTTTAACGTGTCCATGTTGTTGAAGCCTGCAATAACATCTTCAGCCACTAGGAGCAAATTTCCCTAACCAGCACATAGCTTTGCAGTCCATACAGTTTGAAGCCAGGGGAGATTAGTAAGTAGGCTGAGGGACAGAGTTATATATGTCTGTCTCCTCCCCACTGTTGTGGGACAGCCCCCCTCAGGGGAATAGAGTGACAGACCCCTCCCCCTCAGGGGGCTATGGGATGCACTATGGCTGGGGCTGTGCCTAGGGGTGCGAGCAGGCCTCGCTTCATTCAGACAGGATGGGCACAATGTATCCAGTGCTAACAGCTGTGCAATTTTGCTTGAAGACTTTGCTATATCAAACTAAGGGCTATTCCAACCCGTGCAAAGCTGGGTCTGTGTGCTAGTCTGCCAGAGAAGCCCCCATCACTTAGATGCACAGAATCAGGCCACTTACCCATGGAACACCCAAGTGCCGCACTCGTCTGCTTTGGTGATGTAATTCTCAGGCAGTAGTCCAGAACATCCAGTTGCAAGGGAAGTACCATAAATCCAGCCTTCGCTGGTAGTGATTTGCTCCATGGGAGACATGAAGATAAAATCTCCTGGAACAAGCTCAAGCTCGTCGTCATTCTGTGGAGTATATGGGTAGATCACGTGCAGGGTCTATGAGAGAGGCGAGGAGAAGAGGAAAGCCTTCAGCCAACATTGACCAACAAACATCTTTCTGCTTCTTATTCCTTTTCCAATCCTTAATAATAAGTAGGGCTGCAGCATTTAGTCTAGTTGAACTAAATTTTTAAAAAACTTTTGATTGATTAAAATGTGTCCCTGATCATAAAAAAAAGGATCATTTTTTAATGCAAGTCTTTCTTTAAAAAAAAAAATGCAGGTGGCAAACACCAACTAAGAAACAGCATTCCATCTAAAAAGAGGCATTCCATCTAAGAAGAGGCATTCCAGCTTTTATCTCAAATAGGAAAGAATGCCTCCTCTCTAAGAAATGCCTCCTCCTTTTCTGCAACAACATGTGTATACAGCATCTAAAAACAAAGCATGCTTCTTGCTTCACAGTAATTGTTTTTACTCATATATGTGTTCAAATCAATCAATTAAATAAGACTAAGATTTCTTTAATCCAATGACATTAGCCACCCCCTCTTTTGTAAAGCCAGGTAGCACTTTATATTCCAGGTTGGAAACTAATTTCTTAATTTGAAGAGAGCAAGAGCCAAACAGCCAGTAACCTTTTTGGCCTCGCTCACTAGTCTGTGAACTGAGCAACAGACAAAGGGCTCTTTAACCCCCTCCTAACCAATGTGAACAAGAGAGACGTCTCCCATTCTTATGCTCTTTGTTCTCTTACGTGACTCTAAAGGCCAAACCATGTTGCTGGGCTCAGACAACATGACAAGCCACTCTGAAACAAACACGGCTCACAAACCACCATGGCTTATTGTGTTCTGTGAACCCAGTTGATGTGTCTTTGCATTTAATGTGCAGGTTTTCTAAAATGCAAATTGCATCAGCTGGGGAATGCTGATAATTAATTAATGGGATCAGAGCAGGGACGGAGAGGGCATTTAAACCTTTCCTCCTATGGTGAGGACCCAGGAAAATGCTTCCTCTGAAGCTCCTCTTTGGCAACAATGGGGGATTTCTTCCCAGAGCAAATAGCATAACAGTGCTCAGGATTTTCCTCAGGACAGCAGCATGGGAGGAGAGGTTTAAGTCCCTCTCTATGCCTACTCTGATCTCATTGCTTATTAACACACACACACACACACACACACACACACACACACACGCTGATGCAATTTGCATTTTAAAAATCCTGCAGGTTGGAAGCAAAGACACATCAGAAGTCACATGTGTAGTTTGGCCCAAAGCCCAACGAAAAGGGAATGAGCAGCTGAAATGCAGAAGGAGAGAAGGCCTCCCTTACTGTTCCTCCCAAAGGCCTCCCTTGCTGTCCACAAAAGGTGGTGGTAAAAGGTTAAAAAAGCCCTTTGCTTGGTTTCTTTTAAAGATCCCTTTGCCTGTTTCTCAAAAGTGGCTGATGTGGTAGGGGTGTTGGAGAAAACTGCAACAGATTCAAATGAGTTTGGACTTCTATGAATCCAATCCGAGGCTTCTGCAGCGGACCGGCTCTTTCCAAATTGCATGGATTCTACAGACTTGCAGGCCGTTTTTAAACTTTTTGGGGGGTGGGGGAATGTGTGCAAATTCGCACATCCACTAATGCGCATTAGTGCAAATTCATACTTTTGCTAAGGGGCTATTAGTGCAAGTGCAAATTAGCGCTAATGCACATTACCACAAGTGGAACAAAATTCTCGTACATCCATTAAATAAATAAATAAATCTGATTCCATCAATGGAATCAGAGGATGGAACGAAAGATGCCTGACAATCCGCAAAACGCAGACGGAGCAGATTTAACAAAATCTGTACTTCCCCAGGTGTGAGTCAGAGCTCTGTTGCGTGGGGTGGGAAGATGGCAAGACCCTGGGAGGTGCATTATACCCTCAGGGGCCAAAGGATGCCTAGGCCTACCTTATCATCATTCAGGCAGATATTAAAACAGACACAATATTAAAACAGACATATTTCTCCTGCGGGCAGGACTAGAACCAAGGGGTGGAAATGGCAGGGAAGCAGAGTTTGGCTTAATGTTAGGAAAAATTTCGTAACAGGGACAGCTGTTCAGCGGTGGAACAGATTGCCTCGGGAGGCAGTGGGTTCTCCTTTGCTGGAGGTATTTAAACAGAGGCTGGATGGCTATCTGTCAGAAATGCTGTAGCTGCACCCTGCGGTACAGAGCCTGCATTGAGCAGAGGGTTGGAATAGATGGTCTCCGAGGTCCTTTCCAACTCTAAGGTTCTTTGGTTCTATGATTCTCCACACAAACAAGCCCATCTCACAATCCCGCCCTTGCCATGTGTTTCAAATAGAGACGTGGCGTAATCCACGAGCTTTGAGCCCGCAAAAGGGGGAGTTAAACTGGTTTTGTTCAATGCCCCTCGTCCGACGGCTTTGTGTCCTGAGCTTACCTCGTGGTTAGCAAATCTAATATCGCGGGAGAATATGGACGCCACCCAGTCGCAACCCAGCTTGACGTCTATGCTGTGAGCTAACTTTTCGAGCGTGGGCAAGTGACTCGCTTGGAAGTGGTAAGCCAGCGTCACATGGAGCTGCTTCTTATGGGGTTCCACGTGGACATCTGCAAATGGGAAATGTGTGGTCAGTTTGCTTGCCAGCCACTCAACAGCGTAAGAACTGCCCTGCTGGGTCAAGCCAACACCCATCTAGCCCAGGGACGTTGAACCTCTTCCAGCCCAAGGGCCGAATTCCATCTCAGAGAACCACTCGGGGGCCACCTTCCAGTGATGGGCGGGATGCGGGGCTGAAGGCAAAAAGGGTGGTGCCAAAAATGCTGGCATATTTTAACTTCCAGGGCCCTCTGGGGAACCTCAGAGGGTCCGACTGGGAGAGACGTATTTGGCGAGTGGGCCTGAGGTTCTGCATCCCTGATCTAATCCGACGTTGCATTTCCAACAGTGGCCAGCGATATGCTTCTTGGAAAAGTAATGAGCAGGGTGCCAATACAGGAAACTGCCTTTCATCAAGTCAGACCATTGGTCCATCCAGCTCAGTACTGGCTGCTCTGATTGATAGAGCTCAGGAAGAGGTCTTTCCCAGCCCTGCTTCTTGGATATGCAGGGGATTGAACCTGGAACCTGCTGCATATGCTAAAGCACTGAGTTATGCCTCAGCCACCCACTCATAAACATGATGGCCTTCCAGCATTTGAACCCAGCATCTAGCATTTAGGGGCTCTGTTGGCACATGCGCATTCTGTTCTGACAGATTTGCATCTAAGTGGAAAGGAAGAATGGGGGGGGGGAATGGTTGTGTGGATTGAATAGAAAAGAAACAACAACTATGCATGGTAGATGCTGTTATTGAAAGGTTTGTTTAGAGGCGTCTTAAGACAGTTAGTGGATGCAGGAAATGCTAGCACTGGCAAACACAGAACACACACACACACACACACACACACACACACACACACACACACGTCAGTCAGAAAGGTTAAAGAACTGCTGAGATGTCAGCTTCCTTTTCATGAGATAACGAATCACAGGAAGTATAGATTGTACTTTGCTTTTGAACCGAGGGGAATGGAAGAGCCAACACAGAACTGAAAAGTGTTCTCAGCTCAAAAGTGAAAGATCAAAACCCCAGGAGTTCAAAAAAGTCTTTTTTTTTCTGGACTGGCTGAGATAATTTTGCATCTGAGAACAATCTCAAGGTGTTCGAAAATAGAGGGATCCTACAGGACATGTGCAGAAAGTCCTCTCTCTCTCTCTCTCTCTCTCTCTCTCTCTCACACACACTCACACACACACAGCCCTTCACCTAGACCAGCCTACGCAATCTAGAGAGCAGATGAATCGCTAAAAGGTACCTGCAGAGGAAACTTATCTGAGAACTGTAGCAAGTGAGCCAAGCTACACAGAAAGTGCAGGGAATAATCGTGATTGATCTCGTGAAGATAAGCCAGACAAAAGATTAATCAAGCCATTTTGTCTGTCATACAGGGAACATATTATTTTCTCCCACTCTTCAGCCAAGGCTCCCAGAGTGGCTTCTAAAAACTCTGGAGCCACAGTATCTGAGAACACTCTTTTGTGAGAGGTTTTTAGCAGAGGCTGGATGGCCACTGATCAGGGAGGCTGTAGCAGCAGGTTTCCTGCCCTGGGAGCGGGTTAGATTAGATGAGCTTTGAGATCTCTTCCATCAGCGCCAGCTCCATGTTTTTGAGGGCCCTTGGTATTTTGTTAATATCTTTTAGGCCCCAGGAGAACTCCATTCTGTTCCCCAAGCTTTTAATGGTCATCTTACCCCTTTTATCTGCTCTATTGGAGGCTGGCTGTTTGCTGGGGTTTTAAATTTGGCTATGTTCTTTTTGTTGTGTTTTATATCTTTTTTTTCTTTTACAAATCGTGTTTATTTATTTAATACATGTATATCCCACCTCTCCAACACGTTTGAGGCAGCTTTCAAAATTAAGCATAAGAGTATGCTTCGGCTATTCGGTGGTATAGAAATAAAATTAATAATAGGCCTAACAATGAATAGAAAGATAAAAATGCACCCAAAACTGTAACAGTAGAGCAGCAGGTTAAAAAACAAGAACCCAGCAACAGTCTGGGTAAATATAAATATAAACATCAAATAAAATCTATACTCTGCCTTTCCACTGTGATTACAATGCTCAGGGCGGCTTCCAACAAATTTGAAAATAAGTTCAAAAAATTAACAGTGCAGTATAAGAATTAAAAGCAGGAGGCAAGTACAGCAGTTGTTTTTTAAGCTTGAGAAAAAAGGCTATTAGAACTCTTCCACCTGGCAAAACAGAAATATCTTGGTTACACGACAGAAGGCAAGGAGGGGACCAAATGGACCTCTAGAGGCCAGGAGTTTCATAATCTAGTTTAAATTGAGATTGTTTAAACTAAAATATGAATCCAATACCAACAGCAGTAAAACACAACACACTGGGTTAAAATGCTTGGGTATATAAAAACATTGTAACCTGGTGCTGAAAAGTCATAAGTGAGGGTGCCGATGACTGAACTAGGGAGGACATTCCACAGATGGGGTGCCATCACAGAAAAGTCCCTGCTCTCTCTTCACCACTGATCTGACCTCAACGGGGCGGGGGGGGCAGACACCAACTGGGAGGGGGACCCTCACCAACTGATCTTAGAGCAGCGGTAGGTTCATATGGGAGCAGGCGGTCCTTGAGATACCATGGCCCCAGCTCTATAAGGTTTTACTAGCTTTGTAAGCAACCCCCCCCTTGCAGGTTTTCTATCTTATACCAAATATTGTACGCAAAACAATAAAGATAAATAAAATTATAGTTAAACAAATCTCATCCTGTCCTACATACTCACCAGCTTTAGAGGTGGCTTCTGTAGCAAAGTCCGCAGCAAATTTCTTGATGACTTCAGCACTGTCCTCCTTGACAAAAAGCCCAATGAAGTTTGAGGAAGTGTAGAGCTCTAGAGGGAAAGGTGCGGGGAACTTGCATCTCCACCGTGTCACAGTAGTATGCAGAGCTTCACAGAGAGCATCAGCCTTGCTGTCATCACACTGCAAGAGAGTATGGTCAGATTACGTTGTGATGATGCCAAGCACCATGAGGACTGGAAACCTGTTCTGTTTTGTGTTTTTTTTTCAAATTTGTTGAGCGCCCCAAGATTCTACAGATGCAAGAGACCATCCTAGATGGCTAGATTCTATGCTCCACGCTAAAAACTGCAGGCTTCCAGAGGGATTTCTAAACCCTCCAAACACTAAATAATTGATATTGTGAGTTTCCCACAATATTGAGAAGAAGAAAGTCCTTTTGTAATGATTGCCAACATTCATTTTCTCAGCAATCCTTGCGAAATCTCTATATGGTAGCTGGGGTCACCATATCGCAGTGGTAGAGCACAGGCTTCGCAGGCAGAAGTTCCCATGTTCAATCCCTGGCATTGCTAGTTAAAAAAGGATAGGTAGCAGGTGATGTGAGACTGACATCTTGGAGAGCTACCACCAAGCAGAGTAGAACAATATTGGGTTAGATTACAGATCTATGGTGAAACCGCATTTAGAATACTGTGTACAGTTCTGGTCACCGTGCCTAAAAAAGGATATTGGAAGAAGTGCAGAAAAGGGCAATTAAAATGATCTAGGGGTTGGAGCAACTCCCATATGAGGAAAGGTTACAGCAGCTGGGATTGATTAGCTTAGAAAAAAGGCGAGTAAGGGGAGACACAACAGAGGTGTACAAAATTATGCATGGTGTGGAGAAAGTGGATAGGGAGACATTTTTCTCCCTCTCTCATAATACTAGAACCCAATGGGGTCATCCCATGAAACTGATTGGTGGGAGATTCAGGACAGATGAAAGGAAGGACTTCCTCACACAGCACATAATTAAACTATGGAATTCACTTCCACAAGATGTAGTGATGGCCACCAACTTGGAGGGCTTTAAAAGGGGATTGGGCAGATTCGTGGAGGAGAAGGCTATCCATGGCTACTGGTCCTGATGGCTCTATGCTACCTCCAGTTACTGAGGAATGTGGGCGGGAGGGTGCCGTTGCACTCCTGTCCTGCGTGTGGGATCCCGTGGGCAGCTGGCTGGCCGCTGTGTGAACAGAATGCTGGACTAGATGGGCCCTGGGCCTGATCCGGCAGGGCTCTCCTTATGTTCTTATGAAGGCAAAAGCGGGTGGGCCAAAAGCAAAAGGGGCATGGCCAGCAATGCCAGCATATTTTAGCTTAAAGCTCTTACTGCCGGTAACTAAGCATTCCAAAATTTTAGAATGGGGGGCAGGGAATGTACAAAGGTCAGGAAACCACCCGACGATTGCTGGTTGGAGGAAAGGGGGTGGCCATCCGGGAAACCCCACAGGGCTAGACTGGGATCCCAGGTGGGCTGGATTTGGCCCTCAGTCCTTAGGTTCCGCACCCTCGTGTTAGAGAGACGAAGGAAATATCTAGCAGCCCTGCTGTAGCTGCTACCTGCATTTCTAAAGAGGTTCATGCAACTGAAGAGGACGCACATGTAGTTTAGGCCCATGGTGAGGCAGACTGACCAGTGCCCTGCTCCAGTCGCCATGCACACAGCAGCATCACACAAGACCTGGGCCTTCAAATTTGACTAGACACAGAAAGGAGCAAGGTGTCAAAGGAAAAAGTGCTGACTCACCATAAAGAACTGGCAGAGCGTGATGTGGGGGAAGATGTTGTGCGCCTTGTTCTTCCCGCACAGCTGCTTCGACTGCTGCCAGAATTCGGAGAGCTTCTGCGCTAAGGGGCCGGTGGGACGCAGGTAGAGGACGTACTCCCGAGGCAGGGAGTCATCGAGAAAAGGATCACATACATGGGAAAACAGCCTATAGCCGGGGAGATGAATGGCCGTTTCAGGAGAGCAGAAGAGAACAAACAAGGTCGACAGATGAAATGCAAGAGATTAATAATGCAGAGGCTGTGATGTCCTGTGCAAAAAACAAGGCACACACCCTTGGTCTGGGGTGAGAAAGAAACAGCTTGGAGCCCAAGAATCCTGCATGAATGCAGGGTTCTACCCTTAAAGGCAGACAAAAAAATAATAATATCACTTTAAGTGCAACTAAATAAATAAAATGCATGCGCCCATGCACCAGGGCTCTCCAGATTTTGTGTTCTGAGAGCAGCTCTTTGTGAAACTTTAGAGTCTCCCTGCTGCTGACTTTCTAGAGCACTTTTTCAGGGGATGCAATGGAGGGGGGGCTTAGGAGCCCAGAATGTGGGTGGAATCTCCCATGCACAGATGGAAGCTCTGCCCACAGTGGATTTGGATGCAGCTCTTGATGTGGGAGCAGATTATACTCCTCCAAGTACAACAACACCATTCCAATTGCCATGGATAACACCAGTGCTCTAGTACAACTGCATGTCACCATATGCTCCAACTGTCCCAGTTTACTAGGGGTAGCTCCCAGTTTCTGATCTCTGTCCCTGGTAAATCGGGTGTAGTCATCGGGATGTCTACATAGTGATGATTTGGTGCAGGATATGTAGTACAATTATGTTTTTCTAGCGTACCTTTTAACCTAAAGACCAACGACCCTCTTGGCTTTCAAAATGGCGCAGGAGGAAACTGTTGCAGTGTAAATTAATACTGCCTATAGGTGTTAGATTGGAGCCTGCAGCAACATGTAACAGTGTGGTAGTCGTGGTGGGGCACCAGCTTGGACAGCAATCTGTGATATGAGACCTGGGGTGATATAAGGCCTGTCCCTGTTTTCATCTGTGAAAGCCTGGAGGGAGGTTGGATCATGAGTGGCTGTAGCTCAGCGGTAGAGCACATGCTTTGCATACAGAAGGTCACAGGTTCAATCCCCGACAACTTCAGGTAGGGCTAGGGGGAAAAAAACCCTATCTGAGACCTCTGCTGAGCAGCCTAGAATTTATTTATTTATTCATTCATTTCGAGAGCCTGTGTGGCGTAATGGTTAAGAGTGTTGGACTGGGACTCGGGAGATCCGGGTTCTAGTCCCCACTCAGCCATGAAGCTCACTGGGTGACCTTGGGCCAGTCACGGACTCTCAGCCTAACTTACCTCACAGGGTTATTGCGAGGATAAAATGGAGAGGAGGAGGAGGATTATGTAAGCTGCCTTGGGTGCCTTGCAGGAAAAAAGGCGGGATATAAATACCGGTATAATAAATAAATAAATCCTATCTGAGATCCCCAGAGAGTTGCAGCCAATCAGCGCAGTAGACAGTACTGAGCTAGACAGACTGATGGACCATGTTCCTATTACAAATACAAGGAAAATACGTTCCCCCTGTATATAAATAAAATTAGATGTTGCATATTTTAGAATACATTAATTCATACCAACCAGTCACATGCTGCTTGGACGCTTCGGCCTCCCGTAGACGCCAAAGCTTTCTGTCTGCAGAAAAAGAAGACACGAGCCTGTTGTTAGTGCCTTCATGAGCACTAGATGGCGGCCGAGGGGTGTGTCTCATTGTTGTTTCTTTGAACAAGCTTTTGTTTTAAAATAAACCCCCAAAAACAGCCAGGGAAAGGTTTCCCACTATAATCCCTTTCTTGTACTGGAATTCCCCCTTGGTGTCTTCTTTTTTTGAACTTCCCCTCTGGAATCCTTTTTATTCCCCTCCCCGCCCAACCTGCTCGCTTTCAGTGACCGTTTTCGCTGGGAAATGTCCATGTGGTAAGAAAACTGACCAAATATCCGTGGAAGCAGACTCTAGAGAAATTAGAAACTCAGGTCTCCATGGAGACAACATAACATAAAATCCTTGGTTTTAAGTAAATAACCATCCCTTTTGGAGGCCCTGAACTCTAGACTGTGCGTGTCTGCGTGTCTGTCTGCTTAGCCCAGCCTTCCCCAACACGATGCTCTCCAAATGTCTCGGACGACTGCAGCCGACATCGGAGCTGTAGCTGAACACATCTGGAACACACCAGGTTGGGAGAAGGCTGGTGTTGTAGCCCATTTCTCACTCCCTGCCTCGCCCCCGGTATTCCTCTGGAGAAGCCAGACTTGCTCCATGACGAACGGCTTATGCATCAGGGCTGCAGCTGCAGTTTGATCGCAGTAAAGAGTTTTGCTTGTTGGAGGGTCACTCACTGCTGCAAGCCAGTAACTCTCAGGGGTGGGTGAGGAAAGAAGTCTGAGAGCAATTAAGTAGCCGGTTCTTATTTTCCAGCCGCTGACTTTGTCTAAACAAGCTGCCTTTGTCTTACTGTAGTCGACAGTAAAGTCTGTTTCGGAACTGTTTTATGGTTCACTGTCGCTGCCGTTCGCTCCTTACGGGGCCTCCACCGAGGGCCAAACTAGTCGCGATTTATTTATATCCCAGGAAAGGAGCTCCGAGGAAGTCCACAATGTCCTCCCTTCCCATTTTTTTAATCCTCAGAACAATTCTGTGAGGTAGGTTATGCTGCAAGGGAGTGACCGGCCCAAGGTCACCATGGCTGAGTGGGAATTTGAACCTAGGTCTCCCCACCCCTAGTTGAAACCTGTAATCCAGGGGTGCAGAGCTGGCCTGCTTGGGGTCTGAATCCTGCCCTCCAGGGGTCCCCAAATGGCCCCTCCTCCCCCTGCCCCCCCTCCCAGCAGGTCAGGGTGGGGGAGATTCCAACATTCTGCATGAGAACCACACCGACAAAAAGCAGGGTCCAATAACATTACGACAGGGCTTTCATTGCCCTTTCCCTATATTAACCTAAACCCCCACCCCCACCCTGCCACACTTCCCATATCCTCTAGCTTGCAACTATGCAACCTGAAACCCTAACTGTTCTCCAGCAAATGACTCCCTTTCGTGGGTTATCTGTGGCACCAAGCATCAATTTGCATTAAAAATTCATTTCCGCCAAAGACCTTCCTGGATTTATTTCAACAGCCTTTCAACAGCCTTCCACTTCCAATCCCCCTTGTACACGGCAAAGCAGGAAAGGGCTGCCTCCCCCACACCCCGCTTTCCAATTGTTGCTGACTCATTCCACTGAAGAATTGATTTTTTTACTTGGGAAATACCATATCACACACCCCACTTCTCAGAGCAGGAGCCAGTGTGGTATGGTGGTGAGAGTGTTGGACTGGGACTCGGGAGATCCGGGTTCTAGTCCCCGCTCGGCCATGAAACTCACTGGGCGACTTCGGGCCACTCACTGACTCTCAGCCTAACCTACCTCACAGGGTTGTTGTGAGGATAAAATGGGCAGGAGGAGGAGGAGGATCATGTAAGCCGCCTTGGGTTCCTTGCAGGAAAAAAGATGGGGTATAAATATAATAAATAACAACAACAACTTGCAGTGGACAGCCTTTTACAGGGCCCTGCTTCCTTGTGGGGACAGAGTACTGCACACATATGGCATTTTCCCAGTATCTGTGTCATTTACAGATATGCAAGTCAAGTTTGGGGGAGCAAGTACGCATCTCATGAATACACATTAGTCTCCCGCCCACCCCTGAGCAAACAGCAGACATTACCAGCAGGGACATTGCTAGGCACTTAAAAGATGGGCCCAGAAGACCTAGCAATGTCCCCCAATTAGCAGTCTACCACTCGTGTCCTTTTTCCAAGGCGGCAAGTAATTCAGATTTCTGTCTCCTTCACCGGTTCTATTCAAAACTGTCAGTTTCCTCCATCCAAGAGTCAGAATGTACGTACAAGAGCTAGTAGCCACCAGCCATCAAACGCCATCAGTGCTCATTTACGCGAGCATCTGGTGGTCCTCAACGCACACCGAGGGAGCATTTTGCGTTAGATAAGCAAAAACGTATAGAAATAATTGTCTCCTTTCTTGATGTCTGTAAAGCCAACGTATGCAATCTACCCAGTGCTGAGAGATGTACGGTAGTTCCTTTTCTGAAGCAAAGCAGGCTTGGGCCTGACCAGTATTTGGGTAGAAGACCACCCATGTGCTTTGATCTCCTTGGAGAAAGGGCAACACACACACACACACACACACACACACACACACACACACTACCACTGTGCATCCTCCATTCATTTCAACACCATTTGCCCCAATGCAGGTGTCAGATATCTCATAAGAACATAGAAGGAGAGGCGCTGAATCAGACCAAAGGCCTGTCTAGTCCAGCATGCTGTTCCCATAGTGGCCAACCAGATGCGTGTGGGAAGCCCACAAGCAGAACACGAGCCCCCCCACAGTGCAGCCCTCACCACCCCCTTGCCTCCCATACCCCCCTCAAAAAAAGTAAAAAGAAAAAGGTCAAATCTAGCTGTTTTCAAGCTAGATTCTACCATTTTAGGGCTCTCTAATGTTCCGGATGCCACCACCCCCCAGTTAAAAACCCATTTTAAAAAATCATTTTTCAGGAGACTGTGGACCGTGGGGGGGGGGAGTCTGGGGGGCAAAAATGCCCCAGGACCTCCTGAAGTTGTCCACCCTTTCCATTAAGGCTTAACGAGAAACACACACCTCATCCTTCAGGCTACGTAACATCCATGGCTGCAGAGCAGTTTTAGCTTCCCACAAATCCCATTCTATGGAGAAAGCAGTAACCGCAAAGCATGTCCATTCAATATGGAGGTACATGTCAATAAATGCAAGGCATAATGGCGACATCCCATTTACGTGAAAGGAGGCTATTGTAATAGGAAATGAGGCATTAGCTCTCGAGAAAAAAACCCCCCACCACAGACTCACTATCTTCTCTGAACAATTGATACAATTCTTTATTGGCACCTGGTCTTTGTTCATTTGAAATATATATATATTTTCAAAGTTGCAGGTCCTCTTCTCCTACATTCTGAATATGACTTTTTTTAGCCGCAGAATGGATTTATATGCCCTTTAAACAGCAGCTGACAAGGGGCTTTAACCCCGCTCCACTACCGGTATATCTTCCTGGGTATGTAACATGAGAGCCTGAGGGAGGGGTGCTTGCAAGATAGCAGGGAGATTCCTTGTGCAACACACACTTATGGGAAATTGTGGGCGGACATGGCAGAACGTGCACTGCATTGCACAACTCTTGACTGCTTATCAGGAGTTGTGCATCTGAACAGCTGCCGCTGACTGTGAATATCAGGGTCCACATCAGAGGCAGTTGTACAAGTTGGCCATTCATTCCACTGAAATGGCAGTTTCATGGCTATCTATCTGTATAGCATAGGGGTTTCAAGCCTGTTTTGGTCTGAGGGCGGGATTCACACCATGGACCAATCCAGCAGCCCAGATGATGTCAGGGGGCACCCTGACGTCATCTGGTCCCAAGCCACACCCATTTTGCTTTTCTCCATGTACAGAGCTCCCTGCCTCTCTCTGCTGGAGAAAAGGACTCGGCTGGCACTCAGAGGAGCCATTTGTCATAAGAACATAAGAAGAGCCATGCTGAATCAGACCAAGGGTCCATCTAGTCCAGGATTCTGTTCCCACAGTGGCCAACCAGCCACCCACGGGATCCCACAAGCAGGACATGAGTGCAACAGCACCCTCCTGCCCATGTTCCCCAGCAGCTGGTGTACATAGGCATACTGCTTCTGATACTGGAGGTAGCATATAGCCCATCAGGACTAGTAGCCATTGATAGCCTTCTGCTCCTCCATGAATTTCTCCAATCCCCTTTTAAAGCCCTCCAAATTGGTGGCCATCACTACATCTTGTGGAAGTGAATTCCATAGTTTAACTATGCACTGCATGAAGAAGTCCTTCCTTTCATCTGTCCTGAATCTCCCACCAATGAACCCTTTGGGTTCTAGTATTATGAGAGAGGGAGAAAAACGTCTCCCTGTCCACTTTCTCAACACCATGCATAATGCTATACACCTACATAAGAACATAAGAGGAGCCCTGCTGGCTCAGACCAAGGGTCCATCTAGTCCAGCATTCCGTCCACACAGTGGCCAACCAGCTCAAAGCCCCTTGTCAGCTGCTGTTTAAAGGGCATATAAATCCATTCTGCGCTAAAAAAAAAAGTCATATTCAGAATGTAGGAGAAGAGGCCAACCACGGGAAACCCACAAGCAGGACATGAGTGCAACAGCACCCTCCCGCCCATGTTCCCCAGCCACTGGAGTACTTAGGAATCCTGGCTCCAAGTGCCGGCCAACTTCGAGCACCACTCGTCCTGATGGGGCTGGCACAGGTGCGTGAACGGATTTGGCTGGCACTGGGGGTTTCCACACTTTGGAGTTTCCAGAGGTACACTTACATATCTCTGCCTTATTGATGGGGAGAGCTCAAATGTATAGTACTAATATTTAAGTGATTACATTTAATGGTGTTGTGGCTAGAGCATCAGATTAGGACTGGGGAGACCAGGGTTCAAAACCCCATCCTCAGCCATGACACTCACTGGGTGACCAGTCACACTCTCTCCACCTAACCTACCTCACAGGGTTGTTGTGAGGACAGAAGAACTATGCACACTGCCTCGACCTCATTGGCAGAAAAGCCGAATGAAATGTGTGTGTGTTTTGGTCCCAGGGCATGTCTCAGGGACATGATGAGGCTACCATGCTGCAGTTATCCCAAACCTGATGCCCTCCATATGTCATGGACTACAACCCCCATCATCCATGACCACTCTGCATGCTGGCTGGGGGCTGATGGGAATTGTTGTCCACTACATCTGGAGGGCATCAAGTTGGGGAAGGCTAGTCTGGGGTTTGGTCATTGCCCGGATAGAAGACCTCATGAGAACCCTCGCAGACATGGGTTTGAGTTCCATCCTGGAATTAAGGTCAGATAGAAATGAAATAAAACTTTATAAAATAAATATCTAGCTTTCATCAGTTGCTTCTATATTTCAATAGAAGAACAAACAAACTACACAAAACATACAAGGGAGAGACCGGGAAAATATGCAGCAACAAAAACAAGCCAGGGATAGAAATGGTTACGGCTGTGAATTTACAGTTGCGGTAATTAATGAAGCTCTCTTCTTTTCCGAGGATGCTCCAGCAGCAACCTACAAGCTGGACATGATGTGATTAAAAAAAGAAGAAAGAGCAAGAGGGAAGAGATGCAGTGTGTGTGTGTGTGTGTGTGTGGGCGGTATCACAGTGTATATGCGATGCTCCATTACGTAACCTCTTGCGGTGCCCACTGCAGAGGCTCTGTGTGTCTCCTTTGCACATGTGCCCCAGCCTTTAATCTGCTGCTTCACTGGCTCCTTAAATCAAAGCAAGGGCAGGAAGTAAAGCGGTCTCATTAAAAAAAAAAGAAAAAAGGCATTGGGACTGGGAGGGATAAACAGAAAAATGTGCTGGCTGGTGTGTGTGTGTGTGTGTGTGTGTGTGTTTCCTAAAGGGATCTGCTGCTGCTGCATGAGATCATTAACCCATACAGCCTTGAGGGCGGAGAGGGGACATTCTAAGAATGCACATAATCAGGAGTTTGGATAAAACTAGAGTGCTGTTTGCAGAGCTGCAAGGACATAGAATTACAGGGGCACGGGGAAATGTGCAGCCAATTAGCACAGCTAAGGATAAGCCAGCTCTTCCACTTCCAGCTCTCAGAAGTGTCAATTTACTACAGTCCACATGGTATCCATGTGGTTGTGGCCCAGGGCCGCACAACAGGGAACAGCAGCCAATCCAGCTCTCTGGCGAGTGTGCCTTTACAGATGCACACATTCATCACACTCACACACACTACGTTTTTAGGAGCATCTCCTCCTTGAAAAGAAAAGATGTAATGCATAGAGGGGGGCCCTTGCTTAAAAGCTCGGGACATAATGCGAAAGAATATGATGCTTATGTGAAAAAGGAGACATAGCAGTTGGAGGTTCCAAATGCGCTTAAAAATGTGCCATCTGGATCTACAGAGATAGCCAGGAAAGGAAATGGTTGTCATGTTGATTTGAAAGAAATAAGTTGCTCGCCATGTTCGAAGACAAATAGGATCTGTACACCCACCCACTTTCCCCTCCCGTTTTCGACATGAAAGGAAGCAACACCCATCCCTGGAATCAATCCCTTCTTCTGTTCTTGAAAGCCTTGCATGGCAAGAATAGGGAGGGGCTTTAGCTCAGTGATAGAGCACCTGCTGAGCATGCAGGAGAAGGTCCCAGGTTCGATCCCCGGCATCTCCAGGTAGGGCTGGAAATATTCCTGCCTGAAACCCCGGAGAGCCATTGCTGCCAGTCAGTATTGACAATACTAGGGTTAGAAGAACCAATGGTTCGACTCAGTAAAGGGCAGCTTCCTATGTAGCCCCCCACCCGCCCCACCCCACCCGAAGACTATCTCAGTTAAGGTCTTTCATATTATGGGTAGCAAAGGGAGCACTTGCTTGCTCCAACCCTTACTCATCTAGGGAGAATTCCAACAACATATTGTATAGTATGCTGTAACATAGTGTACATACGGCTGATGTGACAATACAAGTCAACAGTGGTGAAGGATTTATTAGGATTAAGAGGTATGTGAATGTGTGAGTGAGTGTCTGAGGAAGGCATATTATGTATACTGTTTGTAACTTGTGAGTGATTGGCGGGGGGGGGGGATGCAGTCATTACTGAACCTCCCAGCCTGACCTTTATGTAGGAAAATGCATGCACATGACTTGCCTTGGTTGAGTAGGAAAGTCTACTTCTGTACATAATATATTTGCACATGGCAAGTAGAAAAAAATAGACAAGTTATCCTTGCCATTTTCTGCTTTAATCACATCAGGCAGAGTGACCCAAATCAATTCAAATGAACGGCAATCAGATTTAGATTCTTGGCATCTGTTTGTTTAGCGGAAGGTCAAAGAAACATTCAGAATGATGCAAAGAGCACAACATTCTTAAAAAAAAATATAAAAAAAAATCCTTATCCCTGCTGACTTGGAAGTAATTCCCAATCAGCAGAATGGAATTTGCTTCCAAGTACAGGGCTGGCTGGAGGGAGCCCTCAGCAAAGTGCTGTCTAGTGGCCCCCTCCTAACTTGTGAGCCCATGGCCATGAACTTACCTGGTGGTGGCAAGAGATGGTGGCTATTTTAACTTCCCACAAGGCCTCCAACATAACTTCCCTCTGGGGCATTGTGGGAAATTAAAATGGCTGCCTGCTGCCGCCAGGTAAGCCTGAGGCCCAGGGCAGGCATTAGTGCCGATGGCCTTGGCAGCTGCCAATGATGCCATGGCTATAGAGGGTGGCCATGCGTCCTACATTATAGAGGACAGTCCTCTATTTGAAGGGCCGCCTGTTCCAAGTTGGACTGAAGTTGCCCATCACACTTAGCACCTGGACAGCAGACTGGACAGGCACACAGCTCACCTGGGCACAGTCTTTCCTACTATGGTGAGATGTACAATATTTCTTTTCAAATTATACTAATTATTTATAAATTTGAATTTATACACATGAATTGGCATATGCAAATTTTATGCAAATCTGAATCCCCTTTTATCCTCTTTTTTGGCGAAGGATAACTGGCCATGCTATATAGCTGATGCCAGGCCTGTCCAAGTCCCTAAGTCTGGGATCACAGTTTTAACAAGAAACAAACAGTTAAACAAAGCTTTTGAATGTGGTCTCTCTCTATTTCTTTCTACTCCATATATTACAGATGGGGTAACTGAGGCAGACAGAGAGCTTTTGATTATTTGCCCAACACCCACAAAGCAATTTGACAAAACACAGCCTGTGTTTCTGGAGATGTGTTCTTATGCACCAGCTACAATTTAGAAAGGAATCAGCTATAAAGGTAGTATCTTCACCACCATCAGAATTCTGCCCGGAGAGCACAATTGGAAAGTTACTTGGATAAACACACCTTATATGTTTCCCTGGCACTGCCTCATATTTCTTCAGTCAGGGTTTATAGAAAGAATAAAATGCAGCAAGGAACATCTTTCTTTCTCTCAGTGGTCATGTTAAGATATATATATTTTTACCGTGTTATGATTTTAAAACCAGATGTTTAGAGGTGGTAGAGGTTGCCGAATTAGCCAGAGATCAGCCATTCTATGGAATTGGTTGCACACAAGCTTCTGAAACTATAGCAGGCATCTGACTTCCTCAACTGAATTTTCCGAGTAATAAAGAGATCAACTGACAAGTGACCTTGTGCCTTTGATCAACTCGGGGCCCATCCTTTTGCTAATCCTTTCTGAGACTCTACCTTCAGTTCGTACCAATGGGAAGTGACTCTGACAGCTCAAAGGGAAGGATGTTGGCAGAAATACAGAAGATGGAGGGAAAATTCAGTCGTGGTGGCTCTCCAGAATTTCAGGCAGGATTCCTTCCTAGCCCTACCTGGAGATGGCAGGGATTGAACCTGGGACCTTCTGCATGCCAAGCAGGCACTCTACCACTGAGCTATGGCCCGAGCAATCCTCAATATCATTCCAAAAAGTCCATCACCAGTATTGAACTCCACAGTGCTGATTGAAACAGGGTAACTGCATTTGGTAAAAATATCAGAAGGGAAGTTAGAGGCTGGGTGCAGTTTAAAACATGCACATGCTGCTGAAGAGGCAAAGCTGAGATGAGGGGGGCAGGAGAGGAAAGGGAAGTATTTGCAATGAGAAGGAAGTATAAAAGATCCAAGGAATGAGGAAGGAAGGCGATTGTGCTAATGTTGGTGACGAGTCAGGGTTTTTATCCTGGTACAGTTCATTTAGGGCCGGTTCATACGACCCGGGCGGTGAGCGTGGGAGGCACCACGGGGCTGTCTGCGGGGTCCGGCAGGGCGCCGCAGACAACCTGCGCCCCGCACACGTGGGCAGACCACGGTGGAGCCGGCAGTCCCCACACTGCAGTGCGGGCCTCCCAGCGCTAGAGGGCGGCAGCTCAGGATGCCCAGTGGGGCCGTTTGCCCCTACAGGCCAGAGCTGGCCACAGCTCTGGCCGCTCTGGGCTGCCGCCTCTGTGCAGGCCCTGCGAGGGCCCGTGTAATGGCCGCCCGCTGTTCTCACGGCAGGGTGGCCACATGCAGTAGGGGCTTACCCCTCTACCGCCCATGGAGACTTTCTGTGCTTCCTGCACGCGGCCATCCCGTGGGGGCACTCCCGGCCGACGTTCGCATGACACTGGGAACCATGGGGGGCTTCTGCTCCCCCGCGGTTCCCGTGTCGTGTGAACCTGGCCCTTTGGGACGTTTTAGCTGTGTTAGGGCTTTCTTCAGCAACAGACCACCCACATGTGGTTCCTGCTGCCCCGGGGACAAAAAATTAAAAAAACTTGTTGGGGGGGGGGGGGATGCATCCATAAAACTACAAAATTCTAAAATGGTCCAATTTGGCTTGCTTGCAAGCTAAATTTGACCCTTCTAGGGCTCCTTAGCTGCTACGGCTAGCAAACAAGCTAAATCGAGCCTTTTTGGCACTCCATAGTGTAACAGATGCCATTTCCCCACCTGCAGAGTCACCCCAGTGGTTCATTTCTAGCTAGTCAGCAGACCAGGTTGCCTGAGGCAAAGATGGTGCCCTCCTTCCATGTACAGAAAACGAAAGGGCTGGCAGTTGAATCTTATTTCAACACTGGCAACAGGACAGCCTCCTGTACCACACCTCAGGACAACAGGCTAACTTAGGGGGACAACCCCTCACCACCACTCCCAACCCCAAAGCAACTGCCCCCCGAGGCAGCCCCCTCACTCTCCCCAATGGTAGAGCAGGCCCCAGGTCTCAGGTAGATGTCCTGTTAGCTGTAGACTCCTTTAACTGGACATGCCATGGAGTAAACCTGGGATGTGCTGAATGTAATTCACTTCACCACTGAGTTTTGGGCCTTCCCCAGACTGTGCAAGTTAAAAAAGTTCAGGCCAGGCTGTCTTATGGGAGAGAGTGCTTCAGCGCAAGGCCGCTGTAGGAAGTGGTCTGGGGTGATTCAGTGTCAAATTAATTCTCACCCTGACTCACTTCTGAACTGCTGCCCCACGCCGTGAAGCTGGCCTGGGGGATGCGGAACTACCCTGCTAGAAGGAAGTTCTATCCTTCGGAAGAGTCACAAACCCAGGGCCTCATCTTCATGTGTGCAAAACTGTTTTACTGTTTATATATATAATGTTTTAAAGGTACCTGTTCGAACACGACAATACAGTTTAGTCCACGATTAATCCAGACAAATGTGTTACCTTTATATCTTAAACACAGGGCTCTGCATGTGCTTTTATTTATTTTTATTTTTAAAGAAAAATTATCTGCCAAGATTAAATTTTGCAACTGGTAAACATTATGCAGACTGAGCCGCTTTGCACAATTCTTACTTTACATAATTTATTCTGCAGTTTTAAACTATATTACATGAATTCACTTTGCTTTTGCTAGTAACATGAGGGTAGGGTGGCCACATGTCCTCTTTTACAGATGACAGTTCTCTACTGGAAGGGCTGCCAGACGACTCTTCGCTATTCTGAAGGTGTCCTCCCAGCGCTAGAGGGCGGCAGCTCAGGATGCCCAGCGGGGCCGTTTGCCCCTACAGGCCAGAGTGGCCACAGCTCTGGCCGCTCTGGGCTGCCGCCTCTGTGCGGCCCCGCGAGGGCCCGTGTAATGGCTGCCCGCTGTTCGCACGGCAGGGTGGCCACACGTGGTAGGGGTTATTTGAAGGGCTGACCAGTCCAAGTCCAGTTTAAAGATAAAGAACCATCAGAAGGAAGCGCAAAAAGGCCTTGAAGTTGCCCACTAGCAGCACCTGGACAGCAGACTGAGCACGGCACACAGGTCACCTGGTCACGGACTTCCACGCTATGGTGAGATGCAGTGTATTTTCATTTAAATTTATTTAAACTTAGTCCATAGTATACAATATATCAACTGGGTGCGAGAAGGTCACACTAGTTGACAATGGAATGAGATGTTGTTTGCTGTTCAACAACAAGTCCAGTGTTAATAAGAACTCCCCGGACCTGGTGCTCTCCAAATGTTTTAGACTTCAACTCTCATCAACCCCAGGCAGCATGGTCAATGGTCAGGAATTCTGGGAGTTGTAGTCCAAAACATCTGGAGAGTTGCTCCTTCCTCCAGAAAACCACAGTCCACAGGACATATTGCTCTGTTGCTTATTTCACAACTTTGCAGTAGCAATGCTAAAGTCCTCCCTACCCCCGCTTGCCTTATTTTTAAGTTTTCATTCAGACAACATTGTTAAGTCCACAGTTAAGACACACTTATTACAATTTCACAACCCACCAAAAATGCTGAGACTGAATTAAGAGACAAAAGCAACCCCTCCCCCCCAACCTTTGGGGAAATCTAAAAGGAGAGAGAAGCACTGAGATAAGGAGGAGAAGCTTAAGAAATGCCAAGATAAAGCAAGATTGCCATAAGCAAGTAGAAAGGTCATCAAAGATGCATGGAACATTTTCTGCTAAGTGATTTTCTGGTTCCACTGAAAACCAGGAGACTAGACTAAGTTGGGAAGGATGCACTCACGCTTAATCACAGGTAGTCTCATTGATATGTAAAGGATGATTCACCAAGTAAGGACCCTTAGAGGAGTCAGCAAAACAGCAGAGTCAATTTCTGATTCAGAAACACATTCTATGTTCACCAGGAAGGCTGAGCTGAAAGGAAGTGCAACAGAGTATCCTACATATGAATGTTAATTAATGCTTTAAGTAAGTCATTATTATTACATGAATCAAATGCCTGTCATTATGACAGGCGAGAACTGAGGGCCAACTGACTAGAAAAAGCAGCCTGACCTGCTCTTCTGCAGAAATCAGCAGCTGGAGCTTTTCATGTGCCAAAGTGTGTTGATAAATGCTAGCAACTTTAGATGAGGAGGGTCTAACAGAGTGGAATTCCTATGTTTCTAGCAGTTTCAACTGCATAACTCTGCCTATTTATTTGCACAAGCCTGTTCCAGGTTCTGCTCCTTGGTCACATTACTGGTTGACAGGGATGGAACCCACAAGCTGGCTGTTGCATAAGACAGCCTATGACCGCACAATCAAAGCCTAGAAATATTAATGGAAACACCTTTCTGACAACAAGTTCACAACTGGGACAGAAGTGTGGCTAGATACACTGAACTTATTACGAGTGCCTTCAAAGCGCCAGCAAAATAACAAATCGGCATCTTACTTGTACCAGGGTAGCCAGCAATAGTACTCATGGCTTAAATTAACACTCTTGTCTTGTAGGTGCACAGCTGCACTGCAGTAGAATGCCCCCCCCCCCAGGGCCTGTTGAGTTGGAGGAGCTCACACTTGGTGTTGCTGTGCTCCCTCACTCTCCCACATGCAGCATCTTCAAAGCTATTGCATGATCCGCATCATTGCAGCCCCACCAATTAGGGCTGTGTGGATTTTGTTAAATCCACTCCATCTGTGTTTTGCAGATTGTCCAGCGTCTTTTGTATGGCCATCCACTCATTGACAGAATCTGATTTTTTTTTTTTTTTAACCAGAATTTTGTTCTACTTGTGCTAATGCGACTTTCACCTCCACACGTCTTCTCCCCTCAACAGGATGCCCGTAATCCTCCAAGTTCCGACGGGCAGTCACATTGTATTGCACCGTTCGGGTATCTTTTTGTACCTATCCACCTTTGGCCTCTTGTGGCATATGGTAGGATCAAGCTGTTCGCAGTTGCCAAATACGGTACTCTGTGGCCATTCCTGGGGACTATGTGAATTCCGAACCAGTATAAAATATGGAAATCAGCAAGACTGTGGATGTGCTATAGGAGAAGAGCGATTAATGCTGACTTTTCTACATAAATATAATTACGGTAGATGGATTAAAAAAAAAAAAGGAGATATGCCTGAAGACAGCAGGGCATGTGATGGCACATTCTTAATGAAGCTATCTTTTAAAAATAAAATCAAATAAAAATCAGCATTTTTAGGGACACAGGCACAGGGAGATGTAATCTGGTTGCCATAGCACATTTCCTCTTTGCTCTGGAGCAGAGGATGATGGTAGAGAGATATTTCAAAAATTATTCATGGTGTGGAAGGCTTTACGGTATAGATCAGAATCTGCATCGCACGTAGCTGACAGCTCTCTAATAAGTGCAAATTCTTCCTTGTGTGGAAATGCAGTGTCAGATCAAAGAACACGGGAGCCCTACACTAAACCTGCTCTTATCTTGTATTCGCAAATGGTGGTTTCTCATCTACAGGCTTTTGGATACAGAAGGCTGGCCCAGACAAATGCACACATAAACCCAGAGGAGGGAGATTTTTCAAACATATCTTATTCAGTACAGCCTGTGCTCTGCTTTAAAAACAAATAGTTCTAAAGTGAAAACCTCTCTCAAAATTCTGCATCAAGGTAACCTCAGTTCTGCTCCAAGGAAAGCTGGATTCTGTCATCTGTATAGATCAGGGGTCAGCAACCTATGGCTCGCCAGATATTTTGGACTACAATCCCCATAAACCCCAGTCAGCATGGCCAATGGTCAGGGATTATGGGTGGTGTAGTCCAAAACACCTGAAGCACATCAGGTTGCCTATATCTGGTATAGATGTTATTAGTTACATCATTAACTCTGGGTTGGATCCAGCCTTAGTCATGCCCAGAGTAGACCCACTGAAATCGATGCAGCAAGTTAGCCGTGACTAAAGTCCCATCCAGGCGTTATACGTCTGAGTAAATGTGTGAGGAGGGGGAGCATGCTAGTCTTGCCGCTCTGTGTGCATTTCCTTCACTCTGTCCTTGTGGACACAGGGCTGGCCCTCCCGTGAAGCAGGGTGTGGTGCCCGCATCAGGAGGCAGAGTGCACAATGTGCTGCTCCCGCCCAGGAGGGCTCTCTGTGTGACGAGGCAAACAGAGGGCAAGCAAAGGCGACGGTAAGAGGGGTGGGGGGTCGCGATGCAGTGGGAAAGGGGCGCAGTGTGGTGGTGCCTCATGTTTCCTCCTGCCCCAAGCAATGAGAGAGCTTGTGCCGGGGCTGCATAGGCATTGACGTTCTGAAGAGGAGAGCTTCCAGTATCCATGGAAGCTCTCCACGTGATTTTGAACACTGATTCAACCAGTCTGCAAAAGACCTGGATGCCACCAAAAGGCCAGAGGGAGAAAGTTTACAGTTTAGGGTCAAACAGTCAGGCACGCTGTCATATTCTACAGCAGGGGTGAACAACCTTTTCCTTTTCCCCCTTTTCTTTTTCTGTCGAGGGTCACATTCCCTTGTGGGTAATCTGCTCGGGGCCGCATGACAGTGGTGGTTAGGGCTGAAGCCAGCAGTGGGCCGGGCAAGAGCCAAAAGTGGGTGGGTCACCCCTTTTCTCTTTCTATCCCTCTTTTTTCTCTCTCCCATGCAACAGGCTGCCGGGGAAGGGAAGAATTGCTCTCACCAGAGGTCAGATCTGATTGCATGCAGAGAGCTTTTGAAATTGGTTTGAGGGCTGCAGGTGGCCCAGACCTGCTCTACAAGGTTCTTGTAGGGAATACTGAGATAATGTATATGAAGTTCTCTATGTGGGACTATAGGAAGCCTGATCTTATGCAGCTCAAACTTCAGTAAAGGCTTGGCTACGTGGGGTAACGGTTGGAGGTGTGATACAGCTAATGTTTCCGTCACCCATATGTTCTGGCAATGCCCAACAGCTTATGCAAAAAGAAAAGTCAAAAACTTCTCAGAAGAACATAAGCAGAGCCCTGCTGGATCAGACCAAGGGCCCATCTAGTCCAGCATTCTGTTCACACAGTGGCCAACCAGCTGCCCACGGGAAACCCACAAGCAGGACAGGAGTGCAACAGCACCCTCCCGCCCATGTTCCCCAGCAACCGGTGTACATAAGCATACAGCCTCTGATACTTGAGGTAGCATATAGCCATCAGGACTAGCAGCCATTGGTAGCCTTATCCTCCATGAATTTGTCCAATCCCCTTTTAAAGCTGTCCGAATTGGTGGCCATCCCAACATCTTGTGCAAGTGAATTCCATAGTGTAACTATGCACTGTGTGAAGAAGTACTTCCTTTTATCTGTCCTGAATCTCCCACCAATCAGCTTCATGGGATTGATCCTCTTGGGTACAAGTATTATGAGAGCGGGATAAAAATATTTCCCTATCCACTTTGTCCACACCATGCATAATTTTGTACACCTCTATCATGTCTCCCCTTACTTGCCTTTTTTCTAAGCGAAACAATCCCAGCTGCTGTAACCTTTCCTCATGGTGGAGTTGCTCCAGCCCCTTGATCGTTTTAGTTGCCCTTTTCTGTACTTTCCCCAACTCTATAATATCCTTTTTTAGGTTCAGTGACCAACTCCTGCAAAACCTTTGGATTAGAACAGTGTGGAAAAACTAGAGGAAGGATGAGCGTTGCATTCTTGCACAGAAACTTGTTGACTCAGATGGAAACCCAGGAGTAACATGTGTGGCAGAGATAAGAATGTGCACTGGATGCTATAAATGTTGAGCACTGTCCCAAATTTGGCATGAAGCAGCAGGAAGGCAACATGGAGGGAGGGAAGAAAACAAGAGCTACATTCAGGGTGCTGCTCAACGCTTGTCTCCTTAGCAAGATTTATAACCTTCCCAAACATTCTGCCAACAATTGGATCCATTCTTTAGTGGTAGTAAATCTGTTTGGAGCACAAAGGTGGTAGAGGATAAGCACTTGTGATGTTAACCCAACTAATTACCACCAATATTATTTTACTGGCACTTTTAGCCTGGTGTATGTTTGCGTGTGTTCCACTCAGTGGGGTTGCTGTCCCAGCGGAATTTCAAATTTGGAATGCAAATTTGCACAATCCTCCTCCCTCCTCCCTCCTTCCATGCCTTCATTTCTACAGGGATGAAACTTGAACCGTCTTGGGCCTGACCTTCAAAGGGCAAGGACTCAATACGAGGCAAAGCCTAGACTGGTGTGGGAAAATCCAACAGCTGCTGATGGCTTGGGATGCAGAATCCTGCACTGGCAATGTGAGATGAGCTTTGTGGCTTTCAGGGACTTAGACAAGAAGTGCCCTACATTGTAGGGTAGGATAACTTACTCTTTGCCCTCCTGAGGGACCACTTCCCCAAACCTACTGAGTACATTGGGGAATGGGGTGGTACTCAGTGATGGAGCACATGCATGACTTGCATGCAAAAGGTCCCAGGTTCAATCCCCTGTATCTACAGGTATAACTGGGAAAGATCCCTGTTGGAAACCCTGGAGAGGAACCCTGCTGCTTGTCAGTACAGATAATACTGACTTAGATGGACCAATGGTCCAACTCAGTATAAGGCAGCTTCCTATGCTCCACACACCCAGATGGATAGAAAATTTGTGCCACTGAACAAACAGCTTGCTTCCTCTGATCTGAGTCTGCATGCCACACTCAGCAATGGAAATAAACACTCCTCAGAGGGGGGGGGGGAAGCACCAGAGAAACAATAAGCTTCTGCTAAATTTCATCACTTCCGCAATAAACAAAACATTATTCCCATTTTGGCTTTGCTTGTCCGCCAAGTTCTGCTTTTGTAATACAATAACTACATTGTTCTTATACTCAGCAGCCTAGGATGCATTTTGGGTTACTAATGCCTTCTGTAGTACCATTCTCTGATGATGATTACTTTAGCCTATCATTAATGCCTTATGAGTTCTGCTCGCCATGGATACAATATTTCCGAGTGTACAGAGACATCCCCTTTACCACACATCTGTATGCCATGTGTGGCAAAAAAGCAAACAAAAAAACAAAACAAAATAAAAATCCTTTATATTTGGCAGGGTGATGCAGAGGGCCCATGCAATCTGCATGGCCAGCCCACAGCATTTTCCTACCTGAGGTGAAGAACAAGATGGCACCTTCCATGTTCACCTTCCATGTTCAAAATCCAACGGGACTAGCAGCTGAACCTTTCTTCAGCACTGATGATGGGGCAGTGTCCACCACACCTGAAGGCAGCAAGATAGCTCATGGGGCACAGGGCTCTCTCCTTCAACACCTTGCTGCCACCTCCCAGCATCTACTACCTGAGGCCACTGCCTCACGTTGCCCAATGGTGGGGCCAGCCCTTGCACTGTACCAAGTGGTAAGGATTTCTGCAACTACCAACACTGTGGCTTTGCTTGGCTGATTGTATTTATGAAGAATTTCTTTCTTTCATACACTCTAATGTGTGATAATGGTTGGGGCCCCTATCAAATGGTAAGGCTTCCCACATTGATCACTTGGTAAGCTGGTCATCTTGTTCACCCAGGCAATCGGCTTATCATGTGGTTATAAAGCATCCCAACCTGATTATAAACAAATGGGTCCCTAGTCATAGGGGAGAACTAAAAATGTTTATATAATGCAATAGTAGACTTTAGTTGTATTATAAAAAGGTTATTCTCCTACTCTGAAAAACCTCTACATTTGTCTCTCTGCATAGTTAAACAAGAGCCATGTTGCTTTCTGTTAACCCAAGCTGTGTCAAATTGTGTATTTCCAAAGCTCAATTCAAATTAGTTCTTGGCACTTGTAGCTACCTTCTCAAATCCTTCTTGATCTATCCTCATGTCAACCTCATTGAAAAATTATTCCTGTATTTTACCTTAATTGTGCCTGTCTCCCATAGCAGGGCTAATAGGGGTGGGTGGGTGATTTTAATAGAAAAACAACATTGTGGTTGGGATCTGCTACAGATTGCCATATTCAGGAGAGGTTATAGAAGCTGGCTTCCAGAAACAAACTCACAGATGTTTCAAGGAAGCAAGAATTGGCAGTAGTGGTGGACTACCCCAATATCTGCCAGAAGACACGCTCTGCTGAGCAAGGAATTTCCAAGAAATTCAGGACACGTCCTACAGACAACTTCCTTTTTCAGAAAGTGGTGGGAGGAACAAGGGGATCAGCTATCTTTGACTTAGAATCATAGAGTTGGAAACAATCTTGGAGGTGATCTAATCCAAGTCCCTGCAGATGAAACTATAGCATTCCTGACAGATGGCCATCCACCAGCCTCTGCTTGAAATAGCTCCAGTGAAGAAGAGCAAACTGTTACACTCTCAAACAGCTTGTACCATTAGGAAGTTTCTAACATTTAGCTGGAATCTGCTTCCCTGGGATTTCCCCCCATTCATTCTGGTCTTGCCTTCTCGAGTAACCAAAAACAAGTCTGCTCCATCTTCTTTGTGACAACCCTTCACATATTTGAAGACAACTATCTTTTCTTCTCTAGCCTAAACATACCCAGCCCTTTCAACCGTTTCTCATAGGAGTTGGCTTCCAGTAGGGAAGAGTTGGCCAGTGAAGTTAAAGTGCAGAGGAAGTAACCATGTAGTACTGGAATTCTTTATCTGATGGAAACTGACTGAACTTACGGAAAGTTAAAGTTGAGCATAGTCAAACATGTACCTTAGATTTCAGGAAAGCTGGTTTTAATAAGCTCAGAGAAATTCTAGCTAGAATTCCATGTCTAGATTAGGGAAAGGGACCCAAGATGAATAGGCATTGCTGAAGAGTTACCAGAATCGCAAACAATCCCATTGAGGAAAAAAAGGTGACATCTTAAAAAAGCCAATGTGGTTGTGCAAAAAGCTTCGCAATGAGCTGAAAATAAGGACACACATGAAATGGAAGGAAGGAGGAGTCACCCAGGGCAAGTATTTACAAGTAGCAGAGACTAATAGGGAAAGTGTTAGGAAAGCTAAAGCTAAAGCTCAGAACAAGCTAAGGGATGCTAAGAGCAACACAAAGTGCTTTTTCAGGTATCCTTAAACCAAGATGGTGGTTCAGCAAGGATGTTGAAGTGTTAATGGGTGACAAAGAGAAGGCAGAACTGCTCGAGTCGACTCCTATTTTGCCTCCATCTTTTCCTGAAAGGGGAACTGTGTGCAACCTCACAAAACTAGCATGAATGAGATCAGGATTGCAGTTCAAGACTGCAGATTGCAGTTCAAGAGTTGGTTAGGAAATACCTAGCTACCTTAAATGTGTTCCAGTCATCAATGCCAGGTGATTTGCAACCTAGAGTACTAAGGGAACTTGCTGGTGTACTCTCAGAACCTCTGTCTATCATCTTTGAGAAATCATGGAGAATGGGGGAGGTGACACGAGGTTGAAGACAGGCAGATTTCTTCAGTGGGGAAGGTGACACAAGATTGAAGGCAGGCAAAGAGAAGAGAAGGATCTACAAAACTACAGACAAGTCAGTTTGACTTCGATACCAGTTAAGATAGTAGAGCAGATGATAAAGACGTGTGTAAACATCTTGCTAATATGCAGTGATTAGTGGAAACTAGCATGGGTTTGTCAAGAATGAATCCTGCCAAATTCATCTTACATCTTTTTTCAAAATCATGTTACTAGCTTAGTGGATTGTGAGAATGCGGCGGATGCAATTTATATTGGGTTGGTTCCAGATTTTGTCATACTAAGAGTAGACACATTGAAAGCACTGGGGCTGGGTCTACTCTAAGTAGACTAAATCTGGAACCAATCCTTTGATTTTAGCAAAGCATTTTACAAAGTTCCTCACTGATGTTATGGTTAGCAAACTGGTTAAAAGCTGGCTAGGTAAGATAGATTCACAAGTGATTAAAAATTGTATCCAATGACTCCCCATCAAACTGAAGGTAGATTTTGAGTGGGGTGCCATAGGGAATATCCTGGGCCTGGTGCCCTTCAACGTTTTTATCAATGATGAAGGGGTTGAAGGAATGTTGATCAAATTTGCAGATGACACAAAACTGGGAGGGCTAACCCCTTAGAAAGCAAGAGTAAAATCCAGAATGTCCTTGACAGAATGGAAAACTAGCAAAATGAAATTTAACAGAGGCAAATGTGAAATTCTGCATATAGAATCATAGAATCATAGAAAAGTAGAGTTGGAAGGGGCCTACAAGGCCATCGAGTCCAACCCCCTGCTCAATGCAGGAATCCAGGTCAAAGCATCCCTGACAGATGGCCTTCTAGCTTCACCTTGAATGCCTCCAGAGTGGGAGAGCCCACCACCTCCCTAGGTAATTATACATATAGGTGTACACACACACACACACACATGGCAGAGAAATAAATCAAATGTCCAGGTATAGGATAGATGGGGTAACTGGCTTGGCAGTAGCTCATGTGAAATACATCTTGGGATTGCAGTCAGTCAAAAGCTGAACATGAATCAGAAATGTGACACAGATGCAATTTTAGGCCACATTAATAGAACCATAGTATGCAAGTCATAGTGCCACATTATTTTGTACATCTGGAGTACTGTGTGCCATGCTTTAAGAAGCATATAGACAAATTGGAACAGGTTCAGAGAAAGGACACAAAGATGGTCAGGGGTATGGAAAGCAAGACCTCTGAAGAAAGGTTGAAGGTTTAGCCTAGAGAAGAGAAGAATGGGGGGGGGGGGACAGACGGACATGATAGCACACTTGAAGCACATACTGTAGACCAGTGTTCTCCAGTCTTGGGTCCTCAGATGTTTTTGGCCTACAACTCCCAGCATGCGCCAGCTCCTTAACAGTAAGAGCAGTTCGACAATGGAACCAATTATCTAAGGTGTGGGTGGGCTTCCCACACTGTAGGTCTTCAAGCAGAGGCTGGGCAGCCATCTGTTGGGGATGCTCTGTTGGCAATTTGCTGCACTGAGGGATGAACTAGATGGCCTACAACAGGGGTGGGCAGAAAGCAGATCTCCAGATGTTTTGGATTTCAACTCTCAGCATTCCTGACCATTGACCATGTTTGCAAGGGCTTCTGGGAGTTGAAGTCCCAGATATCTGGAGATCTATCTTCTGCTCACCCCTGGCCTACAAATTCCTCTCCAACTCTGTGATTCTATAATTTCCCCAGCACCACTACGCTGAGCAAAATCAGATCCCACACAGCAGTTTTTTTCAGTGTTAATCCCACCCCGAAAGGTTGGGAGATCCTATGTGTCCCATAGGTTTTGGCCCTAATTAACTACATCAGTGAAGGAGATTCCACCTGGTTGTGAAACTGGTTTTTCTTCAATCATCTCTGTCCTATGCAAACTGCCCTAGCTTACCCCTTTTCTTCAAAATACAGAGTTTCCCTTACTTGAAAAGAACATTGTGATAAGAGAGTTTCCACACCTTACTATGTTTGTTCCTGACTGCGAATTCCCCTGTTCATCTGTGCATCAATAGGGACAATCCCCAACAGCCTTGGTGCATATTACTAGCTTCATTTGCATGCTTAAATGCATCTTTGAACAGAAAAGGTCCTGGTGCCTGCTGAGATCTTGCCAGTTTAATGTGCTGCCTTTGCAGCAAACTAGGTTTGCTGTACCAAACACTACATAGGAACAGTAAGAGGAATCGGCCAGACATTACATGGCTGTAGGAGCTCATTATCCAATGATATATATATTTTTTAATTTGTATTGGTTACTTTGTAAAGGCAGATGTTTAGGAAGTAGATATATGTCTTTGAACATATATGTGTTGAACTCTCCTGTGTCTATACTCCCCCAAGCTGCACCAGGGCCTTAGGGAAAAAGGGAAATATATTCTGTTTGGGGAAAATATATTCACCAGGTTGGGAGTTAGACATGATTTGCTCACCTAAATGGACCAATGGGAGCTACTCCTGGGACAAGTCTGAGAGCCCTGCTTTGAAGAAGAAGAAGAAGGAGAAGCAGCAGCTGCAGCTTGTGCAAAATGCAGCGGCCGGATTGATAACAGGGACCAGAAGATCTGAACATATTAACACCGATTCTGGTCCGCTTGCACTGGCTGCCTGTATGTTTCCAAGCCAAATTCAATGTGCTGGTTTCGACCTATAAAGCCTTACATGGCTTGGGATCGCAATACCGGACGGAGCGCCTCTCCTGGCAAGAGCATCCCCGTACACTATGATTGTCATCTAAGGGCCTCTGAGGGAGGCTTAGAGGGCTGCAATGAGGGAGAGGGCCTTGTCGGTGGTGGCCCACCAATTATGGAATTATCTCCCCGACGAGGCCCGCCTGGCACCAACATTAAGACCTTCCTCTTCTCTCAGGCATCTGGCAGCATACAATGAGGTTTATGTCAGGTCTTGAATTTTTCTTGTTTAGATTGCTTTAAAAATTGTTTTTAAAATTGTTTTTAGATATATGTGTTATCTCTCTGTGTTGTATGTTTATATGTTTGTATGTATACAGTTTTTATAATGGATTTTAAAGGTTTTAATCTTTGTAAACCACCCAGAGAGCTTTGGCTATTGGGAGGTATAGAAATCTAATAAATGAAATGAAATGAATGAAGATGCAGCAGCGCATCGGTAGCTGATGCTCATGGAACCACTAGTTTAGAGCACTGTTAAGTGAGCATTTATATATTGTGGGTATGATTTTGCTTGCCTTGGGTGTCTGCAGCTTACTAATAAACAGCTTTTGATAAATTCATCCTGGTTTTGCCTGGAAATGTAAGGATTCTGGCCTCATCCCTGCAGCTGTGTCAACCCACTAGTAGTAGGTGATCACTCGTGACCGAGTAAGATTGTCTTCCAGGATAAAATTACAAAAAGAAAACTGTAAAAAGAGGAAATTCTAAAAAATTGTGTAGACTCTAGCGATGGGTCCATAAGTGACTGTGGAGGCCAATTTTAGATCCACACAGCTTCCCACAGTGAGGACACAGGTTACCAGATGGAAGATGACCCTGTAAAGGATTCGTTTGATGTGCTTTTCGCTTAGCACATTTCTCCGACTGTATTATAGCCTCAATGAAGAGTGGAAACACCCCACTTTACATTACTAAGGAGAAACCCAGACTTCCCAAACCTCAGTGTGTCTTAAGTTTTGCCTAACCTCCTTGGATTCCTTTTTTAAAAAATGGGCTGGTGGAAGTGTAGCTCTTGGTCTGAGGACCCCTTGAGATAGGGCTTCCTCTTCCCTTTCTGTAGAGTTTACCCAGACAAGGCCAGTTTCTGATTGGTATCTGGAGGAGGATGTCTGAATTAGGTCCCTGTCCCTGACACATTACTTCAAGTCCTGTTTGGCTACTGATTTATTACAAATTTGTCTTTAAAGAGTGAGATACACAGTATGTAAGATACAGGGTATATCTGCCCTGGTGGTTTATTGCTGATTTAATTCTTTGCCTCTAGATGTGTCCCTACCACACTTGACAAGCATTAGATTGGTGTGCATGACACATATAACAAGTTGACGTGAGATCCATGCTATACCCTTTATGGAAAGGGTCTTGGGAAGCAGTAGCCCCTAATTTTTCTACTAAACCAGTGGATTTGAAACTTTGTTCTGAAGAATCCTGGGGCTCCTCAAATTGCTTATCAGGGTTCCTCAGTAAGACCACCAATAATGCATGTCTGTAGGCCATCCCTCTTCGCTAGGTGAGGCTTCAGAAAAACAAGAGGAATATTAGGAATTTTCACATAACCAGTGGAGAGGCAGCACATTGTAATGGTTAGAGTGCTGGACTGGAAATAGGGAGACCCCGGTTCAAATCCACACTCAGTCATGATCTCTCACAACCTATGGCTGGCTGGTCAGTGTCTGGATCAGCCTTCCCAAACCTGGTGCCCTCCAGATGTTTTGAACATGAATGCCCTTTAATCCCAACCAGCCTGGCCTCTGGTCAGGATTGCTGGGAATTGTAGTCCAAAATACCTGGAAGGCACCAGGTTGGGAACAGTTACTATGGATGGGGGGAGGATCACCTGGGAACCTCACACATGCCACCGTAAGTTCCATCATGGGGGGGGGGAGAAGGTGGAATATAGATGAAATTAATATTATTCTTACTGTTATTGTCATCATATTCAGCAACAAACAGAGATACCATGTCAGATGCTCAAAGATGCGATGGCACACATATTGATTCGGGGGGGAATTCCATGTGTACAAGCAGGCTGAAGACCACTGCATGAATAAGCAGCCAAGTCATTATTAGACAGACCAAAAAGGAAATGGCTCAGGAGCAAAGCCTAAAATGAAAACAAGCCTTTTCCAGAGCTCCCTGTCATTGTCGTCGTCGTCCCCCTTTTAGAGATGGGGAAAAGCAATGAAACAGTTGTGGTTCAGCAGAGAACCAAGAATCTCAAGATGTGTGTACCAGCAAGTTAGCTTTAGTGCCCGTTTCCTACAGGCTGAAAAGGAGGAAGTCACAGGTGACTCACCTATGTACCAGCGTAAGAGTTTCAAGGCGCGTGTGTATAATATATATGAATGAAGGCGGGTGAAATGGCTTGCAATAATGCAGAAAGAAATGTCAAGGCAGGGAACTCTAAGCAACAACTTTGGCTCCCATCCACCTCCCACACACAGCTGGAAATAACTTAGTTGCAATATACATGTTATTCAGATAAATGACTGAAACTAAGAATTGAATGGACTAAAGAGCAGGCAGCATTTGGGGCAGCTAGTCAATGCTTTTTAATTGCTTTTGGGCTCAAGGCAATCCTAGCAAACCTTTGGTGGCAACCCTCATCCAGCCACACCCAAAACTGACCAGGTTCAAAAAAGGAAGGCACAAGATGTGCCGAGAAAACTGAGGATAGGGATAAGCAAATGGCAACCCAGGAGCTCAGTTTGGCCTGCAGAGGCTTCAAGGCTATCTGGCCTCAACGGGCTGTAAGGAGGGACCAGAGCTCAGCAGTCGAGCACCTGCTTTGCATGCAGAATGTCCCTGGTTCAATCCCCCCCCCCCCCGGCATCTCTAGTTTGTTTGCTTTCAATGGATCAAGTAGCGAGTGGAAGTGAGGGGTGCATGGGTGTGTGTTGTGGGGGAAGGCTTTGACAATGTCTCACTAGGGGTAAATGAGTTAAAGGACCTTTGCTTGTAGAAGGGGAGAAGTTGTAGGAGCTTTCCTCCCACTGTGAATAGCAGGTGTGTGTGTGTGTGTGTGTGTGTGTGCGCGCGTGTGAGTTTCAATCCGGACTGCAGTGGGGGCAAAGGGTTAAGGGGCCCCCATCCCTAGCTGAGAGTCAGTGACTGGCCCAAAGTCACCCAGTGAGTTTCATGGCCGAGCGGGACTAGAACCCGGATCTCCTGAGTCCCAGTCCAACACTCTCACCACTACGCCACACTGGCGTATCGTTTCACAAATGGTAATTTGTGATCGTTTTAGCTTGAATGCTGTTTAATGTAACAGAAGAAGCTATAAATATTTTAAAGTCTCTCATAAGGAATCTATTGATTGCTGCTAAAAGCATTTGGGCAAGATATTAAAACAATCCCCAGTCTCCCTCAGTTCGGGAATGGTTTCTATGATGTATTGATTTGCCAGAGATTGATAAATTAACGGATGCAATTCATAGAAGAACTGGGTCCTAACTGACAGTTAATCCAACTGACAAATGGCCCCGTTATTTCTTAATGGAAACTTCACTGTAAAGATAGAAGAGTTGTTAGAAGCTTATTTTTTGTAGTTGTTTTTGTTTGTATATGGCAAAACCTCTCTCTCTCTCTCTCTCTCTCTCTCTCATGGGAGCAAATGGTTGGGAATCTCTCTGTACATTTGAAGAAGACCCATCAGAGCTTGGGGAAAGTGACCCCCACAGCTAAGGGAGGGTGCAGGTGTGTGTGTATGTGTGTGGGCTGTGTTGTGTATGAAAGAAAGAAAGAACAATTTAGCAGTTTAGAACAGACAGAGGCAGACAGAAAGCCAAGAATCAGCTGAAGGAGGAATGGAACTGCAGGGTTACTCTCTGAGGATCTGATGCATGGTTGTAGAGCAGAAAAAGGTGCAGAAAAAACTAACCAAAATGAACAGCAGGCTGGAAAAACTCCCCTTTCCTCAGCGAATCTACCTTCTCATTGCCATTGTCACAAGCCTGCTATCGCTCCTCCTGTTACCCATCATTTGCTTGCTTGCCAGGCAGAGAGCCAGGGAGCAAGCAGGCCGTGGCATCTCCTCCTCCTCCTCCTCCTCCTCGCCACCACCATTGTCTGGGCCAGAGCGAGAGGCAGGTGGACAAGCAAGTTGCAACAGTGAAGAGGAGGAGCAACTCCAGAGGGCTCTTGTCAGTGGGGCCCTGCTGGGGTGTGGGCCCTCAACAGGTGCCCGACCAAACCAACCCTTGACACCGGCCCTGCCAATGGATGTCCACAACCAGCAAACCCTTACTTCACCAGTGTCAAATCACATTGTTCCTGTCACAAGAAATTATAACTCCCCTAATTTACTTGGCTTGAAGCATATCTATGACCAGGTTTGGAACAGGGGGGAGACCAGCACCATTGGTATTCTCTCACTACTAATGGTGTTTTGAGTGTATATATTGGATCATGCATATTATCGGAGAGATGATACAAATAGGGTTGCCAGCGAATGAGTTTGAAAATACTGCCCAACCCCCCGGTAGAGCCAAGGCAGAATCTATCACACTGGGGGACCCAAGAGGGCTTGGTCATGGATGAAGCCTAGCAGAAATCTGGTGGGTCATGATAGCGCCTGGTTGGGACATAGTTATTATTAGTCATGATGGTTAAATTGAACCTCCATGTCTGGGGGCAGCAATGTATTCCTGAATGCCAGCCACTGACTACCAGCTGCTCAGGAGCAAGGGCAGAGGAGCATCTTCATGCCCTGTTGGAGGCTTCCCAGACACATCTGACTGGCCCCTGTTGGAAGGAGGAGGATAGTCTAGATGGGTTTTTGGTCTGATCCTTCGTATTGTGGGTCAAAAGTGAAGGCTATGGTTGCCCAGGCCAGGCTTGCATTTTACTTGTTTTTCGGGCCCCAGTGCTAGTTACTTGCCACGACACACACAGTTGATGGTCCCGTACACAAACCCAGCTTCCTATCCCCCCAGTTCAGTGTTCTCCAACCTTGGGTCCCCAGATGTTTTTGGTCTACAACTCCCAGCATGCCCCAGCCAGCATAGCTGGCTGGGGCATGCTGGGAGTTGTAGGCCAAAAACATCTGAGGACCGAAGGTTGGAGAACACTGACCCAGTTCATACAAACTACCCCCACACAGAAGGTCATCAGGAGCGGGCAGGCCAAAGCATGTGCCATCTGCTATGGCAATTGCATTAACAACAAAAGCCATGCAATCTTTTAAAGACCATTTTCCCCCTCGTTGATAAACACGGTGCACAGAAGCGCTAATTATAGCCTCCTTTCCTTGCGGCTGACAATTACCAATGACACAAAATAACCCCCAATGACAGGCAACCGCTGTTGCTCATTATCAAGGGATTCTAAGCCACAATATTTTTTCATTGCTCCATTGGCCAAAAAATACAGACGCACTGCCACAATAAATCAGTTCATCTCTACGGTGAGATGAACGGGTTATTATGCACGGTGTGGCAAGAGAAAGAGAAACGTTCTTTCTCCTGCTCTCATAATACAAGAGTGTGAGGTCAGCCAGAGAAACCGCCTGACAGGAGAGATTCAGGACGGACAAAATGAAGTCCTTCTTCACACGGTGCACGGTTAAAACTATGGAACTCACCGCCACAAGATGTAGTGATGGCCACTAGCTTAGATGGCTTTAAAAATGAACTATTCCTTGAGGAGTGCATTAATGGCTACTAGTCATAATGGCTACATGCATCCTTCAGGTTCAAAGGCAGGATGGCCCTGAATTCCAGTTGCTGGCAAGCAACAATGAGAGGACCATTGCCTTCAAGCCCTCTTTGTGGGCTTCCAAGAGGCATCGGTTGGCCACTGTGGGAAACAGGATACTGGACTAGATGGACTTTTGGCCTGATGTAGCAGGGCTCTTGCGTTCTTAAGGTGCCACAGCACTTGTGGTCTATCCTCAAATCTCTACTCACTCACTATTGTAATTTGCACTCCACTCAAAAGCACTGACCCAAAGAGGAGGAGGGAGCCAGTCCCTGACAAAGTGCTTGGTAAATGTTAACCATTGTGTGTCCCTTTTAATTTTTTTTATCCCCCCTCCCCAGTATTTTTAATATATACATACATAGATTTGTATATATCCATAGCAATAAATACATATGAAATGCACATATATGAAAATACAACTTTCTAGCAATTATACATCAGCTTCAAGAAAAGCGGATCAGATATCCAAATAAGTGTCCATTCGAAAGTGGCATCTATATGCCACCCATTCAAATATTGAAAGCTTTTTAAGGTCCTCAATCCATTGCAATATAGAAGGTGAGCATTTATCCTTCCAATGTTGTAATATCAGTCTTTTGGCTGTCAAAAGGGCATGGAGAATCCATTTACACTGCCCATCCGTTAATTTCCAATTAGCAGGTAGATAATTTAAAAGAGTGTATACGTCAGCAAATATTAAAGACTGTTCCAGCACGAAATGTATCCATATAATACCCTCCCCAAAAGAAACAACTACTGGGCATTGCCAAAACATATGTTTAAAAGACGCATTCGCTGCCTTAAAAGAATTGCATTAGCCAGCAATTAGCCAAATTCCTGATCAGAATGCAAGTTGCAGGTTGCTCAGACAGCTGCCATGGGCACTTCTACAAAACATGGGGACAGAGTATGCTAGAGCTAGCAGAGACAATCTGAGAATGTTATGGTGAAATGCAAACGCAGCTTGAGCTGCCAGATTCTGTTTTTGAACATCTAGAACAGGCAAGGGGAACCTGTGCCCACGGGCCGAATATGACCTCTGGGGATTCCCCATCTGGTCTACCAAACTTCTTCTCCAGGCCCTGCCCCTTTCCCCTATCCCAGCACCAAGAGAGGGGAAGGGGCTCATCTCTGATTTGCTGCAGATTGGAAATAAGCCCTTTCATCTGCCCCTGTGCCAAGAGAGGCTCCCTTTCTCACCGCTGAGCTGGGGAAAGGGTCTTGCTGCGAACAGCAGCAGATTGGAGGTACCGGTAAGTCCCTTTCCCTTTTCAGCACTGAGAAAGGGAGCCTCTCTCAATACTTGGTAGGGGAAATGCCCCCGCCCAGCTGATCTGCATGGATCTGCCGTGGGGCTGGGAAAGGGGTGTGTGTGTGTGTGTGTGTTTGTCTCTCTGTGCGTGGATGGGGTATGTGCATTTGTGTGTGTGCAAATGGGTGTGTGTGTGAAAATGTGCAAGGTGCATGTGAGCAGTGGCCCCACCTGCATTGGGCAGTGCCCCCTTTACTGCTGGCATGCAGCCCGATGTCCCATTCCCGGGGCCAGTTCTCAGGCTGAAAATGGTTCCCCACCCCGATCCAGAACCCTCTGTTCTGGATTTGGGGGGAAATTCATTAATCTCATGCTTTTAAAATATGTCACTTTGCTATAATATTATCACCGGGAAACCCTTTCAGGAGAAGTCATTTCCCCCTTGAATATGAAAGGGGAAAAACATTAAATGTTGTGACATCCTCAGAGATGGTTGTGTGAATGGCCCACATAAACTTGGTCCAAGAATTGTCCCTGTTTCCACCCGCACCCCACCCACCCCGTCTCAAGATCACTGGAGAAGGGGGGATTCAGTGTCTATGAATCAACCCTGTCTCTGTTTCAATTCATTCGCTCTTCCTCCCTCCCACCTACCCCACTTACACAGCCCTTGCCCTACACACAGGAGTATGCAAAATGTATGGCAACTTAGCCAGGATATTAATGCTGATTCTGAATAATTTGCATGGCAAATGCAGTGAATCGGGAACACCCCACTGCAAAACAGTCTGACATTAACAAGAGGCCCAGATGTTAAGGTAAACCTCTCTGCCCCTAGAAGATAAGATCGTGTATACTTCCTGTCATACAAGAATCCACCAAGTGCGTTACAAATACCGGGGTAATTAAGCCTTGCAAACGGAGCAGGGCACAAGAGATGGGGAGATTCCTTCCTCGTCCCCCGGCCAGAATTTAATTGCATTGCACAATTGAACAGTGATTACAGCTTGACAAACCCTTTATGCTACGCCTGCCAACCGATTAAAAAATGTTAAATCATATACTTTTAAGGGATCGACCAAATGTACATGTGCATATTACTGAAACCTCAACAGAGATGCCCTTTCAAGATATTGACAGAAGCACACACAACTCACCATTTAAATAAACAACTTGAATAAATTCCCATTGTTAGAAGGAAAGGCCACCCATTATATTTTCATTTTGCCTTCCATGTTACAGACACACACAAGGCCAAAACAGGGTTCTAGTAGTCCAGTGTGCCCTTCATTTGCCACCTAGCCCAATTAAATTGGTGTCACAGATTAATCAACCAGTATTTAATCTACTGATTAAAAAGCTTGCAGCCTGCCTGAATCATGATCGGTCTGTGGGTCCATCCCCCCTTTAACTCTCTTTTGACTGAAAGGAAGACATTTTTTGCATGTGGATTCATCTCTCCACCCCCAAATTTCAACCACAAAACGGGCCATTTACTTCATGGAGAACTTTACTCAAAAGGGCAAGAGGTGGGCAGCCAGTCAGAGCTGACGACAGCATTTCTGATCAGGAAAGAGAGCATCATGCCAAAGCACAGGTGAGTCAAAGCCTCCACATTCAAGAGCACTGTACCTCCTCCGATGATGCTGAAGGCCCTCCCTAGCTTCCATTATGCTCCATTTGTGAGCCCCCCAAGGGCATCTGGCCTGGTGCCCTCCAGTTGTGTTGGACTACAACTCCCATAATCCTCCAGCCAACATAATACAACTCTCATAAACACCCAACTCCAACAATAATCCCCCAACTCCATATGTGTTGGACTACAGCTCCCCTAATCCCCCAGACAGATGTGCTGGACTACAATACAGGCCTGTGGCTCATACTGGCTCAGCTTGTCTGAGTGTGGAAAGCTAAGCAGGGTCAGGCCTGGTTATTACTTGGATGGGAGACCTCTCCTCTAGTTTCCTGCACTGAGCAGGGGGTTGGACTCGATAGCCTTGTAGGCTCCTTCCAACTCTATGATCTATGAAATCTATGAACTATAATCTTTCAGCCAGCATAATACAACTCCCAGAAACCCCCAACTCCAGATGTGTTGTGTCTACATCTCCTCTAATCTACAAGCCAGATGTGTTTGACTATATCTCCCGTAATCCCCCAGCCAGTATAGCTGGCTGAGTGATTATGGGAGTTGTAATCCAACACATAAGGAGGGTGGCCGATTGGGGAAGGCTGAGCTAGACAGACTTCTGGTCCAATCTGGCAAGGCAGTCCTTAACCGCCACTCCCTGGCCACATAGCCATGGGACAGAAAGCCAGAAGAACCAGTCACACTTGTAGAGCCAGAGCACCAGCTGTGGGTTCTCCTAAGTGACCTGCTGCGGCCTCTGCCCTGCTCTGGGAGCAACTTGGAGTCATAAGCAGAGATGCAGCAAGTCCGGTGAAGGCAGCATTTTCTGCTGCAGGAATGTGGGCTGCACGAAGCAGGGATGGGGAACAAGTGACCATCCAGATGTCTTGTCCCACTCCCTAAATCAGGGGTGTTGAACTTCAGGCCCTCCGGGGCTCACCAGATGGTTGTGTCCCCTTCCCCATAATCCCCCTCCCACTGATAATTTGGTGGTTTCCCGGCTCCTGGCTGTTGCACAGTTCTCCCACACCCCCAAAGGCTTTGTTATTGGCAGTAAGAGATGATGATGATGATGATGATGATGATGATTGTGAATTTCAACAAAACAAAACCATAAAAAAGAAAAAATGCAATTTTCTGACATAAATTTTAATAGATCACTTTCAACATATGCATATGAAATGTGTCCCTATGTGCATATATGTGTATATGAAAATACAGCCATCAATAAGAACAGTTATGCATAAGCTTCATGATAGGCAGACCAAATATCCCTATATTTATCCATTTGCAGGTGGCATCTAAATACCACCTGTTCAAATAATGTAAGAGAACATGCTCATCAGTAAGAGCTTTCAGCTAAAATATGCAGGTACTTTGGGGGTGGTTTGGCCCTGTCATTTTTGCCTTTGGCCCCACCACCCACTGGAACGCAGCCCTCAGGAAATTCTCCAAAAGTGAAATTGGCCCTCGGGCTGGAAGAGGTTCAACACCCTGCCCTAGATCTTGCTGCATTAAGGGGACAGATCTAGGGAGCAAGACAAGGGGTGCCCTGAGACAAGTCTGAGGCAAAGACTAGCGTTGCGTCATCGCTCAGATGAGAGAAAACAAGCGTGCCCTGCAAGCTTTTAAAGGGGGTGGGTGGGGTCAATCCTTATCACATGACATGCTCTGGCCAATGGCGGTTTCACTGTACTTCTGCCAGCAGGCAAAGACATTTTGTATACAGCCAAGGCCTTTGGCATATAATCTGGTCTGTTGTTGCAGGGAGTTTTAATTGGATGGTTCTATTTATTTCTTTTATTGTTGTGTTTTAAATTTATTTGTTTGAGGTTATGTTTTAATTAAGATTTTGCATTTTGATCTGGATTTTATTGTTAGTTGCCTTGAGCACCGCTTTTTGGTGGAAAGGAAGGATATAAAATAAAATTTAAAAATATATAAATAAATAAGAGCACAATCCTATGCAGCTGTAGACAGAAAAAGTCCTACAACTCCCAGCATTCCCAGAATGCTGGGAATTTTAGGACTTTTTCCTGTCCAAATGCATAGGATTACACCCCAGATGGCTTCCCGCCCTCTTTTTGCTCCCTATTTTGGCAAAGCTTGCTGTTAGTTGCCTGTTATCCCCCAGGCTCCAGGTTTACGACCCATTCTAGGTTTGGGTCTGGAGACCAGCCTGCAGATGACCTCTGTGGTTGTCAGACATGGCCATCCATCCTTTAAAAGGCCCCTAAGAAACGCCCACCTGCTATGGGCCAACAACCTAAGTGGCTTCCAGAAATTGCAAGTCTTCAAAGTGGTCTCGGTCAAGATTCCTTTTAGCTCTTCCAAGACACTGGGAGAGACGTTTAATTTTAGCCCTAACATCTGGCGCAATTTTGGTTGCAGAAGAAATGTTCATTCATGCTACCCACAGCTCCTCTGCCAAAGCTGTGGTGGGGAAATCTGCTCTCAGTCATTATATATTATAGGGAGGGGCTGCAGCATTATAGGGCACAAGCGTTGTGTTCAGAAGGTCTCCAGTTCAATCCCCAGCAATGCCAGCTAAGACCACCTCAGCTCACAAGCCTGGGAAAGATCACTGCTTGAGACTCCTGCTAAGAGCTCATGACAACTGGTTGGATGGTAGGGTGGCCATGTGTCCTACTTTACAAAGGACAGTCCTCTATCTGAAGGGCTCTCTGGTCCAAGTCTGACTGAAGTTGCCCATCATACTAAGGCAGTGTTCTCCAACCTTGGGTCCCCAGATGCTACACTGGCTGGGGCATGCTGGGAGTTGTAGGCCAAAAACATCTGAGGACCCAAGGTTGGAGAACACTGTACTAAGGCAATACCTCTATTAGAATGAACCAAAATGCCACAAAAGATTGTGCAAGCTTTTGAGTTCTCTAGAACTCTCCCATCAGGGTAGGTGGTGTAACAGGAAGGGGAAGGGGGAGGGGGAGAAATAGAAACGTTCAAAAATTAGGCCAGATTTTGTGACCATGAGGTCTGCCGTGTAGACTCAGTTTCAAAAGGGAGACTGCAAACTGAATGTATTAGTCACTGGTAGGTGTTGTAGGTATCCGATTAAGATTATATTTCTCGCATTCTGGGAACAAAGAAGTAATGGCTGGCCCCTATTTCTGGAAACAGAGGCTGGTTGTAACTCAGATCTATCTCTTGCTCTGGTCAAAACATTCAGGTTCCTGAGTGGGCAGCTTGTTTGTTATGATCCTGAGGTACCCTGGCCCCATTTTTAATACAATTTTTACTGGCTCTGTGCAGCAAAAATAGCAATTAACATACAGAAATGAAGTTGGCAAAGCTTCTTCCATTGCTACATCTGTGCTGGGAAACACTTCCCTTGCATAATTTAAAAAGACTAGTTGGGCTAGGGTATGAGTCTCACTTCAGGTCAGAGAGTTCCCGAGATCAAATCCCAAACAAGCCCATGCAACAGGGGAAAGGACAAACAGCACATACTTATGGCATTCACTACCACATCGTCATCTAGGTTTTAAAGAAAGGAGTAGACAAGGGGCAGTATCCAATGCCGCTGCTCCGCTTATGCCATAGAATCACAGAATAGCAGAGTTGGAAGGGTCCTATAAGGCCATCGAATCCAAGCCCCTGCTCAATGCAGCAACCCAAGTCAAAGCATCCCTGACAGATGGCTGTCCAGCTGCACCTTGAATGCCTCCAGTGTGGGAGAGCCCACAACCTCCCTAGGTAATTGGCGTATTGCTCTAACAGATAGTAGCACATACAAACTGGAACTGCACTAGAGGTCACTTCTTTATTTACTTAATTGATTAGAGCCCCACCTTTCCACCAAGAAAATGGCACTCAAGGCTTAAAGCATTTATGCCAGTGCTATGTTAATGGTGCAAGTGGAGCGGCAGTAATGGATACTGCCCAGGTTCACGGAATAGATATTAGCCACGGCTAGTCAGATGGACACTCCGTCGTTAGAGGAAGCATTCCTCCAACTGATGGAGGCAAACAGGGCAGACGACAACTCCCAGCATGCTTAGCCATGGGAGTTGAAGTCCAAAACATCTGGCAGGCGCCAGGTTGGGGAAGGCTGTCTTATATTATGCTGTGCCTGTAAACGTCCCGAGGCATCTGGCAGTCTGCTATCGGCGCTGCATAAGATGGGCCATTGGTCTGAACCAGCAAGGCGGTCCATAATTTCTACATGCATGGTTCATTTAACACAGTAAAAAAAGAAAGAAAAAGTAGCAGCCCTCACAAATATGAATTTGGAACGTGATTTACTCTGGCCTATTACCACTGTTCAATTAACTTTTGTGGTGATCTGGCTGGTTGCCCTCTAGTTCCTTCCCTTGGGCCTAGAGGGTGATGGTGCAGAAGGTAAAGAGGCTGGAAGATGGGCAGTCTAAAGAAAAAGAATGCCAAAACAGAAAGGGTGACTCACACACCCATTGCTTCATCACCCGACACTGGCCTCTCTTAAACTGGCTTTTCTTTAAAGGAAAAAAAAAGTGTCAAGGCTTCGTTACATGAATTTACATAAAAACAAGTAAGTTGTCCCACTGACAAAGTCTTAACTGCATTCGCACCACTTGAACTGCATTGCATAAATGACTGGTACATTCTCAAATAATAATATTTTTAAAAAAATGAATGAGTTCTAAATGCTGAGCTGCATGTCCATTTCCTCCTTTTAAGGGAGATAGAGGCTAAAGTAATAACGATACATACACATCCATAACTTCCCCAGGCTTCTAAAGCAAGCTGCATCCTCAAAATCATTCCATTTTCTTTTCCCCAGATCAATAAGTCTCAATTATGTTAGTTGCGATGATGAGATTTCAAGTCAAAAGCAAGCTTGCACTGATTTCAAATCAGCCTCAACAAAATCACTTGTAGCCAGATCCAATCATGGTGCAACCCAGAGAGATTTATCCAGAATGGTGTTTAGTCCCATAACTTAGGGAGAAGAGCCATGTTACAAGTTTGTTAACAGGCCTAGAAAAGTTATGCTTGTGCACAGTTGGTGGATTCTTCTTTTGGTGCTGGTGTGTTACTGTACCAGGGAACAAAAACAAAATACAGCCTTTCATAACCATTAGCTTTTGCCTATCACAATTGAATGTTCCCTCACTTCTTTCACACTCTCAAAAAGGGGCTTACATAAAAGTTTTGGTTATATGCAAATTCTGTCAGCTACAAGGCTGCCCATCAATCAACTCAACTAAGCTTAGTCCATCAGGCTCTACTGCAAACAAAAATTGTAGGTAGCCGTGTTGGTCCATTAGAAAAAAATCTAAGAAGCACAATTTGATCAGAACTAATTAAAATGACTTTGTGAGCTTTTGAGTTCTCTAGAACTCATCTTCAGGGTGAAGCAAAGCCACAAAGGAGTTGGGAGAGAAGTCTACCAGTCTTAAAATGGCATGAAGGAGGAGTTATGCAGCTTAAATTAGATGAGTTAGACCACAGGTCGTCAAGCTTTTTGGGTCAGTGGGCACATTTGAAATTTTGAGAGAATGTTGTGGATGCTCTCGCAAAATGGCTGCCGTGATGGGTGTGGCCAGTCACAAAACACTCATTTCCCAGGAGGTAAACTGAAGAGATTAAAGAAAAGTAACTTACCCAAGGACCCAATTACAAGACTGAGGTGGGGTCTGAGCTCCAAAACAGAAAAACACGCTTTTGTTTTGAACCCCAATAAAGATGGCACTGAAGGGCAGCACTTTTCTTTGCAGCATACCAGCCTCCCAGTTAAAAACAACAACAACAACAAATCATCATCATCATCATCATCATCTTAATAAACAAAATAAAAATCAGGAGGGGCAAGGAGACAGCCAGGGACCGAGAGAGGTATCCATGGGCACCACCTCAGAGACCCCAGAGCTAGAGAGTGCTGCAAACAGATTTCAAGTTGCACCCAGGGCTTCTGGGACAAAATTACAGTGGCTATTCCCCTACAGATTAATTATTGTCTAGAAAATGTGTACCCGCAACACCACACTGTTCTGAAATAGAAATATCCATAACAATGACCAGCTTGTGATGATCATGAAAAATGAATGCCGCATCGACAATTAAAAAAATAGTAAATCACAAGAGTCAGCAACAATGGGCCTTAGCGAATGACCTTCAGCAAGAATTTGCTTTTTTTTCAAATCCATAGTGACAGAACAGCCGAGGCATCATCATAGTTTCCGTTAGCCAACTCACATCCATTGTATAAGAGGCTAAATTAGGATCTCTGGTGGATTCAAGATGCTTTTATTCTGCTTCCTTTCCTCTTTTTGCACAACTAGGGATTGCTTTGTTGTGGACCCCACACATCCTGTTCCTTATCAAAATTCACCCAATTCTGATTATCTGTTTGCTGCATTTGCAGTAGATCTCATGCTCAGTTAGAATGTCTACTTACGTATCATTCCCACCCCCCAAAAAGGACAAAAGAGAACTCTGATTTTTTTAAATAAAATTGGCATACGCTAATTATAAGTATAGATGCAAATTTAGAAATGTTTACTATCATTTAAGTAGAAATACACTACATCTCACCATAGTAGGGAAGACCATGACCCGGTGAGTTGTGTGTCTGCTCAGTGGGCTGTCCAGGTGCTCACTGTTCACGGGAAACTTCAAGGTCCCTGCTGCTCTCCTTCTTTTAGGGTTATTCATCTTTAAATCTTACTTGGACTGGACAGCTCTTCAAATTGAGAACACCTTCAAATAGAGGACTGTCCTCTGACAGCCCTTCTCTGTAAAGTAGTACACATGGCTACCCAACACTCACTGGCTTCCTTTTTCCTAGAGCCAGGCTGGGGGATCCAGTGAGACAAATGTGGTGCCAGTGTGGCGTAGTGGTTAGAGTGTTGGACTGGGACTCGGGAGATCCAGGTTCTAGTCCCCACTTGGCCATGAAGCTCACTGGGTGACTTTGGGCCAGTCACTGACTCTCAGCATTTTTTGTGGCAGCTGCCATTTTTATTTTTATTTCTTACTACATTTATATGAGGCCTTCTTTCCTCTTGCAAGTAATCTGAAGTGGCTTACGTTGTCCTCCTCCTCTCCATTTTATCTTCACAACAACCCTGTGAGGTAGGTTAGGCTGAGAGGCAGTGACTGGCCCAAAGTCATCCAGTGAGCTTCATGGCCGAGCGGGGACTAGAACTCGGATCTCTCGAGTCCCAGTCCAACACTCTCACCACTACGCCACACTGGCCATTCCCACCCCGCACACACACCACCACAGTGCCCTAGAACCACGTTAGATCTGGGACACTGGCGAGGATGCAAAGTGGTGGCCGGGCTACCAACACACATGCAGCAGCAGAAAGAAAAAAACATAGGAAAAAACAGGAAGAAGCTATGCTACTGCCACAGCTTATTACTTGGATGGGAGACCCCTCCTCTAGTTTCCTGCATTGAGCAGGGGGTTGGACTCGATGGCCTTGTAGGCCTCTTCCAACTCTAGAATCTATGAAATCTATGAAATTCCCACCCCTGAGAAACTGTTGGAGAATCCCCCCCCCGCAAAATTCAGTGACCATTTTTTATTTTTTAAAAAAATCCTTTAAAACGAAGTAGACTGCACAAGAAACACACGATTCAGCAGCAGCGTTTAATTTTTATTATAGGTCCCAGTGGCAACAGCTCACGCAATATGCCAGTTCTTCCTCCCCGCAATCATGGTTCCTGCTGGCCGTAGATAAAGAAATCTGGCCATTTTCATTACTTCATGGTGCAGATGCCTCCTGCAATCTGTAACTGAGATCAAGAGCGAAAACACTGTTTCTCAGTTGTCTTTAAAAGATCACCTCGAGCTTGCATGAAGAACTTCAGCTTGACATCACTTCATTGCATTATTTATGAAAGAAGTAAGATGTCAGCGTGTTTTGCTACCCGTTGTTGCATTTTAGGGCTCAGGGGTTGAAAGAAAGGGTGCTGGCTGGGGCAGGGTGAAGGGGTATTAACATAAGGGCCTGGCTACCAGCCTGATGATTGGGATGACCAGAAGTGAGGTGGAGGAATGGAACTTCTGGCAAATGCCTGGACGTTGCCACAAGTGGGCATGCTTGTGGCGAGGACATACAGCTGCAGCCCAGATGCAGCAACAGATAAGGAAGACACCAGCCAGATGCAAAGACTGGGGCACAAGAGCATGGGCGCGCATGCTTCCCGCTCATGTCCAAAACCCGGACGTCTTCTTAGCAAATCTGGATGTGCTGGGGGCCCTTTCTGCAACCAAGAAGGGCTTCTTTGCCCATCCCAATGGGGTTGGGTGACAGAATTGGCCAGAGGATGAGGCTTGGCAAGCTGACAGAAGCAGATCTCCCACTCCTTGCTAAGATTACAGAGGTCCAGTGTTGCTGTAGACAAACAGGAGAGCCAGAGAGGAGAAACATGTAACCCCGTACCCACGCCGAGCTGCCAAACCGGGAAAGTGCTGGCTAAGGCTCCGATTAAGATCCTTTGCCAACCCCTTTCTCCCACCTTCGGTTTAGTATTCTGTGCCCCAGAGGTGGCTGTGCCGCACACACAGCCTGCAATTTGCATGGTGTTCTGGTCTGGAGCTCCCTCTAACATGCAAGATATTCTTGGACGAGCTCCTTTACCCTGCAATCTGTGGTCAGGAGGACACACAGGAGATCAGCCCAAGCCTACGATGGTGTAAGACAAATTGGGTGTGTAAAACCAGAAACTTCCCCCACGTTCCTTCCATCAGTCACTAAATACCATCGTAGCACCACTTCAAAGGACATGTGATTTCAGTATCTCTCCCTGCCCCCGCCCCCGTGTTCTCTTTCCTTTGTCTTTCTGCCTGTGTGTCTGGGGAGTATCTCATTTTCTTTCTGAGCTAATATACACTACCAGCAGCTGTTGCTACCTCCCTGTTTTAAAGGCCGAACTCAGCGGGACTTATGTCTGAATAGACGTGCATAGGCGTGCACTGTCACTCATGTTAGTTCTTCTGTGTTCATAAAATGCCAATCTGAACTGCACCTGATCTCTTGCAAAGCTTATCTGAATCTATCCTGTTCTGGCCAGGCTGAGAACCCACAGGGCATGAACCAAGGCTTGAAGGTGGCCTGACCTGGATTTAAAGGGGCAGAGTCCAGGCTTAAAGCTGAGCTGGGTGTTTACAGGACAGCAAGGAGCCCTAAGTCTCTGCCTCTGGCTTCTGGGGTGGCCAGGCAACATGCCCTTTCCCTCAGCTAGGCCTGTGGATTGCTCCACCTTAAATAGGGCCCTGAATATGGAGCCTCTGAAACAGCCTCTTGCTGACTTCCTGGATGCAGTGCTGTGCTCTGCACGTAGGTACACAGTGCGGCCTCCATGTCTTTGTAATTAAAGCTTCCCTCTGTGTGTACCTCATCCATAAACTGCAGTCTCCTTTTGCTGTTAATGAACAGCGAGGATCTCTCTCTCTCTCTCTCTCTCTCTCTCCTGACCAGGAATCCTTTAATATTCTCAGGCTCAGAGACATCTGGCCAGGTTTCTTGGAGATTCATTCAATGTGACACTCGTTAGAAGGTCAGCGGAAAAAAATTGTCAAACAGGAAGTCAGCCTGTCAGTGTCAGCATACCAAATGCTATGTGAAAAGCAACTGGAGAAAGCCACAAGCCCTCCTCTCTGACCACCAGGCATTTGCAAACCACGGCTCCATGACGCCCAAGGCGACATCTCACAACGTACAGCACACAAAACAAAACAAAATTCATTTCGCCCTTTTTAGCACAGTGGGATCTCCTCCTTTGCTAAGAAAAACTAGATTGTATCAAAAGGAGGCAAGGTAGCCTTCTCTGCACAGGCACCTCGGGCCATGCTCAAGCTTGCCAGAGGAGTTCAAGGGACTGCATTGATGCAACAGTGCGTCCATGCGCATCTCCCATCTGCATGACTGAGCCTATCATTCCTGGAGGGCAGAGGTATGCAAGAAGAGCCCTGCTGAGTCTTACCCAAGGTCCATCTAGTCCAGGATCCTGTCCTCCTCACTGGACATCCAAGATGTCTCCACGAAGCCCACAAGCAGGACATGAAGACCATCAGCCTGACTGGGTTCAGACAACACGATAAGCCACACTCAGGGGCTGAGTATGGGTTGAATGTGGGCTGTCATTGAACTGTGGGTTGTTGCTGAAATGTGGGTTATTGTGTTGTCTGAACCCAGCTGTGCTAACAAGCCATGGCTTGTTGACCACGACTGACCGATGAGGAAAACCCATGGTTTGTTGTTGGGTTGTGAACTGTTTGTTGTTAATAGACCATGATTTGATAGTGCAGCTGGGTTCAGACAACACAATAACCCACATTTCAACAACAACCCATGTTTCAACGACATCCTACACTCAACCCATACTCAACCCCTGAGTGTGGCTTATCATATTGTCTGAAACAGTCATTGATAGACCTCTCCTCTTCCTCCTCCAGCCATCTAAGCCAGTGGCCATCACGATATCTTGTGGTAGTGAGTTCTGTGAGTTAACAATGCACTGCACAATAAAAGATTTCAGTTGGCACCAGAGACTTCTTTCTCTTTCGTTCTTTTGACATAATATATGCAACCCATCCTGGCAGCCTTGTGCCTTACCATACAGTACAGTTAAAAGAACAACTAGGGGTGCAATCCTACACATTTAGACAGAAAAAAGTCTTACAACTCTCAGGATTCCCCAGCCAGCCATGCTGGCTGGGGAACCCAGAGTTGTAGGACTTTTTTTTGTCTAAATATGCATAGGATTGCACCCTAAATCTCCCATTTCAATTTCTCATGTAGAATGACACCACCCCAGAATGTGTCTCTCCCCTTGTGAGGGTTTTCTTCCCCTTGCAGCCGCTATCTCAATTGCACAACCCTCGTTCAGTGTCACCAATCCGCTTTCCCATCCCTTCGGCGCTCCTCTTTGGGGCTCATCTCCAGCCCAGGCAGCAGAACGCTCCTGAGCAGCAGCCCCTGCTACAGCGGTAGGAACTAGGAATTGCATGTACAGTAATACCTTGGATTGCAAGTAACTTGGTTTGAGAGCGTTTTGCAAGACAAGCAAATTTTAAAATATTTATTTAATTTTTTTTTTACTTGATATACAAGCGATGTCTTGCAATACAAGTACTGTAGTACAGCTTAAATTAAAAATCTCTGTACAAATTTTTGGGGGGGATTTCATTTTGATATAAGAGTGTTTTGGATTACAAGCACGTTTCCGGAACGAATTATGCTCTCAATCCAAGGCATGACTGTACACGGGTTTGACCAGTTCCATGGTTAAGCTATTTGTCAAACCATTGTCCCGGTTTTTAGTTTCCATGAAGCCCAAGTGTATGAACCCCGTATGAACCCCGCCCCTAAAAGGTGTGTGGGGTCACTTTTATTTTTAATGTTAGTGACTTAGTTTAAGGAAAGAAACAAACAAGCACCAGTAGTCATAGGAAGAGCTGTGTTGCATCAGAGCAAAGTCTGAGCTAGTCCAGCGTTCTGCTCCCACAGTGGCCAACCAGATGCCCCAATGGGAAGCCCAAATGCAAGAGACAAGTGCTTTATCACCCTCCCACTTGTGTTCCCCAGCAACTGGTATTGGGCGGAATACTGCCTCTAATACTGGGGGTAATACACAGTCATCATGGCTAGTAGCCATTGATCGTGTTATCATCTACGACTAATGTAACAAGGGGCAGCGTGATGGGACAGTCAAGACAGAGACAATATTCACAGTTAAAGTAATGTAAGGTTCTCTTTTTAGAATGGAATGATGAAGCATGTTTTATTCCAGGATGGTAGATAAAAGCCAGATACCATCTTGTTCAGAGGCTTAATAAGGGCAGCAGGTCGGGCAGGGAATAATTAGGGATGTCAGAGAAATCCGCAATGGATTCAAATGAGTTTGGATTTCTATGGATCCGAGCTGTGGATTCTGCAGCAAACTAGCTTTTTCCAAGTCATACAGTTTCCATGGACTTTTTCACTTTTGGGAGGGAGCTTTGTACTAATTCGCACAGTGCAAGTGCACATCAGCTCTAATGCGCACTTATGCAAATGCACTAATGGTCAATAGCACATTTGCGCAAAAGTGAATCCGTGCTAATGCGAATTAGTACAAGTAGAACAAAATTCTGGTTTTTAAAAAATCAGATTCCATCAATGCGCAGAGGATGGAACAACGGACACCTGACAATCCACGAAACACAGACGGAGAGGAGTTATAGGCAGGGCCAGCTTCTCACTGGCCCCTGCGCCTGGAGCTTAACAGTGAAGGTAAAGTAAAGTACATTCAGCCACTGAATACTGTTGGAAAGGGGAGGGGGGGGGAATCAGAAAGATGTCACATTGGATCGCATCATCCTGGTGTTAGGGGAAGCAGTGCTGCCTGGGATTCTGTGAGCAATGTGCTGCTGCTGAGAGGTGAGGAGCAAAACTCTTTGCCCAAAACTTCCAGTGGGAAAGGAATCAGCAACGGGCAAGAGCAACAATGAACTGCTTGGTACCTGTCAGCTTGTCAGTCCACAGAGCAGAAAAAAATGGGCAGCCCTTAAAACAGACACAGGAGTCCAGCATAAAGAGTGGGCAGGAAAAAAAGGGGCAGTCAGACAATAAGAACTCATTTTACAGTCAGATCTGAAACATGATTACTTAAAAGCAATTCCCATTGAGTTAAGTAGGAAATTACTTCCTGGGAGAAAGGAACAACAATTATGATCATTATCAGCATGTATACAACACAGTGCTTCAAAGCACTCTGCATACAATAACTCTGCAAAGTAGGTCACTATTCTTATCCCCATTGTGCAGACGGGGCATCCAGGCAGAGAGAAAATGGCTTGGTTAAGGGCCAAACTAGATTTTATTGATTTATTTGTTGACTACATTTATATCCAGCCTTTCCTCCAAGGAGGTTAATGCATGGGGGCGGGGGGACACGACGTGTACAATTTTATCCTAACAACCTTGTGAGGTAGGCCAAGAATTAGTGACAGCCCAAGGTCACTCAGTGAGTTTCATGGCCAAGTGACAGTTTGAACCCAGGTCTCCCCAGTCCTAGTCTGTTACTTTCCCAACTTGGTGCCCCTCAAACGTGTGGAACTACAATTCCAGTCATTCCCAGACAGAATGGCCATTTCCACTTTGGCTTGGAATGGACAGGCTTATATGATTAAAAAAAGGGGGAGGGGAAAGCAGCCCTAGGAGGGGTGAACCACTTAGGGATTGTGGAGTGGGGGGCTTTAACCCTTCGCCTCCATCATGGTCCTGATCTGATTTGGAGGGGTGTGTGCTTGCTATTTGCCCCAAGAGGAAATCATCCATTGGCACTAGTGGGAGCTTTCTGCCCAGGGCAAATAGCAGGTGTGGGGTGGTCCCCACAACTTGGACAGGACCAAAAAGATTAAAGCCCCCTCACTCTACACTTTTGTCCCAATCCAGCTCACTCCCTACCTTGGCTATGTGTTGATGCTTTTTAAATCATGCAAGGGTTAATGACACGATGATGATGATGATGATGATGATGATGATGATGATGTCGTCATTTATGCCCCACCTTTTTTCCTCCTGCAAGGAACCCAAGGTGGCTTACATGGTTCTCCTCCTCTCCATTTTATCCTCACAACAACCCTGTGAGGTAGGTTAGGCTGAGAGGCAGTGATTGGCCCAAAGTCACCCAATGAGCTTCGTGGCAGATTGGGGATTAGAACTCAGAACTCCTGAGTTGCAGTCCAACACTCTAACCACTATGGCACACTGGCTTGTTGTCACATCTAGTTTGGCCCTAAAGATAGCAGAATGAGTTAATGGCAGAGGCACGGTTTAAACAAAGGAATTCCAGGCCCACAGCTTCGTCCTGTGCATGTTTACCCAAGAGTAAGTCCTACTGTGTTCAATGGAGCTTACTCCCAGGTAAGCGTGCATAAGATTGCAGTGTTGTAAATCGACTACACTAGCTCCGTATGTTTAGGATTGTAGCCCAGGTCTCTCTCTCCCATTTAATTTCAACTTGATACATTTTACTTATGTTTGTTATTTTCTCCTCTTTGCAAAAGAAACATTTTTAAAAAACAAACCTAGCAGAAATTGACAAAATTGACCGTCACAAGTTGAGTGCGGTCTCTCAAATATTGGCCGGGTGGCCAGCCAGATGGGCGATTAATAAATATAATAAATAAATAAATTTATTGCATGCAACTTAGGAGGCCAAATAGGACTCACTTGTCTTTGGGTAAAAGAAGAAAGGGGGGGACGGGGGACATGAAAAGCTGTTCTAAACCCCAAGCCCATTTTCCCTTCTCTTAAATGTGTATTTTAAATTCTGCTGTTTGTTTGCAGAACCCTTTGGAAGTTTTTTACTAAACAACCGTACTTTGTATTTGGGTCTGTCTCTTGAAAGATTGCTCCAATCTCCTAGGAAAACACCTGACAAAAGGCACATCTGGTCTCTCCCAGCTGTCTGCTTCAAGCACTCAATGCATTTTCTTATCGAAGAAGAAAAGGTGCCCAGCCGCCTTCAAGGCTTCTGTCAACTGAGAAGTGGTCCGAGAAATGCCAACTGCAACTTGGATCTGCGATTTTGCAGTAGAGGCACACCAAAACCTTGATTTTTTATTTTTTTAAAAATGTCTGGACACTGAGGGAAGCATAATTAATAGCTCCTTGCTGCTTTGGTGTGTTCACATTATGGAGGAAATTACTTCTGGAAAATGGAATATGCTTAAGAGCACTTTCACGCTTTCCCAACCTTTCAAAATTTGCTCGTTGGCTGAAATAGTTCAATATGCCAGTTTTGCCTCTAACCTGAACACATGATCAAGGCCCAGTTCTGGAACTGAAAATGCACGGCTCTCTTTTTTCTGTCTCTTTTTTCTGTGTCAGCAATAGGGCAATATAACACTTTTTCTGCCTGTGATAAATCTGCGTGGCTCATAAGGTTCTTTAAAAACAATGTATCTTTAAAAAACAAAACAAAATAAAGAGTTGTACATTTCTAGTCCTCGTGGCGGCAGACAGGATGTGGAATACTGCCAACATGTGCTGAATGCCCAGAAGGAAAGCAAACCGAGAGGGAAACAGAAGAAACCTCCCCAAATACAATGCCCCCCAGCCCAGACCCATCCTACTTTTAAGTCTATTTCAATATCATTAACAGTGTTCACTAAAAAATCTTTCAACACTAAAATATGCACGTTAACTGTGGCCTTGCAAGATAAGTCTCCAGCACAGCCCTTAGTACTAAATATGTTGTCCTTTCATGGCCATTGAATAGTCACCAGATGTGGTCAGCAGCTTGAACAAGATGACTTTGGCTCCCACATTGGACTTCAGTGGCACCACCAGTAATCAGTTCCAAGATGGCAGCCAAGAGCTCAAAGGACCAGCCTACAGGGCTCTTGCCACCATCATGAGACAACTATCGTTTTATGGCTGGGGCATGCTGGGAGTTCGAGGACCTTTTTCTGTCTAAACTTGCATAGGATCACACCCTTAACCTACGATATGTTGGTATTTTTGGCCTGCCACTTTTGTCTTTGGCCTTGCCACTTTTGTTTTCCATCCAGCCCAGCCCTGACAGCTTTTCCAAAACTGAATCCAGCCTTCAGGCTGAAAGAGGTTCAACACCCCTGCTTTAAAAACAAACAAACAAACCCCAAAACAACCAAAAGAAGATAATAAATGAGCAAAAACCTCATAGTTGAGTTCAAGCTGTATTTTTGCTGAAGAAAAATGGGAAGTGGGAAATCTATACTAAGTCTCCTTTCTCAGAATTCGGCGACAGAGGTGGGAGATTCAGATCAGCGAATGAGGAATTAAGGACAGCTCTGAAGACTTGGGGGTTAGAATCAGAGGGTTGGAAGAAACTAAAAGGCCACTGACTGAACACAAGCCTGGCTCCAAGGGAGGGCAACTGTCAGGCCCAAGCTGTAGATGGCAGTCTTAAGGAGAGCCAGGAGCAGTGCCAGGGAATCAGAGCCAAGGAACATGCCAACACTGCACCAGAGCCAGGAAGGCTGTTGTTCAGGAAAGATGTTCATAAGGCTAATCTAAAAAAAAAAAGCAATATAAACATCGAAAACTGGGAAGCTCTGGCCCATGAATGATCTAAATGGAGGTTGGCCTTTCACAAAGGTTCTATGGACTTTGAAGAAGCCCGAGTGCAAGGTGAAAGGGAGAAACGTGCTAAGCGAAAAGCACGTCAAACGAATCCTTTACAGGACCATCTTCCACCTGGTAACCTGTGTCCTCACTGTGGGAAGCTGTGTGGATCTAGAATTGGCCTCCACAGTCACTTACGGACCCATCGCTAGAGCTGACACAATCCTCTTTAGAATTTCCTCCTTTTATCCTGGAAGACAATCTTACTCGGTCACGAGTGATCGCCTGATGACGTTCAGGAAAGGTTTCAGTCCGAACAGGAAGCCTTTTATAGCGCTTCCTGTCTGGGAGGGCGCAGTGGGCCCTCCCAGACAGAGCCTGGGAATACTTTGATGTTCCAAACAGCAGTTCTCTAGCTGCCCACGAGGGGCAGCTGCACACGCGGCCATGGTTTTGCCCCTCTAGCCACAGCCGCTCCTGACAGCCCCCCACAAGTCTCGCCGCCACATATCAACTCACCCCATCCAGATCACAATGCACCACAGGCAGAGCAAATAGCTCAGCATAAGGAAGTGAGACAAGCCGCAAAATCCGGGACACACACACACTCACACACACACACAGACACCCTGCTCAGGATCATTGGTTAATCTAGTTTGGGCAAAACATCCTTCCTGCACTGTGTGTGACCAGGAGCCTTTCACCAAGGCCCACTTCACACACGCCCAAACATCACTCAGATTCTTCACTCTCCATGGCTGGCAGGCAGCTGAACGTGTGGGACCGACTCTGTTGCAAAGCATTTTAATTATTTGATTTAGACCCCGCCTTTCTATCAAAAAATGGCACTTAAGGCAGCTCACAAAAACAATTTAAAATAGATTTAAACCATAAAACACATTAAAATACAATAAAAACCTACCGTAACAATTACAGAATAAAAACAGCACCCAACCCACAGACCCACTTACAGGCCAAAGGACTTCTGGAATAAAGTGGTCTTTGCCTGCCATCAGAAGGATAGGAGAGAGGGAACAAACCTAGCCTCCCTTGGGAGGGAGTTCCACAGCCTGGGAGCAGCCACTGAAAAGGCCCTCTCTGGCATCACCCTCAAACGTGCCTCTGATGGTGGTGGTTTCGAAAGAAGGGCCTCTCCAGAAGATCTTAAGGACCAGGCAGGCTCATAGGGGAGCAGGTAGCCTTTCAGGTAGCCTGGTCCCAAGCCATATAGGGCTTTATAGGTCATAAAATTATATTATATATAATTATAAAGAAGTCAGTCTGCAAGCACCTTGAAAACAATGCAGTGATTACTAGAAGCCAGCATGGATTTGTCAAGAACAAATCCTGCCAGACTAATCTGATCTCATTTTTTGATCGGGTAACCTCCCTTGTGGACTGTGGGAATGCTGTGGACATTATATATCTGGACTTCAGCAAAGCTTTCGACAAAGTGCCTCATGATATCCTGATTAGTAAGCTAGCTAAGAGTGGGCTAGATGGAACAACTATCAGGTGGATCCACAATTGGCTACAGAATCGGACTCAAAGAGTGCTTATCAATGGTTCCTTCTCAAACTGGGGAGAGGTAACGAGCGGGGTACCACAGGGCTCGGTCCTGGGCCCGGTGCTCTTCAACATTTTTATTAATGACTTGGATCAGGAGGTACAGGGAATGCTTATCAAATTTGCAGATGACACAAAGTTGGGTGGAACAGCTAATACTCTGGAAGACAGAAACAAAATTCAAAGTGACCTCGATAGGCTGGAGCGCTGGGCCGAAAACAACAGAATGAAATTTAATAGGGATAAATGCCAAGTGCTGCACCTAGGGAGAGGAAACCAAATGCAGAGTTACAGAATGGGGGGACACTTGGCTCAACAATACTACAAGTGAGAAGGATCTTGGAATTGTGGTAGATCACAAACTGAATATGAGCCAGCAATGCGATGTGGCTGCAAAGAAGGCAAATGCAATTTTGGGCTGTATTAATAGAAGTATAGCTTCCAAATTGCGGGAAGTGATAATTCCCCTTTACCTCGGCACTGGTTAGGCCTCATCTTGAGTACTGCATCCAGTTCTGGGCACCTCACTTTAAGAAGGACATAGACAAACTGGAGAGGGTTCAGAGGAGGGCAACAAGGATGATAAAGGGACTGGAAACAAGGCCCTATGAGGAGAGACTGAAAGAACTGGGCATATTTAGCCTTCAGAAGAGGAGACTGAGGGGAGATATGATCGCACTCTTCCAGTATTTGAAGGGATGTCACACAGAGGAGGGCCAGGATCTCTTCTTGATCATCCCAGTTTGCAGGACACGGAATAATGGGCTCAAGTTACAGGAACCCAGATTCCACCTGAACATCAGGAAAAATTTCCTGACTGTCAGAGCAATAAGACAATGGAATCAACTACCTAGGGAGGTTGTGGGCTCTCCCACTCTGGAGGAATTCAAGGTGCAGCTGGACAGACATCTGTCAGAGATGCTTTGACCTAGATTCCTGCATTGAGCAGGGGGTTGGACTCGATGGCCTTGTAGGCCCCTTCCAACTCTACTTTTCTATGATTCTATGATAACAAGCACTTTGAATTCTGCCCAGAAACAGACGAGCAGCCAGTGAAGCTGCTGTAACAAGGGAGTTGTGTGCTCCCTCTTAACCAGCCCCAGTCAACAGTCTGGCCTCAGCATTCTGGTCCAGCTGAAGTTTCTGAACAGTTTTCATAGAGTGTGTTACAGTAGATGAAACAGGATGTAACTATGGCATGTGTGATCATGGCCAGATCAGATGTCTCTAGGAACGGGCGCAGTTGACACTAGCCTCATCTGTGCAAAGGTATTTGGGCATCCAGGTTCAGGCCCGAGTCCAAGAGTATACCCAAACTGCAAGCCTGAGTCTTCAGCGGGAGTGTAACTCCATCCAGCACAGGTTGAGTCCCTATTCCCTGATCTGCCTTTCAACGGGCCAGGAGCACCTCTGCCTCTCTTGCTTGGATTGAGCTTCGATTTGTTTGCCCTCATCCAGTCTGAGCATTGCTTCAGCGGGCAATGAAAGCTGGTATGGAAGTTCTATCAGTGGCCTTGTACCCATGCTTGCCCATCCACAGCAGCAAAGACATGCTGAAAATGAGTGGGCAATGACTGCTGAGATCAGGAGCCAAAAGGGTGGACCAGAAGGATTTGCAGGAGTTTAGGTGGGGCCTCTGTGCCCTTTGTCCATGCCTTCTATGGCTAGCAAAACAAGAACCGTGCGAAATAAAGAGAAATGAGGCAAACATGCCCCATTTACTCAGGTCACAGAATCAAACTTTTTCCATAGGATTTGGAGTACCTCTGGGCACAGCGTACACACACTGTTCCTGGTTCGGTCCAAGGAGCAATGAACAGTGACAGGAGTCAACTTTCTATTACAGGAGGCGAAAAGGAGGAGCAGGAATTCACAACCTGAAGGATGCTCTGATAAGAGTCCTCCAGAATGTCATCATACAATGCTTTTCATAAGTAAATTACAGTGACAGTGCAACAGCCAAAACAAAGTACAAGACCTGGAATAATAATAATAATAATAATAATAATAATAATAATAATAATTCTTATTTCTTATCCGCCTCTCCACTTAGATCGAGGCGGGGAACAACCATAAATACAAAATAAATAAATAGTTAAAAACACAGTAAACATTATTAAAATATTCTTAAAAACCTTTAAAGTATCCTAAAAAACTCTTAAAAATAAATTTTTAATTGGATTGTTATGCTCTGTAACAAAGCCTAGTTGGAAAACTATGGAATAACTTGCTTGTGCAAACAGAAGTGATCATCTCAGCATATGCTCGTGTACATAGAGGTCATCATCTCAAAATAAGAATACAACAACAATTTACCTCCGATTCTTACCTGTATAGACAAAATCTAGGAAAAGCATGTCTTGATCTACTTAACTTCTGGGTAGAAACCCTTCCCTAACCTGCTAGATCTCCTTGATCGTCTCCCCCTGCAACTGGTATTTGGCTTCTATTTATAAATACCTTCCGTCATTAGCTTTACAGAGTCTCATCAGCACCCTAATTAACTCATTCCTCAACATGACCTCATTGGATCATTCCCTATTTTCAAGTACAGCATCCTGCTTTTTAGGGTGTGGGACTGGAGAGAGATGATACACCCTCCAAATCTGAGTACTTATTTCCAATGGGTTGGATCCAGATTTAGTCAAGAGTAGACCCACTGAAATCAATGAGACTTAAGTTAATTATAACTAAGCCATATTGATTTCAGTGGGCCTACTCCACGTACGAATAAATCTGGATCCAACCCATTCTTTACAAACCAGTCAATTTCATCTTCAGTTATGGATCTCTGAACATGAATGCACATGTATACTTGTGAACTCACTTGAAGTCTGAATTAAAATATATTTAGGATGTCAGAACTGCGTAATGCACAGTCATGCAATTAAAACCTTGCATCTCTGCAGTGACAGGATAGTACATTCTCATCCAAACTGGTCATTCCTTTCTTAGTCAAAAAATTTACAAGCGTTGCATTTCAGCAATAGATCTCAGCATCTGTATATGGCTCTAGATCACTGAAACACATAAAGGACCTGAAATAAGGCTAAAACCTATACATACCTTCATGGGAGTAAGTCCCATTGCATTCAGCAGGGCTTACTTCTGAGTAGACACGCATAGGATTGCACTGTAAACTGGGCTGCAGAGTCAGGGCTATGGATGGGGAAGAGAATAATTGTTGGCTGGTTTGGCCTGAAACCAGCCAAGCACCCAGAAAAGCAAAATATTTTATTCTACCTTTTTTTATGAATGGCTCCTAAAAAAAATGATGATAGTGCCTAAGAATTTGAAATATTTTTGCAAGCCTGCAGTTAGCCATGCAAGTCCATTAGTGATTTAAAAATAACCCTACATATAATACATGGTTTATGGGGGGAAAGTGAATGAGGCTGGTCGGTGTGTGTGTTGACTCCTGATAAATCAATTACAAAAGGAAAAACTAAGCAGGTCTAACCCCCCCCCCCCAAACTCCTTCCGGGTTTAATCTCATCCTAAAACAAGGAATACTATACATGATGTCCCAACACAGACTCAGACAGACACGAATTGTTTAAGAAAAGCCTCTTTGAATACCAAAAAAAGGAGAAGTTTCTGAATTATCCTGTTTGAACTACTTGATACACATGACATTAATTTCTTCTCCAGTTACTGAAGTCTCTCTGGAACAACAGCCCACATTAACATAATTTCAAATTGGAATTAGCTAGCAGGCCAGAATTGCAGGGCTAGTTTAACAAATCCCTCTGTCCCTTTTCTCTTTCTGTGTAAAGAGTCAGGAATGGAGGTTGAGAACTTTGTTGCTAGCAATAATAGGTAATGAACACATGTGTATAGCCTGCCCAATCCTGCGGCCATGCTGGGAGTTAGACTATAATTCTCAGCATGGCGGGCTAGGGGATACTGGGAGTTGTAGTCCAACACTTCTGGAGGGCACTAGGTTGGGGAAGGCTGCTTTATGCAGAGTCAGATAATCATAAATCCACCCATGTATTGCCAACCTTGAAGCAGAGGCCATTCGGTGGCATCATTTTTTCCCTGCCTACGTTGGTTTCTAACATCTGTACTGGGATCAGTCAAGTTGTCACTTAAAAACAACAACAACAACAACTGTGCTCCTGGGCATCTTTAGCGTTAACATGACACACACAAATTAAGCAACTGACGCTTTTCTTGATACGGAGATACGTGATATGAAAAGTTTCAGTATGTTGGGATGCTATTAAAATGGTAGAATAAGGTTGTTGTGGCTTTAAAGGCGGGCAACACTAGCCAGCACTCCAGGAAATATAAAATCTGAGCAATTTCTTGTGTCGGTTGAGGAGTACCCAACTGGTGATGGGGGGACTAGGAAAAGTGCCCTTGCTCAGTGGTAGAGGACCTGCTGTGCATGAAGAAGGTCCCAGACTCCCAGGTTCCATCCTCAGCATCACCAGGTAGGGGCAGGAAGGAGTCCTGCCTGAAACTATGGATGTTTGGATTTTGTTAAATTCATTCTGTCTGTGTTTCGTGGATCATCAGGCATCTTTTGTTCTGTCGTCTGCTCATTGATAGAATCAGATTATTTTACAAGAATGCCATTCTACTTGTGCTAATTCGCATTATTTTTATTTATTTATTTATTTATTATATTTATACCCTGCCTTTTTTTCCTGCAAGGAAGCCCAAGGTGGCGTACATAATCCTCCTCTCCATTTTATCCTCACAACAACCCTGTGAGGTAGGTTAGGCGGAGAGTCCGCAACTGGCCCAAAGTCACCCAGTGAGCCTCATGGCCCAGTGGGGACTAGAACCCGGGTCTCCCCGAGTCCCAGCCCAACACTCTTAACCATTACGCCACGCTGGCTCTCATCTCTTTATATTAGGGGTAATGTACTCCTGTGAATTAGCGCAAATCTCCCCCCCCCAAGTGAAAAACCGGTTTGCAATTCTGCGGAATCAATCCGCGTGACTCAGAAAAAGCTGGTCTGCTGCGGAATCTGCAGGTCGGATTCACAGAAATCCGAACTCATTCCTCCGACTTCCCTACCTGAAACCCTGGAGATCGGCTGCCAGTCTGTGTCGACAGTACTGAGCTAGATGGACCCATGGTCTGACTCGGCATACGGCAGCTTCCTCTGCTCCTAAAATACCAGGCATAAGCGTTCTCCCTATGAGCCCCACCATACATATCCTCCAGGAGAGAATACTAGATCCCAACACTGAGGCCTTGCCAAATCTCCCAGGTCCTCTGAACAGGCTGTTAGATTGCCTACGCTGGTCAAACAGCTTTCCTTCCGCTTGCACGCTCCCACTTAAGATGCCTCAGAGGAGAAGAAGAGGAAAGCAGCGGCTCTGCTGGACTGCATGATTCCATTCCCCCTTCACAAGGGGGGGGGGGTCCAATCTCTCTCCCACCCTCACCCCCTCCTTTGCATTGCTCGAGCAACGCCATCAAGGCTCCGGAGAGCGCTTCTTCCCTTTGGAAAGAAACGTGATCCACATGCCACAAACGCACAAGACACCGCAGTGAGTGTGAGTTCGGCCTTTGCCTCCCTGCTGCAGCTCCGGATGGCGAAGCCGATGCACAAGGCGGAGGGGGTGGGGAGGTAGGTGGAGGAAGAAGGAAAAAAGAAAGAAAGACAGCAGTCCCCTTTAAACAGCCTGGGCAAATTAATAAAAGCCCCACCAGCAAGACGTCAGCGACGCTCCGGCAAGAGTGAAAGCTGTGACATTCCATCCCAGAACTGCATCGCTCTCCCGCCATGACAACATCGCGCTCCGAAGTGGCGGCAGCGATTGCGAGAAAAACGCAAATAACACACGGCTCGCTAAATTGCCCCGAGACGAGCCGCGAGTCGCCCGTCGCCCGTCACCTTCTGCCGCACTCCGATCCGGATGAAAAATGCGGATCCGAAATGTTTGCTCCACTTTTCCAGTCATCTCGGAGGAAAAAGGGGATGACTCAACCTCCCTCTCGCCCCCCCCCGCGGGGACCCCCGTTTCCCTCGACACACACAACAACAGATCGGGAAAAGGCACCCCCTCGCGCGCGCGCCCAATACACACCCCACCGCTTTTCTGGCCTAACTCACGCTCTGGCTTTGGGAAACCCCATGGAGAGGAGGATGTCCAGGGAAGATCCGTGCTTAATCGTCCCCGTGCGGGTCTGCCTGGTTCTCCTGGGGGTGACTTTGCTGTACAGGTCTTCCTTAGCAGCCATGGTGCGCGGCGTGAGCTTGCGGTGCTGAGCGATCATCCGGCCATCGCATAACACAACACACACACACACACACACACACACACAGACGGCTGGCGGGCAGGCAGGCGAAATAAGCAGGAGCAGCAGCGCCTCCTAAGACCAAGATTCAAGCGAGGGCTGGAGTGGCTGTCGTGTGTCCCGGAGGGCTGCACAGCTGCCGAGACAGCGGCAGCTTCCTGGGTAGGCTGCAAGCTTTCTTTCCTAAGTCACTCCTCCTCTTCCTCCTCCTGCTGCTGCTCCTGGTGTTGCCTTTGCAAAGGTGCTGGCGGCGGCGGCTGACGCCCAGAAACCTCTTCCTTTCCCTTGGCCACACGTGCGCCCCCAACGAGAGCCATCCAATCGGCACACTCTCTCCGCCTTTGAAGAGTCCTTATTGTGGTGTGTGTGTGTGTGTGTTAAAGAAATATTTAGTTAGTTAGTTCGCAATCGGGGATTTCTGAATGGATCAAAGAAAGGCAAAAGGAATCCTGGTTTAAGCAGACGCGCTCTCCCTCGACCTTCTTTTCCCCCAGTTTGCTTTAAAAAAAAAAAAGAAAGAAAGAAAGGTGGAGCCCCGCCCCCTCTCTTAAAGAGACAGCCTCAACTCCTGAGTCCAGACATTGAAATAGGTTCCGGGGAGTCTCTCTCTCGATGGCGAGCGTTTGAAGTCTTCATGCGGCAGAGCCTTAATGGGATGCGGGGCGTGTATGTGGACGGACTGCTAGCCCCGGGACCAGTTTCTATTGCTAGCGACCTCACAACATGGGGGGGGGGGGAGATATACATGGACGATAGGATTTATTAGTTTGCTGCAGGTAGATATGGCGTTCTTCCCTTACCGCCAAATTGAATGCCCCCATCCATCAGTGAGGCCAAGACCCTGGGATAGAGCAGTTTGCTGTCCCGTAGAACTCCATGAGAATCACTGAGAACCAACCCTTTTCACCATAGCCCTGCCCTGCCGCGCTTGGTCCTGTTGGTCACTCTGGACTGTGGCGGAGAATGTTGGGTGCTCCGCTTTTCTGTACGTATGGCATTACCAACGCACAGGGCGATTTACAGAGTTTCACATGCAACAACAAAAAAGGCAGGTCCCTGCCTGCAAAGAGCTTACAATCTAAAATGTGACCGTGAAGAAGACAGCAGAGGAAGGCTGATTGGACAGCTGAGGCTCATGCTGTCTCCGCTTGTCTGAGTGTGGAAAGCTAAGCAGGGTCAGGCCTGGTTATTACTTGGATGGGAGACCCCTCCTCTAGTTTCCTGCACTGAGCAGGGGGTTGGACTCGATGGCCTTGTAGGTCCCTTCCAACTCTATAATGCTCCTATGAAATGCTCTTTCCACACTCCAGGGTGTTTCCATCAGGCCAAGATGACTTTTCTTACTGTGATCTGTGGTGGTTGTTCGAGGTTTGTGGGCAGGTTTGAGTTCCTGCACCTCTTAAATACTCAATGACTACTAGTCCTGATGGCTATATGCTACCTCCAGTATCAGAGGTGGTCTACCTATGTACACCAGTTGCTGGGGAACATGGGCAGGAGGGTGCTGTTGCACTCATGTCTTGCTTGTGGGTTTCCTGTGGGCAGCTGGTTGGCCACTGTGTGAACAGAATGCTGGTATAGCAAGACCCTTGGTCTGATCCAGCATGGCTCTTCTTATGGTCTTAAATACATTGAGCAAGGAAAGGGGGTAAAACAGTAATATAAACTGTACAGCACACTATGTCCCTCTCCTGGATGGCTTTCTAGGGTGTGGCAGTCAAATCCTATGGAAGTGAAAGTGGGCAGAAATTGTACTTTTCTCTTAGACAGATTCCACCCAAGTGTTGTATAAGCCCTTTTGTACCACTGTCTGCTACACCCCTAATGTTTGGGAGTCCATCCGTGGAAGCTTGCATGGAGGGATTTTATTTATTTAGTTACAGTATTTGTATACTGCTTCATATGTAAGCAGATTACAGAGTGGTGAATGATACAAAGATAAAAACAGATAAAAGAAGCAAAAACAATACATTGAAAACAAAGTATCATTAAAATGGTGGTTGGACAGCAGAGAAGGCTTCCCGGAACAAGGAGGTCTTCAGCAGGTTCTGAAAGCAACAGAATATTGGAGCCTGCCTGACCTCCCTTGCAAGGAACCCAAAGTGGCTTACATGGTCCTCCTCTCCATTTTAGCTCCACAACAACCCTGTGAGGTAGGTTAAGTTGAGAGGCAGTGACTGGCCCAAACCAAAGTCACCCAGTGAGCTTCATGCCTGAGTGGGGACTAGAACTCAGATCTCCCAAGCCCTAGTCAAACACTCTAACCACTATGCCACACTGGTCTTGGCCCAATCTCCATGTGTTCAAGGGCCCCATTAGTACAGAACTGATACATGTGCACTTGAATGTGCGTAGGCTCCCCTATGTGCAACATGTACCCTGGGTAAATGGAAGGGTATATATCAGTGATGGTGAACCTATGGCACATGTGCCACAGCTGGCACGCAGGGACCTCTCTGTGGGCACTCGAGCCATTGGTTGCCAGATCGCGAAAAGACCGTCCCCTTTTGCATTCAGTGTCGGGTTTCCATAGTAACTCCTCTCCACTCATTCCTCGCTGGCCTCCACAGGCAGGCACACTCCAACATCTCCATCCCCAGAAGTGGACTGCGCAGGCACCCAGCCCTCCTTCTAACTGAACAGACAGCTCAGAAGCACAGCGCGCGCATGCCCGAATCTTTGCGCGCCCGGTGAAGAGCCATGCCCTGAGACAGAGCGGGGCGCGATTAGCTAGTGCCCCCTCCTCCTTCCTGCCAAATTTAAGGCGCTTTGAAATAAATAAGTTGGTTTTGTGTTGCAGTTTGGGCACTCGGGCTCAAAAAGGTTCGCCATCACTGGTATATATCATGTGTATAGGAGCCTTGAAGTATTTGGCTGTATGCAACCCTGATTCCTCTCTGCTTAGGTTCATTTCTTCATGGGTGAATGCCTGAACTGGGCTTATAAAAGACATAAATGTGATTTTAATTGTGTTTTATCAGGTTTTTAATTGGTCTGTGGGCCATACAGAAAGGTGGGTATATAATCAAATTAATAATCCTAAATTGCAATTATAAATAAGTAAATTACAATCATTTCCTTGTGTGTGTGAGTGTGTGTGTGTGTGAGTGTGTGTGTGTTTCATACGTGAAGAGATGAAGCACTTCCTTAGTCCTCCTCTCAGCATTTTTTCCATAGAATTATACACATTTGGGAATGGCTCCACCCAAGCCCCTCCATGTGTATGTTTTAACTTCTCCCTCTATGTGTCAGTTTCACCAATGCAATTTACTTATTACTTAGGGTGCAATCCTAAACATGTTTAGACAGAAAAAAGTCCTACAACTCCCAGGCTGGGGAATGCTGGGAGTTGTAGGCCTTTTTCTGTCTAAACATGCATAGGATTGCACCCTTATATTCTATTAAGTAGTTGTCTGTCCAGCCTTAAACGATTTATGAACCACCTTAGAGTAAATAGTCACTCTCTCTGCAATCTGGTGAAATTGACAGGATTGTCAATTTCAACAAGGCAGATTTCTTTCACTACCCACCTGCTATTCCTGAAACTGACAGTGCTTCTCCCCCTGACCCTGTCAGTTTCATTGGCAAGCACATAGGTGGTGAAAGAAATACAGGCAGTCCCCGAGTTAAGAACGTCTGACTTACAGACAACCCATACTTAAGAATGGACTTCTGGGTTCCCCAGTGCTACGTCGTTTATGTAGAGTACATAGTGCAGTATATTACACAATTTGTGCAATTCACGCAATTTACGTAAATGCCGATTTTAACGTATAGAACGCTATGCTGTTCCAACTTACATGCAAATGCAACTTAAAGACATTCTTAAGAATGGATCTCATTTGTAACCTGGGGGCCGCCTGTAGTGGTAAATTGGGCCAGAAGGATTCATGTGGGGTTGCATATGAATCTTATTGCACTGCCGGGCTGTATGGAGAACCATCTGAGAAGGACAAGTGGGCCAATATCTTCTCCCACACTAGCTAGAGAGGGCATGCTGGTATTTAAATGGGGGACGGACGGACGGACAAATTGTGAATCGGGGCAATGCACATTAACTGAAAGGGGGAAGGAGATTTCCAAGGGATAACTAGAATGCTTCAAAATGGGCCTCTGCATTTGGTCCTGCTGTTGCACTATCTAATACTGTTTCGCTGTTGTAGTAAACCTGCACAGATATTTCTGCTTCAGGTTACGGATGAGGGTTAAGATGGCTCCTAGTTCTTATATTTGCAGCCCCTAGTTCCTTCTTTGGCTCAAAGGTGAAGATACCGCCTGAATAAGGGACTTGAATTTGAACAGCCCTGCACCACAAATATTGGGACACGGGGAGCTCCCTTATACTGAGTCAGACCATGGTTCCATCCAGCCCAGCATTGTCAACACTGACTGGCAGGAGTGGCTCTCCAGGGTTTCAGGCGGGAGGTTTTCCTGCCCTAGCTGGAGATGCTGCTGGGGATCGAACCTGGGACCTTCTGCATGCAAAGCAGGGGCTCTGCCACTGAGCCACAGCCCCTCCCGAAATAATCTTTGGTCACCGCAAATCATACACTCAGCATTACTGAGGGAACATCTTTTTTTCTCTTTCTTAGTATATTTCAGTAAGTAAAGGATTTGGATAGCTCTCTCTACTGCAAAATAAACTCTGGGCCACCTCAAATCATATGTCCATATCACATAGCACCATCAGGAGGTGTTGAACCACAAGTCTCCAATAGCAGTATCCCTGGTTACTAAACCTTATCTTGATAGCTGTTTGGCATGTCTGGGTTATTTTTTGTTTTGTTCTTTCCAGTGAGAAGGTACAGGAGGAGCACTGTCATCAATGGAAAGAATTATTCATCTATTCTCAAACCCCCTGCTGAAACCTGATTGGTTCCACTTTGAGCAGCCCTGCTTACTCGGTTTGTATATAAACTCAGCCGCTAATGCCTCATCTACTCCTGATTTACTCAGTGGTGTAAGTGTGGGAATGGCTCATTGATTCTGCAAGCTTCAGTGGGCTAAAACCGCAAGTGCAACCTAATTATCGAGGGAGGCCGTTATGTAGAAATGGGAGCTGTGCTGTATTTTTGATGTAGCTTGTTTGCTTGGCTGACATAGGAAACTGCCTTATACTGAGTCAGACCAGTGGTGCTCCATTGAGCTTGGCCTCACCTACTGGCAGTAGCTCTGGAACCTAAAGATGTCCTCCTGTGCAAGATGCCAAGTCTGCTGTTGTTCCTTATTCTGAATGTTTGCAAGAGCAAGGACAGTCTGATGGCAAAAGGTAGCTTATTTTTCTGCACTTAGCTCTGTTTCCTTGAGCCCCAGGTTAAGCCTTCTGCAGGCGAACATTATAGTGATGTTGTGAAATAAGAAAAAAAAGGAGGAGGAGGAGGAGGAAACACAAAAGGTTTCCGTGGCTCAGTTTGCTGCCCCCAGAAAAGGGTTGCAGTATTTCCAGGAAATGCTCTTGCAACTGCTCACTGGCTTTAAATATTGTCACAAAATTAAACAACACAGCCAGGATCCAAAAAAGCCACTTTAGAGTACAGTCCTAGGCATGCCTACTCAGAAGGAAGTCCCACTGCATTCAATGGAATTTACCCCCCCCCCCTCAGTATACATAGGATTGCAGCCTCAGGCATGCCCAGGAGTTTGTGTGTCTCCAATAATGTCTCTCTTTCTCTTTCTCCTTCATTTTCTTCTTTCAACACTTGATCTCCCTTTGATGCCATTATCACAAACTGCTTGCGAAACTGCCTCCGGGTTTCGTAATGTGGCACAGAGGAGGCTGCTCTTTGAGAAACACACGTCCAAATGCTCCCTTGGGTGCAGTCATGTGGTCCTTCAGAGCCAAACCCAAATTAGAGAGAACATCTCAGTGAAGGAAAATAACAAGTACCCCAAAACATTTCATAAATCACACAGTGGGTTTGTGCAGCCGTGCTTTTCCCATGATCATCTTCCCACGATCGTTTGCACAATCGCAGCTGAGGAAATAAACCATGGTGGCTTATTTCCCCCCACTGTGCATGCTGCTCGCGTGCTGGGGGGGATTAGCATAATTACCCTCGGCAGCACAGCTTGTCATGTCATGCAAACCTGGCCAGGGTGGCTTGTTGCCGTGTTAACAAAGTCACCCCAGAACCTTACAACAGCCCACGCTAATTATGGTAACCCCCCGTCATGCGACCATCATGTGCAGGGTGGCTGACAAGCCATCCTAGCTTATTAACCACCCTGCGATTGTGCAAACCAGGCCAGCATCTTGATCATCTGAAATTTCCATCACAAACTTGCTTTCCTTGCAGGAATCTCGGCCATTACGTGTTTATTTGTCCGAACAGTCCTAGGTGTGACCTAAAACCTGTATGACGACGACACGTAGTAGAGTAGGGGTGTTAAACCTTTTCCAGGCTCCCAGGGGCTGCATTCCCGTGGTGGGTGGGTCTGAAGACAAAGGGGGCGGGGCCAAAGGCAAAAAGGGCAGGGAGGGGGGGCAGTTCATCTGGTTTGCAGGCTTTTTAAAGACAAAATGGTAAACTGTTTTTTAATTATTTGTTTGTAAAAAAAGTTTTTAGGGAGGGCAGCCCCCACAGCCTATCCTGGCTACATCATCATCATCAGGCGATCACTCGTGACCGAGTAAGATTGTCTTCCAGGATAAAAATTTACAAAAAGAAAATTTTAAAAGGAGGAAATTCTAAAGAAAATTGTGTAGACTCTAGCGATGGGTCCGTAAGTGACTGTGGAGGCCAATTCTAGATCCACACAGCTTCCCACAGTGAGGACACAGGTTACCAGATGGAAGATGGTCCTGTGAAGGATTCGTTTGACGTGCTTTTCGCTTAGCACGTTTCTCCCTTTCACCTTGCACTCGGGCTTCTTCAAAGTCCATGGAACCTTTGTGAGAGGCCGAACTCCAGTTAGATCGTTCATGGGCCAGAGCTTCCCAGTTTTCGATGTTTATATTACATTTTTTTAGATTAGTCTTAAGAACATATTTAAACCTTTTATACTGACCACAGATATTCCATTTTCCATCCTTGAGTTGGGAATAAAGTAACTGCTTTGGGAGACGGCAGTCAGACATTCAAACAACATGACCGGTCCACTGAAGTTGGCGTTGAAGGATCATTTTTTCAACGCTAGTAGTCTTTGCTTCTTCCAGTACACTGACATTTGTTCGCCTATCTTCCCAAGTAATTCGCAGGATTTTCCGGAGGCAACGTTGATGAAATCTTTCAAGGAGGTGGAAGTGACGTTTATAGATAGGACAGACCTGTCCCTGTACTATCCAAATTCACTCTCGTAGTCAAGGGGATTTTAGGACAACGGCTAGATTTTCCAGGGTACCTTTCCTATGAGGCTGTCTTTCTTGCAACCTCTACCAACTGAGCCCATCATAATCTGCTGATTAAATCCTCAGGTTCTAAGCACGTCTGCATGGAAGTAAGTCCCATTGATTGCAGAGTGATTTACTTCCTAGTAAGCTGCAGTCCTCCTAGGCATGCTTACATTGGAGTAAACCCCACTGAACTTAGTGGAACATCCTTCGAGGCACACACACGCATCAGATTGGCCTGCAGGTTTGCTTAATACCATAGATGGACGGGCCATGGTTCAGTGGTGGAGCACATGCAGAAGATCCCAAATTCAATCTCTGGTACTTCCAGGTAGACCTTGTAAAGCTAGCAAAGGCTCCTGTCTACAACCCTCAAGAGTTAGTGCAGGTCCAGGTAGACTCACCTTCCCCAATGTTTTGGACAACAACTCCCAGCATTCCTGAGCATCAGCCATGGCTGGCTGGGACATGCTGGGAACTGTAGTCCAACATATCTGGGAGGTGCCAGGTTGGGGAAGGCTGGTTTAAAAAGCGAAAGAGAATGCCATGAATGGGATTCAAATACGAGCTTAATGGCACACCTAGTCTGAGCCATGTTCATAAGGGAGAAGGTAACCCATGGTCATGAACAGGGATGCTGCCTTCTCTTTGTCTTGTTTTACCTGCCCCTGATCCTGGGTCTTTAACAGCAGCTTATTCTGCAGACATCAGCAGGTGGCCTTGCTCAATCCCCATACTGCAAAAAGCTTCACCTTCTGCTGAAGGCACAAGTGCAGGCCTGGCTCCTTTGGCCTTTCTTTGGCCATTTGGCAAGCCTAATAATAAAACCCAACTCGGCCAATTCCCTTTTGAGCATTTGACATGTAGGTTGCAAGCTTATGCATATTTTCTTGGGAGTAAGCCCAAAGACTGTCAAACTTCCTTCCAAGAAAACATGTGTAGGACTGAGTTGCATCTTACTGGGTTTTTGTTTATTGTTTTGCTCATTATGTCCATTGAAAGAGCACTGATCTCCACACATTTTACTTTAGAGCAAATCCTGCTATTCAACAAGTTGAACAAAAGCTGATGGGCAACATTCCTGGAACCATTGAGCCTACCCATTTCCTGTGAACGTCTGGCTTGTTACAAAGATACTGGAGTAATAATGTTCAACAGAAATAACAAAGACTCTTGTGACATCTTAAAGCGGGGGATCCCCAACCTTTTTGTACCCATGGGCACATTTGGGAATTTGAGGAACTGCTGTTGGCATCACCACAAAATGGCTCCCGTGGTGGATGTGGCTAGTCACATGATGGCTGCCGTGGGGGCCTGGCTAGTCAAAAATGAGCGAAAGAGGTGTGTGTGGGGCGGGAGTGAAATAGCAAGGTAGAGGGGAGAGAAAGAGCAAGGCTAGAGGCTAGAAAGAGAGAGAAAGAAGACTGCCCTTACATTTTCCAAGGCTTTTCTTCAGACAATTTTTTTAAGGGCACAGGAAGGGGAGGGCTTTGTGGACGTCACTGGAGGCCCCCCCCAAAGGTGCCGTGTTGGGGACCCCTGCCTTAAAGACTAATAAATGTATTCTGGCATAAGTTTTTGTGGACACTGTCCCCTTCATGCAGGCCTGTGGCTTACACTGGCTCAGCTTGTCTGAGCGTGGAAAGCTAAGCAGGGTCAGGCCTGGTTATTACTTGGATGGGAGACCCTCCTCTAGTTTCCTGCATTGAGCAGGGGGTTGGACTCGATGGCCTTGTAGGCCCCTTCCAACTCTATAGATCTATGAATCTATGAATCAGATGCTTCAGTGGAGGGAGGAAACACAGAACTCCTGTCTCATATCTCTCTCAGCACAGAGAGAGAAAAAGGGGGTGGGGCCATTCTCTCCTGATGTCATCCAGCCAGCAGTGGGCGGGGGGGGGGCAATTCAGCCCGTCACCTGAACATAGTTTTGCATCCCTGCTTTACAGTATGGGTATACCCTTCTCTCTTCCCCCCTTTAAACTATCAGCAGCAACAGGACAAGCAGTTTTGATCAGGGAAACTGTGTGTGTGGGAGAAAGGGCCAACCCATCCGCTGCTTCCTCAATCGAATTAATAGGGCTCTTTCCCTCCACTTCCACGGGCTCCTTTGAAGTAAAGTCAAAGATGTTGGGGGGACCCTACCATGGATTTCTGGCATCTGGTCTTATTTGGCCCACAGATACAGACTGCCTGGTTCTGTCCTAAAAAAAAAAAATAGTGCCCTTTGCTTTTTAGCAGCACCTTCTCTTAGAAGTGTATTGCACGCAGGAAGGCATTGCCAACAGTATTTTCATTGCTAACAAAGAACAAGAAGACTCTTAAACTGAGTGATACCGCTGCTCTTTGGTTTATCTGGCACTACATTCGTGTAAGTATATTTGGGACTTTGGACCTGCATTTCTTGAGCATTACATGACAAATGACTTTTCAAGCTGCACTGCATTTCAAAAGAAGTTTGCAATATGGCAGGGAGGCAGGGAACTGGGAAGAGGATCCTGCAATTCAAGGATGAAAAGAGTCAGAACATCCCACTAGATGAGTGCTTGTCCACCGCACCGCACTCGGCACTCATAAAGCTTGCCTCCAAGCCAAACTAGGAGAGTTGGAGTGCCTGTTTTTTTAAAAAAAGAACCTAGATGTAGTGGGCATTACAGAAACCTGGTGGACTGAGAGAACCACTGGGATACGGTCATCTCTGGATGTAAAGTTTATAGGAAGGACCGGGAAGGGCATACTGGAGGAGGTGTTGCTCTGTATGTCAAAGAGGGCATAGTGTCCAGCAGATTTGAAAACCTAAAAGGGGCAGACTCTTCCACAAGTCTACATACATTCTGCAAGCGCCCTTCCTCTAAGTAGTTCAGAACAGCATACAGGAAAGTCCTAGGTGGTCGTCTATCCCAGCCAGAGAATGTCAGACCGGGTTGGCGTCAGAGATGGAACCACATCGGGCAAGCTTGGCCCATTCTCTGGTTGTTGCTTAGCATAGTTCTGGCTGGGAAATGGGCTCTTTTTTCAGACAGCGAGATGATTTTCAGCAAATTATTGGGAGCAATCATTAGACTTTAAAGGAATATTTCTACTTCAGATCCTGGGGTTCCCTCTGGTGTTGAAAGAAGATATTGCCTGTCCTTTATTTGTTTATTATTTATGTCTGAGCATTTGCTATGTATAACAGGAGGCATTCCCTCAACCAATTTCCATTTTGATGAGCAGAATAATATAGACTTAGGGGGTGATCCTATGCCCCCTGGACATCATCTGGGCATCTGGGGGGGGGGGGCATAGGATACTGCAGATTCCCAGATCTGAGCTGACCTCGGTGCTAGGAATCCGCACTCCGCCCCCTGGAAAGAACTGTGCCGGCTTCCTCTCCAAGGTCTGGAACTTGACATCAGAGAGGGGGTAATGGGGGTGTGCAGGGGGGCAGGGAGGGAAGAAGACTGCAGGGGCCAGGCTATGACATATCCGGTGTCCTCTGCAACCTCCTTCCCTCACCCTCCAATGCGCCCCGGCTAGATGCACAGTGAGGAGGCACAGATCGCCTCTGCCGCTCCCCCCTTTCTGCATAGGATGCCTGTAACCCTCCAAGTTTGGAGGTTTACAGGCAACCCAATTGGATTGTGCTCTCAGTGTGCAATCCTATGCATGTTTAGAAAGAAAAAAGTCCTACAACTCCCAGTATGCCCCATCCATCCATCCTGGGACTTGTAGGACTTCTTTCCCCTGTCTAAACATGCATAGGATTGCGCGCCCTTAGAAAAGTTAAAGCAAGAAAGAGAAAAAATCATGGCAGCCATAGAATTTCTCTGCCATCTGGTGGAAAGGAGAGTTTTTACACTCTCCACAGAAGAGAACTTGGAATTCTCAGAGATGGACACTGACATCAGGAACCAGGAAGTAGTTTGCCGGGGTAGGCAATGTGAGGCCTGTGGGTCACACGAGGCCCTGCCCCCAAGATGCCTCCCCTGGTGCCCCAATTAACACCCCCCCAAATATGGCATTTGCAGCGACTATGGGGAGACAAAAGGGTTACATTTAGCTTGGAAACGGGTGAAATTTAACAATTCTAGTGTTCTGTAGTGCTACGGAGAAGTTTGCTGCTGAATTTCAGTAGCAAACGGGCAGTTTGGGCCCTTTTGGGGGACGTGCCTCGTGGACAGCGCAGTGCCCTGCGGAGGTGGTGGGGCTATGGAGGTGGCCCACCCCTGATGTAGAGGCATGAGCTAGAACAGCGATCCTCAACCTGGGGCCCTCTAGATATGTGTTGGGCTACAGCAACTCCCATCAATTGGCTATGCTTGCTGGGGATGCTGGGAATTGCAGTCCAACACACCAGAGGGGCACCAAGGTGGGGGAAGGGTGAACAAGCAGAATAAACTTGTTTCCTAAAACTGCTCCTGCCGAAACATTTCTGCTGCTGTTGGGTTGTTGCTTTTATTTTAATTACATGGAAAATACATAGCTGGGTTAGGACTTTGAGGCTGCCAATATTATATTTATTACGTTTTTCCTCACCTCCCTCCAAGGAGCTTAGGCTGGTGTTGTATGCGTGATGATTTCCTTCCCTTTATCCTCACCAGCAACCCCCATGTGGTAATTTAGGCTGAGAGATAGAAACTGGCTGGCCCAGGGATTTAAACCTGGCATTCCCTAGTCCAGTGTTCTCCAACTTTGGGTCCCCAGATGTTTTTGGCCTACAACTCCCAGCATGCCCCAGCCAGCGTAGCTACAACATGCTGGGAGTTGTAGGCCAAAAACATCTGGGGACCCAAGGTTGGAGAACACTGCCCTAGTCTAATTCTTACACTCTAGCCGAGGGGTGGGCAACTTGTGGTTGTCCAGATGTTTTGGCCTACAACTCCCATCAGCCTTCACCATTGGCTATGCTGCCTAGGGCTAATGGGAGTTGTAGGCTGGCCAAAACATCTGGAGGACCACAAGCTGCCCATCCCTGCTCTAGCTAATGCACCACACATGTAGATTTATTGAGTTTTATAATGTTTTTAAATTATACTGTTTTAGAAGTTTTACATTTTAATGATTTGTAAAGCCTATGGCTGTATACAGTAAAGTTTATACAAGAAATACACCACATTGGTCTATTTCATTATTTTATTTCTTTATAAGATCCTCCTTCCCTCCCTCCATCTTTCTGGTTCAAATGTGACCCAATTGAGGTGGCTAACAATAAGAACATCAGAAGAAGAGCCCTGCTGGACCAGACCAAGGGTCCATCTAGTCCAGCGTTCTGTTCACACAGTGGCCAACCAGCTGCGCACAGGGAAACCCACAAGCAGGACATGAGTGCAACAGCACTCTCATGCCCATGTTCCCCAGCAACTGGTGCACATAGGCATCCTGCCTCTGATACTGGAGGTAGCATATAGCTAATAAGGACTAGTAGCAATTTGATAGCCGCCGCCGCCTCCTCCTCCTCCTCCTCCTCCTCCTCCTCCTCCTCCTCCTCCTCCTCCTCCTCCTCCTCCAATGAATTTGTCCAATCCCCTTTTAAAGCCCTCCAAATTGGTTGCCATCACTACGTCTTGTGGAAGTTGAGCCCCATAGTTTAACGAGGTGCCGTTGTGAAGAGGTATACTGTACACTGAAGAATATTGTATACAGTCTTCTCTCTGTGTGAAGAAAAAAATATATGCGACTATAAAACATTTAAAACAAAGTTGACGGTAACCACCCCCTCCTCTTCCACACCCTCCAGCCCCAAATGTATGTACAAGAAAAAGAGAGAGGGATGAATCAATATGTATGCCAGGATCAGATCAAGGACGATCAGGCAAAAAGGCCAAAACAAACATTTGTCAAAAGGCAGAGCGGATGCCAACAAGGTGTGTGTGTGAGACAAACAAACCTCCAGGGGCAGAGAGTTGTGAAGGCTGAGCGCTGCAATGAAGAAGCCCCTCTCCCATGCATGTTCCCACCAACTAAGCCTCAGATGGGGGTGCGTACATGCAAGAGGGTTCCCCAGTCTGGTTGCACAGGATTGGTGGGAGGTGTTGGTGCTTTTATTCTTGTCCCAGGGCTGGTGTCAGGGGTTGGCTGCATCGGGCAGTTGTTGAGGCCCACACCTTAGCAGGGGGACCACTAATTCATGACACTTAGTAACAGGAAGAGGGCCTATATTTCCTCTGGTGAGCCTGAGGTGGCTTTTAAAGGCACAGGTGCCCCGCCAAGGGAAAAAAAAGAGAAGAAGCAATCCCTTGTCAACCCTGATCATCTTTCTGTTTCCGAAATTAAGCACGAGGTGACAACGCCACACTTTTTAATCCTACTGTGTGACCTGGATGGACATTACCTGGCACACCAGTCTGAATGGGATCTTCCATTATCTTAGCTAGGTAATTTTAGACCCTGGACTTTAATGGTCTTATTTGGCGGCCCTTTCCATGGCCATCTGTATTACTTCAGTTGTGAAACACAAGTAATATTTCTCTGTCCTCCCTCCAACTGCTATCCCTTGCTTCTATGTTCCCGATAATTAGAACAATAACAACAAAAGTGTTTCCCAAGCCTAATCATCCTCATCTGAGCATGTGCAGTTTTGCATTTTAAACTCACCTAAATCTTAGCACCATCCCTGAGTATAGGA